>CM054819.1:24656032-24769939 GCA_028984105.1 Lavandula angustifolia | reverse complement strand
TAGCTCGCCGAGACTTTGATTTCGGAGAGACCGCCGAGGGTCCCGACCCTATCCGCCGAAGCGCTCGCCGTCTTGTTGTGAAATCCGACCTTCTTCACATTGAAGTACTCCTTGTCACCGTAGGTGATAGGCTCGATCCACATAAATCTTCGATCATAATGGGACAGTTTGAGTCCATATAACAATTTGCCCTTTGCGCTCGGCCGTGTTCGATGCTTTGTCGAACTTAGCGACTCGAGCCATGAATTCTCGGAGAAAGAACTCCGTCCAATTTATCCCGGGCTCTGGCCGTATATGGCCATCATCATCTCGAATCTTAGGCCTCGACACTTGGTCAAACGACCCCCGCTTGGCTTGTCGAGCAGTCGCGTCACTATATAGGCAAGTGCCCCGAACCGAGGCAACATGCTTCGTTCTTCGGAAAGGCAGCTACGAATGTAGTGGGCTTTCCACGTAAGACGGTAAGGTATTCATCAACTCGGTCGTCTCGTACCCGATCAGCATCGGTTCCTTCGGAGGGCGCATCAAAACTCCGCTTCAAGGCATCCTTGATGGACATCCGCTTCAGCTCCATAGTGGCGTTTTGGATAGAATGGGCAACGAATCTCGCCACTATATCTCCAGACACTGCGTCTGAATTCAAATACAGCTCTGCCACCTATCTCGGGAGGAAGAACGAAGGCCTCCTAGACAGAAATTTCTCCAGTCCTGACTCGCGCAGAGCTGAGAAGATCTCATCCATATACTCCAAATCGCATGAATAGAAATCCATGGGTGGGTTCAAACCACACGCGATCCTTCTCCGTAATGTTCCGCATATCCGCCGGAGATATCATAGAGATATTGGTTTCCGCCATTGGACTGTTACAAGAAATTAATCGCATCGTTTTTGAATAGAACAAGGTCTTTGCGCAATGCGATACTCGAAACATATAACAAATATATTAATCGATAAGCATACCAATGGATAAAATTCGAGATAAGATCAAGAGTGAAATTGCAAGTAAGGACTGCGAATGCAGATCTCGGATAATTTGAAAGTTATGAAGTATGCTAATGGCGGTTTCAAGATATGATCGAATATATATATCAACTATGAAGGTGAACGGTTTTCGATCGAAGGTCGAATGTAAACTTGCTTTATGATATGGACGGTTAAGATTAGAAGTTAAAAATAGGCAATGATCACAAAAAGGAACCTAAGTCAAAGCCGCTTGTAAAATAGCCTAAGTAGTAATCGTGGAAAAGACATGCATTAAATGCGTTCGTAGTTCAAGCAAGCTTATGTATGGAATGTCGTGCATTAAATGTGAGTCGTTAATAATAAAGACAAACCAAAAGATATTAATGTCATGCCGAATCTTTGCCATAAATGCAAAGTATCGTTGTATTAAATTACTACGAGTAGAGATACGCAAACCCGTCACCGAACATAGTAGTCACCGATACCTCGTGTAGATGGTTTGTCTCTACGTACTAAATGTATGAGTATTGAGAGTGATCATTCCCCCCTCACCGGAATGTTCCTCTCCCGAAACCCTATTACCGACCGGGGTCGGTAGGGTCCAAACGCACCTAGCTCTACCGAAAGTTCTCTCGAATCCGGATTCGGCCAGAGGCTTGGTCAAGATATCGCCCTTTGTTTGTCAAGATGGATCTTCTCCATCTTAATATCCTTTTTCTCGACATGGTCACGAATGAAGTGATGTCTCGATGTCCACGTGCTTGCATCTCGTGTGAAGTACGTGGTTTCGAGTGATTGCAATAGCACCGGTGCACGTCACGAGAAAATCGGCACTTCATTCCGAATGACGTCATAGCTCTCTCACCGCCGTCTCGACCAAAGGATTTGGGGCGCAACAACTTCCAAAGAGCCATATATTCAGCTTCGTGAGTCGACGTGGCTACCGAGTGCCGTTTCTTTGAAAACCATGAGATCGCCTTATCGCCAAGGAACCGACACGTTCCCGAAGTTGATTTTCGGTCTATTCTACATCCCGCATAGTCAGCATCGGAATAACCAGCTAGTTCAATATTATCATCACTGGATACCATAAACCCATGTCGGTGTTCCTCGTAGATAGCGGAGAATCTTCTTTGCCGAGTCCATATGACTCGCTTGGGATTCGCCCGAAATCGAGCACGCACACCTACATCATAAGTTATGTCGGGACGAGTAGCCGTTAGATATAATAAAGAACCAATTATAGCACGGTATTCAGCTTGGTCTATCGATACTCCCTCTTTATCAAGATCTATCTTCATATTCGTGTTCATCGGGATCTTGATAGGTTTGCTCGGATGTGCAGCCGAATCTTTTGATGAGGTCTCGAGTGTATTTGCCTTGGTTGATGAACGTTCCCTTTTCGGATTGCTTGACTTGAAAACCAAGGAAGTAGTTCATTTCACCCATCATCGACATCTCGAACTTATCCTTCATCATCTTTTCAAATTGCCGACACATGATGACATTCTTCGAACCGAAGATAATGTCATCCACGTAGATCCGCACAAGTAATAAGTCTTCTTCCGGCCGAATGCCGAATAGAGTGCGGTCTCATCGTGCCTTTCGAAAACCTTCTCGAAGAAGAAACTCGGACAGTGGTATCGTACCAAGCCCCGGGTGCTTGTTTTAACCCGTATAGAGCCTTTCTCGAGTCTATATACCGATGTCCCCGCCGAAAGCCGGGCGGTTGTTCCACATAGACTTCTTCTTTCAAGATGCCGTTCGAGAACGCAGACTTCACATCCATTTGATAAACTCGAATCGTTGATGTGTTGCGTAGGCCGAGAATAGTCCGATTGCCTCTAATCTTGCAACCGGAGCGAACGTCTCATCGAAATCTATCCCTTCGGCTTGACAAAGTAGCCTTTAGCCACGAGTCTTGCTTTGTTCCTTACTATAACGTTGTTTTCATCTCGCTTGTTTTTGAAGACCCATTTGGTTCCAATGACATGTTGATGCCGGGGTCTCGTCTACAAGCTCCCATACTTCGTTTCTCGTGAACCGATTCAGCTCTTCCCGCATAGCAATAATCCGGGGCCAAGATCTTTAAGTGCATCCTCAATATTCTCGAGGCTCTTCAGTAGACAAGAAGCGGTGAAAATAATGCGCTTTCTCCTTGACAGTAACTGGATCTTGTCTTGACATGTGCTGAAGGATCTCCAATTATAAGATCAGCAATGTGAGCATCTAGCCACGATCTACGATGTTTTAACTCCTCATCTGAAATTTGTTCAACATAGATAGTAGGTGAGTTAGGCATTTCAGTTGTACTATTCGAGATTGAAGTAATTCAAGAATAAGAGTATGATCTACCGAGTCACCGTGTTCAGGGGCATTCAGCTCAGGAACATTACTAGACGTTCCCCCTGAGTTGTTATTCTCAGTAGTGGTCTCAGTTACCTCTACGGTTTCCTCATCGACCTGAGTTACCTGGGATTGATTCTGTTCGGGAGAATCAATCTGCGCTCGCCTACTTGCTCACCGGTTGAGATTCAAGTAGATTTGTCTTCGCTTCTACGTCCGAATCATCATCCCAACATAGCTGGATCTTTTCGCATTTGTCTTTTAAGCTTAGATCCCGTAGCCGCTTACCGATGTCCTCGATTCGAATTTGAGTTATTGCTCCCGTCTTCGCAGCAAACTCGTTAAAAACAACATGAGGGCTTTCCTCCACGCAAAGAGTCCGATAGTTGAATACTCGAAAGCTTTGCCGACCCGAGAGTATCCTAAGAATACTCCCCGATCCGACTTGCTATCAAAAGTCTCATGCTCTATTCCTTCGCTGCGTAACTCCTTTACCATGGAATTAAGGAACTCGGTTCCTCTGTTTGAACGTATTTTTCTCGATCTTGGTGTTCTTCTCGACACCGAGCCTTTTCGAAGCGTTGGTAACTCGTTTTGCGACGCCGACTTGTTGGCAATGAATATGACCCATGTGTAGCGCGAGTAGTCATCTATGACCACTAATGCATATTTTCTCGCTCCGATCGTCACCGGGGAGATCGGACCGAACAAATCCATATGTAGTAACTGAAGAATTCCATTCGTGGAAGGCGATGGAACCGGAGGATTTTGATTCCTTGTTTGCTTTCCCTTCGTACATGCTTCACACCGAGTGTCTTTGCCGAATACTTCATTCGGCAGCCCCTTGCTAGAGTGTTTCTTGCAAGCTTGTTGAGTCATCTTTCTTTCTGCAGTTGTAACAAGCGATGACTCTTTCTTCTGATAATGTCCCGGCTTCTTGCGGTTGTAACAAGCGATGACTCTTTCTTCTTTGCTTTCGCTATTCTTTGATGGTTCTCGAGTCATCTTTCTTTCGCATTCGGAAGATTGTGAGTCGAGGAGTGTGTTTCGACATATAATTTGACTTACCTTTCGTTTCCCGATAGGCTTTAGTCACTTTTCTCGCGTCGCTCCTTCTCCTTCTCGATACTTTACAGATGAGCAAGTGCATACTTCGAGCGAGACTTCTTTCTTGTAAATCATTGAGTGAAGGTTCGCCTTACACGTCGTTTTGCTCGTTGCCGGAGATGCCGTGGCCGACCGATGCTTTGAAAGCATGGTCGATTTTGTGTCGCCTTCAGCTCCGCTTTCTTTGAGGTCCGTCGAACTCAAACTCCTCCTCGCCCGTAATTCGAAAAGATATGGTCGGGAGACACAAGCATCTAAGTCGAATGTCGCAATAGAGTGGCAAAAGGTGTCCAAAGGTGTCCATCCGGGCAGCGCCCTCGTAATTTTCGCATTCATCGCTCGGCTGTCGAATGTCTTTCCCACCATTGATAGAGTTCATCGATTGGTAACTCGACGTTTAGATCTTCGATTTTATCCCCGGGCATGAGAGACAAGCTTTCCAGCTTTTGGAGTTCCAGGCGCTAATTTGTTGGCTTTAATCTTCTCGAGTCCCTCGACTCGCAGCGCAAGAGCATCCCGCAGTTCTTTAGCGCCTTGCATTCCCGAACCCCCGCCAAGATAAGAATCACTAAGGGTGGTCAAGTATGGCGTTTCGGCAACACGGTCTAAATTGTGAAGCTTCTTCTCCTCGGGAGTGAAGAGACTTCTGTCTTTGGGAATCTTCTTCCCTGGCCACCATTCCTCCTCCTTGAGCTTGGTCCCGAGTTACGACACTATCGATCATGGGAATGATAGGTCCATATTCAAGAACTTCAGCTCATATCGTCATGGAGGGATGTCGGATGTGCTTCCATTCTCGACTCGCCATACTCCATAATTCTCCACCGAGAACATGGGTACCATCCTCATACCCGACATATCAGCCATGAAGAATACGAGATATGAATGTAGAGTGATATGCAAGTGAAAACGTTTTCCCTCGATCCGTTCGAATAGACCGGGCCTCAAAGATAACAAGAGTCAAAGAACTCCCCGCTTCGATACCAATTGTTGGTCCCGAGTGTACGGTCAGTGTAGAGGGGGGGGGTGAATACACCGATTCGATTTCTCAATTTCGAACTTGAACAAAGCCCTATTCAGGATGGTGTCCGTCTCGAAAGTCGAGCCAGCACTGCATAACCGTTTCGAATCGAGTTAAAAGCTAAAAGAGTACTCGACTCGACCGAGATCTCGCTAACCGACTAGGTCGAATTCAAGTATCGTTCGATGAGAGTTCGGGCTGCGGAATTGTGTAGGCCCAAATCAATTTTTGTGAGAAAACGTTTTAAGTCTCGGGCCAGTAGATTTAAAAGTTCAAGATAGCTCGAGACAGCTTGATTGATTTAAATATGATGTTCAAGATGAATAGTAAAATCAATGCAACAGCTTAAGAAAGCAAGAAGAGACACATGATTTTTAAAGTGGTTCGGATATCGCTCAAATCCTACGTCCACCGTCCCGAATGATTAGGAGGCTATTTATTATCCTAAGTTAGTCTCGGCCGCCTTGCACACTACCGATCCAAGTCTCGCTTACAACACTATCAAACTTAAAGTGTTTGACAAACTTCTCCAACAAGTGAAGGAGTCCTTATACAATAAGGATTGGGTTCAAATGTGAACTCCTTCGTCTAAGCTATGGATATAACAAGTGAGCTTAGGGTTAGAGGGATAAGGAACGAGAATGTAGCTATCTAGAGCGACGAACACCTGATGGTTTAGCTATAGGTTCGTGTCGGGCCGCTTGGATACTAGAAGCTTATGTCGGTTCGGCCTTGGTTCCTTTTGAGACTGGATGTAGTCTTTCACGGAGATAACTCGGTTGTTTCTTGCGGAGGACTTAGTCGTTAATATCGCTCGTTTGAATGCTCTCTCGTGTTCTAGGTGCGCGCATTCTCTTTCAAATCTTGAATGATCCCTCTATTTATAGAGCAGAGATTGAAATAGATCCGTTGGAGACGATCTTCTCTCTCTCTCTCTTTTTGGTAGCAAACGGCTCTTTTGGTGTAGGTAACAGCTGTACTTTCCCACCTTTTTAGGTAAAAGGTTGATCGCAGCCTTTAACAGTGAGAAGACACGTGTATGCTTGTTATTCGTTGAGGTGGATGAATTGGTTGAGACAAAGACAAACTTCGAGACAGCACCGAAGCCGACTTCTCTCTTCCTCGTATATGACAATGCCGATTGTCTTTCAAAAGATTCCGACAAACCCCGAAGACTATCCGCCATTGCTTGAGTCCGACCTTGTATTCGGCAGATAGACCGCCGAGATAAGTCTATCGAAGATCGCCTCGAGTTCGCTGAACTACTCCCGCCGAGTTCGGCTCAATCGACTCTCTCGCATATCGCTCCCGCCGAGTCCAAGATATCGAGTCTTCTACACCGGTGCCGAGGCCGATGAGCTACCGAGCGCCTTGACCAGAGCAGAGTGTCTACTGAGTCTGAAACCTCAGAGACAAATACGAATACAAAGGAATGGTTCACCAATCAGATAGGGTTTTGGGATCTTCAAATCTTCTCAACAGTTCAGAGCACGAGGCTACTGAGCATGATTCAGTATAGAAGATAAGAGTCATTTCCCACAAGTATGATCATGCTGAGGATTGAATCATCACCCAACAATAATATAACTATACCTTTAAAAAATAAAATATGAACTCTTTATGAAATATGGAAGTAGAGATATCTTCTTTTGAAAAACGAACTCATTTTTCGAAAAACATGAAGAGGTCATATTTTATTTTTTCTTTAATTATATATCTATATTATTATATTTCAAAGTTCTTCATGATATTTTCAATTCCTCCTTCGTAGTAGATTTTTTGTGTCCCGTTTTCGACACAAAAATTAAAAAGTAATTTCAATTGATCATTTCATACAATAGTATATATTATATCATAGTTTTATAATAATATCATGAAATACTTTATGAACTCTTTATGATTTTCGTAATGACTAATGTAAGTAAAGTACCACTTTTTAATGTATCTAAATTCTAAAATATTAAATTTGCATTTAAAAGATACTATATTACAAGATATATACGATATGTATTCGGGTATGCGGTATATACCGTGATCGATATAGATCGACATTCGGTATCATTTCGGTATGCGGTATATACCGTGATCGGTATAATTTGGTATACGGTATGTGTCGTAACATCGGTACATATCGGTGGTTCGGTTTCAAACAAGATCTAGCGGTATACGGTGATGTACCGTTACTTTCGGTATGTACCGTATCCACGGTATGCTACGGTATACCGCGGTATATGAAAACCCATACCTTTACCATACCAAAAAACTTCGGATCGGTATCATACCGTACCGAAAATCTCGGTATACCAAAATTTCGGTATTTCGACATATTTTCGATACGGTATGGGCGGTATACCGATTTTTCGGTATTTTTTAACACCCCTAGCTGAAACAATGCAACTTAACTTCTAGGATACAACTGAAATGCGGGGTTTTCTGAAGAGTAAAGTGATGTATGTTCAATTATTTATAAATCATCGCAAAAGTACACATCCATTATTTCACATTAACTAAAAATGTATATTGGAAATATATTCTCAAACTTACATTACAACAATTCTGATAATTAAATAAATTGTTAAAATCTTATTTTTTCTGTGGTTATATAGTATAAATCTGTTAACTATTATACGTAATGAAATTACATGACGCGCGAGGTTGCGAATGCTTAACTCATTCATGAATTTGATACAATGAACATAAAACCAGGGAAGAAATTCGCATAATTAAAATATTTTGCTACTAATAATTTTTTAAAACGAGTTAAATTAAACAATACATATATATAGAAAATAAATAGTCAAATGAATCCGTCGTCTCTCACTTGACTCGCATTCATTTGTGTCGTAATTGAAACCCTGACCTCTTCCACCTAGCTTGACAGACTGTAATACAAAAGCCAATTAAAAAACATTCATTACAAATATAACTCATCTCAATATTAACAACTCCAGTTGATAAATCTATATAAGTAGAAAAAACATTCAAAACAATAAGTATTAATATAGTTTCCAATTACCGATCACAATTGATGCTAGGGTCAATGGGAACAGGGACGACAACATTGCAAAGCTGGGGGAGTTGCTTAGCTCGGGCCGCGTTAACTCCAAGAGCGGAGGCGGCCTGCTTCAAGTAGTAGCATAAGCTTTTAAGCTCAGCTCAGTCAGAATTAGCGGCATTGTCCAGCGATGTAACCCCCTCGCAACATGGAACGGTGACGCTGCTGCTTGAACCCATCAGAAATGACTAGCACGGTAATAAGCTTGTAATGGCTTGATAGCATTGGATTTCACTCGTCACCTCCCGGCTCAATGCCAAAACCAACAATCCCACTATAACCCCTGTATGCATCATCTTCACAACTTTTTTTTTTTTAATGATTTCTTCACTGCTTCACTGAATAAATTGGAATATGTATTCCTTCTGTCGCACTTGAATGGTGATATTTATAGAGGCTTTTGAAGTTTATAATAGGTAGGTGGATTATTACGCCAAACGATAGATTTCAAATTCTAATTAATGTGGATACAAATTATTGGCAAGGAAATACAAAATGGGGGCAGAATTACTTTAAATTATTCTAGAGAAAGTTAATTATTAGATGGAAAATTTTAATTTATTTAGTTACCTTATATTTTTTGTCAAAATTAATATGATTTTTTCTCCTCCGTTTCTAACTACTTTACATAGGACTGTACTTTACTCATTAGTATTAATAAAATAGGAGATGAAACACAATTCAATCCAATTGGTCTTCAAATTGAAATCATGGGATTTGAAAAGGAAAACTAAAGCCTTTTTTTGCTCGTGGAATTGTTAAATGTATGTTTGATAATGGCCCAATTCCAAATCTGCTAATTAATTGGCAAGTGCGTTCATGCACGGTTTGTTTGATGCCAAGTATATCAAAATAGGTAAATTGAATTTCTTAGTCCTCAAAGTATAAGCATTTGTTTTGGTCCCTTGGCTTTTATTTTTAGTTAATAAGTTTTCAAATTATTAAAATCCGGTTGAATTGATTCTTCTGTTAGATTTTTCGTTAGTCAACTATATTAAAAAAAGAAAATGACATTTTTGGTAGAAATTTATTTAGGAACAAGTCATCCAGATAGCAAAAATTTTGAGAACAAATTTAACCAATTTGTGCTTTTTATTTGAAAAAAATATTTAATAAAAATTTGATTAATTATTTTTACTAAAATAAAAAAATATTTAATTTTTTTAATTATTTTTCTTTTCTGGAAAATTTTTGATTAACTAAAAAAATTAATTCTGAGAAAAATTTTTTTACAATTATTTCAATTAATTAAGCTTTTTCAGTTAAAAAATGGTTGAATTAATTGATCCTCAAAATCTCCATTAGTTTGATAGCTGCCACTGCCGTTTCCGCTGCCGAAGCTCCTTTGCTGGATAACAACCTCGAGGGATCCGTCGATTTCAAAGGCGTCCCACCTATTTCCCGATCCAAATCTCCGGCTGGAGATGATCTGCTTCCTTCATCAAGAAGGAAGCTGAAAAAGAGTTTGATATAGTAGAGTAGGTGCGGGCAACCTATTTATCACATATACTGATGTAGTAAAGGCATCCCGCCAAAAGGAATAAGGTAAAGAAGCAACATCAAGTAATGTGAGCCAAAGTTCCATAACATGTCTGTGTTTTCTTTCTGCCCGACCATGTTGGGAATGAGTATGAGGGCTGGGGGTGTTAAAAATGAATGCCTATACCTTGAAGAAAGGACTGTAAGCTCCTATATGCTCCTCCCTAATCACTTTGGAACTTCTGAACTTTGGTATTGAATTGTCTTTCTACAAAAACCAAAAACCTTTTTACTATCTCATATGCTTCAAACTTCAAGGTTAATGGATAGATCCAAGTGAAACGGCTATAGTCATCTACCAAGTGTATATAGTATCTATAGTCTTCTCTAGAAGGGAACATGTTGGGTGATGATTCTATCCTCAAAGACACCATACTTAGTGGGAAATGATTCTATCTTCTCAGAATCGACCAAAGCTCAGTAGCCTCGTGCTCTGAACTTGTTTGAAGATTTGAATATCCCAAAACCCTATCTGATTGGTGAACCATTCCGTTGTAATTGTTTGTCTCTGAGGGTTCGCACTCGCAGACACTCGCTCCGGTTTAGGCGTTCGCAGATTATCGCCTCCAAGCACTGATGTAGAAGACTCGAGAGATACCGGACTCAACGAGAGCAAGATATCGAAGGAGTCGTGGAACCGAACTCAGCAGAGTAGTTCACCGAACTAAGAGCCGACCTTCGCTGAATAAATTGAGTACTCTCTACGGAGATCGACTCGAGCAACGACGTGCAGCCTTCCGAACCGTGAGATCTTTTGAACGACAATCAAGCATAGTCAAATACGAGGAAGAGAGAAGTCGCCTTCATTATGCCTCGAAGTCGGCTCCGTCTCAACTACTCGCAAAACCTCGACGAATGACAAAGTGCGACACGTGCCTTTTTACCTACTAAAGCCGCAAGTCAACATATTTCCGTAAAAGGAGGGAAAGGACACTGTCACCTTTTTCAAAAGAGCCGTTAGCTACCAAAAGAGTGAGTAAGGGATCATCGTCTCCAACGGATCTTTCCTAATCTCTTCTCTATAAATAGAGGGATGATTCAAATTTTTGAAGCACTACAACAACTACTACAAGAACAACTACGACTGCTACTTCACGAGCAAACAAGGAAAGAGAACTAAAACAAGAAGAGAGCAGTCAAACGAGCAATCCAAAAAGCTTAAGTCTTCCGCAAGAACTCGAAGATCTATCTCCGACAAAAGACGACATCCTAGCTCGTAAGGGAACCAAGCTGAACCTATATACAAGCCTCTAGTATCCAAACGACGCAACACGAACCCATAGCTATAACTCAGCTGTTCGTCATTCTAGAAGCTACATTCTCATTCCCTATCCCTCTAAACCTAAGCTCAACCGATCATATCCATAGCTTAGACGAAGGAGTTCATATTTGAACCTAATCCTTATTGTAAAAGGACTCCTTCACTGTTGGAGAGTTTGTCAAACACTTTAGTTTGATAACCGTTGTAAACTGAGACTTGCTCAGTATAAATTCCAAGACGCGGCTTTGTCCGTGTACAAGCCGACCGAGACTAACTCAAGATAATAAATAGCCTCCCGACCTTTCGGGACAAGTGGACGTAGGATCCCGTGTATCCGAACCACTTTAAAAATCGTGTCTCTCGCTTGCTCTCTTATTTACCGTTGCATTGATTTTAACCGTTCATACCGAAAATTATCCTTTAAAAATCATACAACTAAGTCTCAAAGCATACCGAACCGCTTTTTTTCGCCGAATTGAGACTGTCTTGATAAAACGTTTTCCACTCAACCGATTTGGGCTCTGCGATTTCCGCACCACCGAACTCTATCTCGCCGATACCGAATTCTCGACTCGCTAGCTAGCGCATCTTAGTAGAGTCGACTCTTTGCCAAACACGATTTAGAACAACTATTTGGTCTGCTGAATTCTTTCAGTACGACACTTTCCTGAACAGGACTGTTCGTGTTCAAAGTTGAGAACATCGGATTCAGGTGTATTCACCCCCCCTCTACACCTGAACGTGCTCTCGGGACCAACAATTGGTATCGAGCAGGAGTTCTATAAGACTCCCCGTTATCTTGAAACCGGTCTACTTGAACGGATCCCAAAAATGTTTTCACCGCATATCATTCTACACTCATATCATTATTCATCATGACTGATATGTCAGCTATAAGGATGGTACCCATGTTCTCTGTAGAGAACTATGGTGTATGGCGGGTCAGAATGAAGGCTCAACTGACTTCCCTTCACGACAGCATGACCGAAGTACTTGAGGAAGGACCTATCGTTCCTATGATAGTTAGTGTCGTAACTCAGGATCAAACAGCTGGAGGAGGAATGGTGACCGGAAAGAAGATCCCCAAGGACAGAAGTCTCTTCACCCCTGAGGAGAAGAAACTTCATAACTGACCGAGTCGCCAGGAATGCCATACTAACCACCTTAAGTGATTCTTATCTCGGCTAGGTTCGGGAATGCAAGACGCCTAAGGAACTCGGGATGCTCTAGCGCTACCGAGTCGGGGGACTCGTAAGATCAAAGCCAACAAACTTGCGCTGGAACTCCAAAAGCTGGAGAGTTTGTCTCTCATGCCTGGTGACAAAATAGAAGATCTAAATGTCAGATTTACGAATCTGATGAACTCCATCAACGGGCTGGGAAAGAGATTCTCCAACCGAGAGATGAATCTCAAGATACTGAGGGCACTGCCAGACGGTCATTGGACTCCTTTTGCTACATTATTACGTCATTCTGACTTAGATATTGTTACTCCTGACCATATCTTTTCAGAACTTCAAGTAGAGGAATTCGAGTTTGACAAACCTCAACGGAAGCAGAAAGCTGAAGCTGACACAAAAATTGACCATGCTTTCAAAGCATCATGCCAAGACAAAGATCTCCCGCGTCAAGCAAAACTGAACCTTCACTAACTGACATACAAGAAGGAAGTTTAGCTTAGAAGTACGCGCTGCTCGCTGTAAAATATCAGAAGGAGAAGGAGAGGAGCAGAAAAGTGACTAAAGCCTATCGAGAAACAAAAGGTAAGTCTGAATACACGCAAAAGCGCACTCCTGACTCACAGTCTTCTGAATGCAGAAAGAGGGATGACTCAGCTCCATCTAAAGACAGCGAAAGCAAAGAAGAAAAGAGTCATCGCTTGCTACAACTGCAAAAAGTCAGGACACTATTAGTATGACTGTCCTGAGCTCAGTAGTGCTAAACGCGCAGCACGTAAAGCAAGGAGAGAGAAATTCGCCAAGAAAAGACAAGCATACATAGCTGGCGAAATCTCAGACGACTCAGAAGAAGTCGACTCCTTTATGAATTCATCTGATGATGAAGCAGCTTTGATGGCCCTAGAGCATGAAGCTGAAGAAGCTACTGAAAAGTGCCTAATGGCAGGAGAAGAGGATGAGGTAAATTCTCATGAACCATTTAACTCCTCTTCACACCGCACACACGACATCGTTTCAAAGTGCAGATGAGAATTTGGACGTCACGATCGCATACGAAGAACTCGCTTGACGAACGTATTCGGATGAGTCCCGCAGCCTCAGCAAGACTCTTTAGGAATTGGATACCCCGAAAGTGGAGAATCGGAGACTTTCTCGAGAGAGTCGTCTCTATCGAGTCCGAAGGACTTGTGTTGAGACTTAGGGAGGAGATAAACTCTCTGTTGGCCAAGTCTCAAGGATCAAGAAGATCGGATCTCGGCCCGACCAAGGACTTAACTCGAAAGATACTCGAACCGAGT
Organism: Lavandula angustifolia; assembly: GCA_028984105.1. Classification (NCBI taxonomy): domain Eukaryota; kingdom Viridiplantae; phylum Streptophyta; class Magnoliopsida; order Lamiales; family Lamiaceae; genus Lavandula; species Lavandula angustifolia. The sequence goes on along the minus strand of CM054819.1, from coordinate 24,756,170 downwards.
CTCATCGAAGGAACAACTATCAGGAATTTAGACCGAGCACGACACACTGAAGAAAAGTGATGATGTCTGGAGGAACCTGATGACTGAGCAGTACATGGGCGCTGAAAAGAAGTTGGAGGCTATGCTTGCAAGCAACAAGCCTAAGCACTGCAAGGAAGGATTTGGTTTCAGCCAGGGAGCTTCCTCATCTACCCCAGTACACTCAGAAGTGCGACTTGCTGATAGATTTGTTAAAGGGGAGACAATCAATGCAAATATTTTGAACCCCTTAGCAAAGAATAAACAAAAGATGACAGCACCTCATCCTACACGTCAACAATCTGACCAAAAGATCAGTACCAAAACACCCCGGGCTCACCAAGGGGGGAACCAAAGAAGCCAAAGTGGGCCGATCAAGATGGACCACCTCAGCTGACACATCCAGCTCAATATGGGTCAATTATTATGATCCTATAGTCAAAAGAGGATCCAAGAGTCAGAAGAAGAAGAAGATTGCACAAAAGGCAAAGGTCAGCAGTTCACCAGCTCAGAAGATCCGGACTCCCGAACCGTAAAAGCCTAAGAAGTCAAGAACGACTCACCCAAAGGGTCAAATATGTTGACTTCAAGTGGAAAGAAACTGTCCGAGACCACCAGTGGTCGTTAGACAGATTTGGGTAACTAAAACTAACATCTAAGGACCCAAAATCAAGAATAAAGGGTACCCGAATATAATTCTCGTTTTGCGGAGTGCACAAAGATCCTTGGTATGTGGACAAGCGGATGCTCAAGACACACGACGTACCAAAGGAACCCATCGAAGAATTATACAACCGAAGAAGGACCCAGAATCGAGTTTAGAGATAATGCTAAAGGCTATACAAGAGGATTCGGAACACTCAGCGTTGGAACTGCCACAGTTCCTAGAGTATCATATGTTGAAGGACTTCAGCATAACCTTCTCTTTGTTAGTCAATTTTGTGATAACTCGAATAGAGTGATATTTGACGCCGGTTTCGTGATGTCATTGATAAATCCACAGGGAAAAAAAGTGTTATCGTGTTCGCGCAAAAAGAACATATATGTAGCTGACTGGAACTCAGCTGAACCTGAAGCTTGTCTGTTGGCGAAAAACGACAACCGAACGGGGTGGCTATGGCATAGAAGACTCAGCCATCTTAACTTCAAGACGCTTAACAAACTAGCAAGAAACACTCTAGCAAGAGGACTGCCGAATGAAGTATTCAGCAAAGACACTCAGTGTGAAGCATGTCTGAAGGGAAAGCAAACAAGGAATCAAAATCCACCTGTTCCATCTCCTTCCACTGATGGAATCCTTCAGCTGCTACATATGGATTTGTTCGGTCCGGTCTCTCCAGTAATGATCAGAGGCAAGAAATATGCTTTAGTGGTCATCGATGACTACTCGCGCTATACTTGGGTCTACTGACAAAGCAACATAAGAGAACACCATATGCACTATCGAACAGCAGGAAACCTTCTCTATCCTATTTCCATATTTTTGGGTGCTCGTGCTTTATCCACAATAATGGGAAAGATCAGCTGAAAACTTTCGATAGCAAGTCAGATCAGGGAGTATTCTTAGGATACTCTCGGGTCAGCAAAGCTTTCAGAGTATTCAACTATCGAACCCTTTGCGTGGAGGAAAGCCCTCATGTTGTTTTTAATGAGTTTGCTACTGAAGACAGGAGCAATAACTCTAACTCTGAATCTGAGGACATCAGTAAACAACTACAGGATCTAAGCCTAAAAGACAAAGTCGAAAAGATCCAGATTTGTTGGGATGATTATTCAGATGAGGAATCTGAAGACAAGTCTATTGAATCTCAACCAACAAGAATGTAGGCTGAGCCGATTGATTCTCCCGAACGTAATCAATCCCGTGTAACTCGAGTCGATGAAGAAACCCCCTGAGGTAACCGAGACCACTACCGAGAATAACAACTCGTGGGGAACATCTATTAGTGTTCCCGAGCTGAATGCCCCTGAACCTGGTGACTCAGTAGATCACACTCTCATTACTGAAATGCTTCAATCTCAGAATAGTACAACTGAAATGCCTAACTATCCTACTATCTGTGTTGAACAAATATCAGATGAAGAACTGAAACATCGTAGATCGTGGCTGGATGCTCACACTGCTGATCTGATTATTGGAGATCCCTCAGCAAGAGTAAAGACAAGATCCAGATTCTGTCAAGGAGAAAGCGCCATATATTCCTGCTTCTTGTCGACTGACGAATCTCAGACGATTGAGGATGCATTAAAAGATGCTGACTGGATCATAGCTATACAGGAGGAGCTGAATCAGTTCACGAGAAACGACGTTTGGGAGCTTGTTGATAGACCCCGGTATCAACATGTTATTGGAACAAAATGGGTCTTCAAGAACAAGTGGGATGAAAACAACGTCATAGTAAGGAACAAAGCAAAGACTCGTGGCAAAAGGCTACCGCTGCCGAGGGAATAGATTTCGATGAAACTTTTGCTCCAGTTGCAAGATTAGAGGCAATTAGACTATTCCTGGCCTACGCAACACATCAAAGATTCAGAGTCTATCAAATGGATGTGAAGTCTGCGTTCCTGAACGGCGTACTGAAAGAAGAAGTCTACGTGGAACAACCGCCCGGCTTTCAGCAGGGACATCAGGTGTATAGACTCAGAAAGGCTCTGTATGGGTTAAAACAAGCACCCAGGGCTTGGTACGATACCCTATCTGAGTTTCTTCTTCGTAAAGGTTTTCGTAAAGGCACAAGTAGACCGAACTCTATTCAAAGATTCGACCGGAAGACGATCTACTACTTGTGCAGATCTATGTAGATGACATCATATTTGGATCTAAGAATGTCATCATGTGCCAACAATTTGAAAAGATGATGAAGGATAAATTCGAGATGTCAATGATGGGAGAAATGAACTACTTCCTCGGTTTCCAAGTCAAACAATCTGAAAAAGGGACATTCATTAATCAAGGCAAATACACTCGAGACCTCATCAAAAGATTCGGTTGCACATCCAGCAAACCTATCAAGATCCCGATGAACACAAACATGAAAATTGATCTTGATAAGGAGGGAGTATCAGTAGACCAAACTGAATTTCATGCTATAATTGGTTCTTTATTATATTTAACAGCTACTCGTCCTGACATAACTTATGCTGTAGGTGTCTGTGCTCGATTTCAGGCGAATCCAAAGCAGAGTCACATGGACTTAGCAAACAAGATTCTCCGCTATCTCTGAGGAACACCTGACATGGGTTTATGGTATCCAACTGATGATAATATAGAACTAACTGGTTACTCTGATGCTGACTATGCAGGGTGTAGAATTGACCGAAAGTCAACTTCGAGAACGTGCCGTTCCTCGGGCGCAAGCCGATCTCATGGTTTTCAAAGAAAACAGCACTCGCAGCCACGTCAACTACCGAAGCCGAATACATGGCCGCCTAAGTTGCCGCGCCCAAATCCTTTGGGCCGAGACAAGCAGCCTACGAGACTATGACGTCATTCGGAATGAAGTGCCAATCTTCTCGCGAAGCACTCAGTGCCATTGCAATCACTCGTAACCCCGTACTTCACACAAGATGCAAGCACGTGGACATCGACATCACTTCATTCGTGACCATGTCGAAAAGAAGGATATCGGGATGGAGAAGATCCACACCGATCGACAAAGGGCCGATATACCGACCAAGCCTCTAGCCGAATCCGCATTCAGGAGAACTTTCGGCAGAGCTAGGTCTCGCCGGATCCTACCGACTCCACTCGCAAAAAGGTTTCGAGGAGAGGAGCATTCGTGAAGGGGGGAATGTTCACTCTCGCATCGAGTAAACTCAGCACGTAGAGACAATAACCATCTACACGAGGTATCAGCTGACTACGATGTTTAGCTGACAGGTTTGCGTATCTCTACTCAGTAGTATCTAATAGAACTGTAATATGCATTTATTGCTCAGAATCAGCATCGTATTTAATATCTCAAGGATTGTCATTTAATATTAACGACTTACATTTAATGCACGACATTCCATGCATAAGTATGCTGAACTCTGCCACGCATTTAATGCATGTCGTATCATAGTTACTACTTAGGCAAGTTACAACTGGCTTTTAACTTAGGCGGCAAATTTGATCATTGCCTATAATAGACCTTTTTAATCTTGACCGTCCATCTCATAAAAGCTACTTTAAACTAGGCCATTGATCGATAACTGTTCATCTTCACCTTGATATATATTTTTCGATCATATCTTAGAAACCGCCATTAGCATACTTCAAATCCTTAACTCCGAAAAATCTGAAATTATTTTTTTGCAAACCCCTCTTGCATATTTCTTAAACAATCAGATTTCTCATCGGTATGACATTAGATCTGTTACAATAATTTATTCTCTCTTTTCAGAATCGCTATACAGTCTGTTTTATTAAAATCGATACTGATAAACTTCTCTTGTAACAGATATAATGGCAAGTACAAACATTTCAGTCATCGTTCCAGAGAACATGTAGGAAATCCTGGATAAAGACCGTGTCTGGTGCGAACCAGTCATGGAATTCGATGCATGCGATCTCGAGTTCATGGACGAAATCTTCGCTGCCCTTAGAGAATCGGGTCTGGAAGGATTTCTCTCAAGGAAGCCGACGTTCTTCCTTCCGAGACAAGTGTCTGAGATCTATCTCAACTCAGACTCGGTGTCTGGCGACATCATTGGAAGATTCGCAGTTCACTCTATCGGCGATGCTTCTATGCAACTCAAGCGGATGTCTATCAAGGAGGCACTGAAGAGGAGCTTCGTTCTACCTGTTGAAGGAGTCAGCACCGTCGGATATAACGACGATATGATAGATGACTACCTGTCAATCTTCTGCGGAAAGCCCACAGCGCTCAGAGCCGCTTTCCCGAAGAATAGTATGCTGCCTCAGTACCGAGCCTTGGCGTACATTATGACGCAGCTACTGACAAGCCAAGCGGGTTCATTCGATCAAGTATCAAGACCCAAGATACAGCTTATGATGGCGATCTATGACAGAGCAAAGATTAACTGGACAGAGTTCTTTCTTCGAGATTTCATGACTCAAGCTGCCAAATTCGACAAAGCAACATGCAAGCTGAGTGCAAAAGGCAAGCTTCTATATGGACTGAAGCTATCGATCATGATTCAAGACTTCTGCGGAGATGACCAAATCACATTCGATGACAAGCTATATTTTAATGTGAAGAAGGTCAGATTCCACAACAGAACTGCTGCTCTTCAGCAGATAGGGACAGGACCGTCAGCTCAGCAGGTGACGCCTCAAAAGACCACGCCAACAAAGAAACGGCCTCCTCAAGCAAAAACTCCTAAGGCATCGGCAAAGCGCCTAAAGAAAAGCATTCCTGCTGTGCCTACTGAATACGAGGCAGTACTAGAGGCTACTGCTGAATAGTCTAGACAGCCGATGCAGCTGATTGATGAGTCAGAGTCCTTAGAGAAGACTCAGTCAGTGGAGAAGACCATCTCCACTGAACAAGCTGTAGAAGTGGACCAAGGGGTTCAGACTGAAGAGGCCCAGAGCGGCGATTTAGAAACCTTGGACAGTCCACTCAACGCTCAACCACTCAGCAGCATGCCATCTACTGAGAAACAGCTGTCTCCAATAGATGTTGAAGACTCGGAGACAGCATATGAAGAGGAATCTGTCGGAATGGAAGCTTCAGCCATTCTATCTCAAGCATTCCGAGAGATTGTTGAGCATATACCGGAGATTTCTGGCCACTCTGATCTGGTGACTATTGCCAAACAAGCCAGACTCCATATGCTTTTAAGATTCCAAGGATGGCCCAATCAGCTACGCCTCATTCTTCACTACACCTGCGAACAACTGCATGAAGAGGAGCTGGTTATAAGGCAGCAGATAGGCTACGCACAACCTGCTGACCTCGGCACTCTGGAGGACTTAAGAGCCGCAATGCTGGCCTTGCTGCATGATAGGCAAGCAGCTGCTCGTGCTCAGCCCCTTCAGACGGGTCGGACCACGACGGTCAGGACCCACCCCATGATTCAGGCCCCGGAAAGCCTGATGAGGAACAACCCCAGGACAAGGATACACCCACTCCTACTGAACTACCATTCAGTATCCTTGGACCTGTGAAGTCGGCGGCTGGTACTTCAACTTCCGTAGAGCCTGCTCAGCTCTTGCTGAAATCAACGTTTGAAGTAGCGCCTAGCTCCAAAGGCCGACGCTCAAAGTCCATGGCTAAGGCACTAAAAAGCCAAGGAACTCAGAACAGGGCTCTCGCCAAAGCCATCCACAAAACATGGAAGCAAACTGCTCAAGCCACCAACGCTGAGCTTCAGGGGCTGAGATCTTCCATTTCACAATCGCCGCCCCCGATGTCTCCTCCATTGTCTCTAACGCGCCGGGCACAAAGTAAAAAGGACTTTGATAATCGCTCGGAATAATTCGAGGAAGGACAAAGCCAAACCGCTTGAAGAATTCAAGGCCGCTCGCTCCTCCCATACCGAATCAATCTCAAACCAATCCCGTGCCACCGAGCTCGGACTCGACAATATTCAATGTGCCCTTGAAGGAAAGGTTTCGAGAAGCCGAATGACTTTAAGGTCAGCAATGACCTCTCTCACAAATTCTATAAAGAAGAACTCGCTTATGAGAGGAATGAGCTGCATGAGGCCCCGACAAAGATCAACGACAAACTCGAAGAGTTGTCGCCTCCTACAAAAGCCTCAATCTCCAAGTATCCACTCCTAACCCTACTGTAATTGATGATGCCAAAAAGGGGGAAAAGGGGGATAAATGTGAAAAAAGGGGATAAGTCGCCCCCTAAGCCGACCCCGACTAAAACCACCGCAACATCAACTAAGGGGGAAGCCCTATCGAAGTCAGAAAGAAAACACGGCCGCAGCCGAAGCAAGCAGAGCTCGGCACAACAATGCTACTAGACCAACCGGTGAGGCCCGTGGTGTCTCACCGCGAGCACAAAGCAGAGACCGGCCCAAGTGGCTCGGGAACCGTGAGAACAAGCTACTCATGTAACCCGCACTCCTACCGACATAATTAAGGAGGTTGCTGAGTATGCCGAGCAGATGACTCGAGAGGAGGAAGAGGCACCTCTCCCACCTCCCGTTCAAGGCAAGTGGTAAGAAAATATTGAAACTCCCGACCCCTTCAAAGCAAAGAAATCAAAGAGATATGTTACTGCTGCAGAGGAGGCTCAGATAGCAGCTGACGAGAAGCTAGCTAGGGAATTAGCCGAAGCTGAAGTAGCCAACAAGCCTAAAGCAAAGCCTTCCAAAGGAAAGACAAAGGCCCCAGCTCGCGGCAGAAAGAAGTCAACAACGACTAGGTTGCCTCCCAGAAAGCTGATAATTCAAGATGATGATGATAGGGAGCAGCAACAACATCATGACACTGAGAAGCAAGGTACGTCTAAAGACAAATCAAGTACCCCTGCTGACTCAGAAGATCAGTCGCCTCGCAAACCCTCCTACACAAGAACTAAGGAACAAGATGCCGAGATTGAAGCTATATTTGCTCAGATGGATAGGTATCTATACCGAGGAGAAGAGGCAAGACACATTCAGCCGCCAGCAGAGAATCCATATGGCGCACCTTGAAGCACCGAGAATCCGCATCGAACAAGAGGCCAGCCGAGAGTACCTTCAAAAGCCGACATTCCATATAAATACAAAAGGTTCGAGAAGCCAACAGATCGAAAATGCAAAGATGGCCTAGGACGGATGAATGGATTCCTCGCTCGCTTACACGCACATGGGAATCACAGAAGATAGAATACATCAAGAGGAACTATTTCTGGAGATTCTGGCCAAACATGACAAAGGCAGATGCCTACGTTGAATGGATGAGGATTACTGAACCGGACTTATATGCCTACCTGGTATAAGCTGTGAAAGAGAATATCATTGTCCAAGTCCCCGAGCCTGCACTCGCCACCACCCGTAAGACTTGATGATTCTATTCATTATGGAGTAATAGAGAAAGAAGTGAAGGATGCTGCCGCCCACAGAGATCTTGAAGAAGATGAGCCACTGGCTTTGCCTGAATATCGGAGGCTGAGGAAGTATACTTCCAGGATGTATAGACTGCTCCTTCCCGAGACACAATCGCAGTAACTTTATGGGACGAGGATCAAACAAGCACAAGCGTTCTTAGTCTTAGTTTCTTTGTCTTCCTAGCTTAGCAAGAGATGTACTGTACTGAACTTTCATATTTATATATACATCTTCTTTTGGCTCTGACAATATCTTATTGTCTAAATAGCCTTGTTTGTCTTATGCTTAACACTCAGAATCACTGAAGTGATTACCGACTCACACGCTCACGTTTATTTACTTGTCGGCCGATTGCTTTGATAGATTCCCGTTAGACTAGCCGTTTCGGGGAAATTGTTGTTTAGGCGTAAATTGTTTCTCGCCCCGATCCTCTCGCTGATTAGAACTTAAAGAACAACTCCACCGATCTTACTTGTAATATTGTAAGGAGCCTCGTTTCTAAGAAGTTTAGTGTTAGCATAGATGGTGTTAGGTTTTGGCATCATCAAATAGGGGGAAATTGTTGGGTGATGATTCTATCCTCAGCACAGTCATACTTAGTGGGAAATGATTCTATCTTCTATAACTGACCAAAGCTCAGTAGTCTCGTGCTTTGAACTTGTTTAAAGATTTGAAGATCCCAAAACCCTATCTGATTGGTGAACCATTCCATTGTAATTGTTTGTCTCTGAGGGTTCAGACTCAGAAGACACTCTGCTCTGGTTTAGGCGTTCAGTAGATTATTAGCCTCAGCACCAGATTTAGAAGACTCAGTAGATACTGGACTCAACAGAGCAAGATATCGAAGGAGTCGCTGAACCGAACTCGCAGAGTAGTTCATCGAACTAAGAGCCGACCTTCGCAGAGTAAATTGAGTACTCTCTACGAGATCGGACTCGAACGGACATACAATCTTCCGAACCGCCGATTTTTTGAACGACAATCAGCATAGTCAAATACGAGGAAGAGAGAAGTCAGCTACATTATGCCTCGAAGTCTGTTCTGTATCAACTACTCTGCAAAACCTCGACGAATGACAGGCATACACGTGCCTTTTTACCTACTAAAGCTGCAAGTCAACATATTTCCAGAAAAGGTGGGAAAGGACACTGTCACCTTTTTCAAAAGAGCCGTTTGCTACCGAAAGAGTGAGAAAGGGATCATCGTCTCCAACGGATCTTTCCCAATCTCTTCTCTATAAATAGAGGGATGATTCAAGTTTTTGAAGTACTACAACAACTACTACAAGAACAACTACGACTGCTACTTCACGAGCAAACAAGGAAAGAGAACTAAAACAAGAAGAGAGCAGTCAAACGAGCAATCCGAAAAGCTTAAGTCTTCCTCAAGAACTCGAAGATCTATCTCCGGTGAAGGACTACATCCTAGCTCGTAAGGGAACCAAGCTGAACCTATATACAAGCCTCTAGTATCCAAACGACGCAACACGAACCCATAGCTATAACTCAGCTGTTCGTCGTTCTAGAAGCTACATTCTCATTCCCTATCCCTCTAACCCTAAGCTCAACCGATCATATCCATAGCTTAGATGAAGGAGTTCATATTTAAACCTAATCCTTATTGTAAAAGGACTCCTTCACTATTTGAGAGTTTGTCAAACACTTTAGTTTGATAACCGTTGTAAACTGAGACTTGCTCAGTATAAATTCCAAGACGCGGCTTTGTCCTATGTACAAGCTGACTGAGACTAACTCAGTATAATAAATAGCCTCCTGACCTTTCGGGATAGTGGACGTAGGATCCTGTGTATCCGAACCACTTTAAAAATCTGTGTCTCTCGCTTGCTCTCTTATTTACTGTTGCATTGATTTTAACTGTTCATACTGAAAATTATCCTTTAAAATCATACAACTAAGTCTCAAAGATACCTTGAACGCTTTTTTTCGCCGAATTGAGACTGTCTTGATAAAACGTTTTCCACTCAACTGATTTGGGCCTACACATTTCCGCACCGCTGAACTCTATCTCGCCGATACCGAATTCGACTCGGCCGCCCAGCGTATCTCGCAGAGTCGACTCTTTGCCAAACACGATTCAGAATAGCTATTTGGTCTGCTGAATTCTTTCATTACGACACTTTCCTGCACAGGACTGTTCGTGTTCAAAGTTGAGAAAATCGGATTCAGGTGTATTCACCCCCCCATCTACACCTGAACGTGCTCTCGGGACCAACAGAACATACTTGGCCCCCAAAGATCACTGTTAACTAATTGAAAAGGCCTAGTCGCTTTAACTGCTACTGATGGAAAACTCATTTGACGAATCTTCCCTACAGAAAAAGCCTCACAAAACTCAAATTTATCAACTGAAGAAAAACACAGATTCAAGTCTTGAACACAGACTGTAATACAACAGATTTTGGATGACCTAATTGGTGATGCCACAAGGCTACATTGTTTGATTTATTCAGCAACAAACAAGTAGAATTATCAGTACTAGAAGTAGCACACTGCTTGACTGGAAGAGAAGAAGATACATCCGGTAGGAAGTCCAGTTGATTAAGGTCATCTTTAAGTGGTCCCTCCAGTAGTGTTTTGTGAGTAACCTTGTCCTTGACACGACAATAGAAATCATGAAATTGAATATATACTCTTCTCTTCTATAAACTTTGAAATATAGTTTCTTCAAGATCCTCGGTACATGGAGAACATTGTTTAAGAGAAATTGCCTAGTATGAGCAGGATTAATAATGGTAAAATAACCAACATGTTTTATTGGTAAGGATTGACCATTACCTACATTCACTTGCTCGGGTTCCAAAGGTAGGGATTGGCGTACTGTAAGCTTCCAAGATCAGTTGTTACATGTGTTGTTGCTCCACTATCAAGAAACCACTCATGTAAAGGCTGTGATTGAAATCCAAAAATATAATTAGTTGTCTGAGGAAAAGAGGGAGTAGTGTTAGTATAAGCAATTGGTGTGGAAAGTAGAGGAGCCTTTTGCTGAGTAGGATCAGTGGAGTTGTTCTTCAAGTCCTAGACTACTGAGGGGATCAGGGAAGAAATAACAGAACCTATACAGAATCTAATCAGCATTTTTCCCTTGTCTAACAACATTTCCCCCCAAATACTAAGCAGTCTATCAGAATCTAGCTAAGCTAAAACTGACAATAAGTAAGAACAGTGAGTGTGTGTGTCAGTAATCACTTCAGTGATTCTGAGTGTTAAGCAAAAACAAACAAGGCTTTTTAGACAATAAGGAATTGTCAGAGCCAATAGCAGAGATGTTTTATAGATATTGAAGAGATTCAGTACAGTTACATCATCTGCTACACTAAGAAGAGCAAAAAGAAGATACAAAGAAATACAGAAGCAAGATAGTCATCCGAACCACTTAATCATGTCTTTGAAGTCCTTTGATTGGGTTTCAGGAAGAGGCAGTCCATACATCCGGTAGGTGACCTTCCTTAGCTTCAGTATCTCACCGAAGTCAGCTGGATCTTCTTCATCTAAGAACTTGGCTTCAAGCAAAGATCCTTCACTTCCTTCTCAATCACTCCATAATGAACAAGTGCCGTCTAATCTCGGGGGGGCAAAGCAAGATTCTGGGGGCAGGTACACTGACGTCTACTTTGTCTTTGACATCCTTCTGAAGTCTGGCGTACATCTCTAAGTCTGCTCTCATGACCCATTCAACAAAGACTACTGATTTGTGCTTTTCAGCCCAGAACCTCCAGAAGTAATTCCACTTGATAAATTCAGCTTTCAGTGACTCCCACCTCTGAGTTACTTCCCACGGCATCCACTCATCAACTCTCGGCCATCTATGAATCTTGAGATCAGTAGGCTTCCTGAACTTTCTGTATCTGTATGGAATGTCAGCTTTCTCGAGGAATCCTATGACTCGCTTCTTGTTCAGCTTTCAACCTTAAAGCTTCAAGGTCTGCTAGCCTGAGCCGTTCTCTGGCTGCTTCAATCTGTCTGGCCTCTTCTCCTCTGTACAAGTACCTCTCCCTCTGAGCCCATATTTCTTCCATTTCAAGCTCTTTTTCCTTAGAGGCAACATAGGAGGGCTTGTGAGGCTCTTCTTCTGAGTCAGCAGGTGTGGTAGATTTTTCCTTAGATGTAGCCTGCTGTCCAGTAGTCTGCTGCTGCTGCTCCTTCTCCTTCTCTTTGTCAGCTTCATCACTGAGCTTCAGTGTTCGAGGAGGCAGCCTAGGTCCAGTCTTTTTGCCTCCAGCTGGAGCCTTTGTCTTGCCTTTAGCAGGCTTGTTCTTGGGCTTGTTCGCAGCTTCAGCTTTAGCTATTTCTCTTGCTAACTTTTCGCCAGCAGCTATCTGAGCTTCCTCCTCCGGAGTAATATACCTCTTGGGTCCTTTCTTCTTGGAGGGAGGGGTAGTAAACTTCAGAACCTTCTTGCCTTTCCCGACAACTGGAGGAGGTAGAGGAGCTTCTTCCTCTTCTGACTCCTCATTAGCATACTCAGCAACCTCTTTGATAATGTCAGAGGGTGTTTGGCTTGACTGAGTCGCGACTTCCTTGGCTCCTGAGCCGCTTGGGCCAGTCTCAGCAGGCACTACAACTCCTGCTGCTGAGACACCCTGGGTCTCGCTAGTCTGAGTGGGTCCAGTGGGGGTAGATGTCTGAGTTTGAGTTGCCCCTGCCACTGATCTTGCTCTCTTCGGTTCTTTCAGTACCAGTTCCTTAGCTGCTTTTCCTACTCTTATTCCTTCCCCCTTTTTGGCATCAGCAAATCGGGTAGGGGGTGGAACTGATACCTTGCTGTCCAGACGTTTGTAAGGTTCAACTAGATCATCTAAGCTTTCGTGTAGCTTAGTCAGCTTCTCATGCAGCTCATTCCTCTCCTTAGTGAGCTGAGCACTGTACTTCTTGTGGGAGGCATCGGCTGCTGTCTGGAACTCTTTCAGCTGTTTCTCCATTCTCTCTTCAATTGCCTTCTGAATTGTTTCGAGTCTGAGATCTACGGCTTGAGAGATAGAGGTGACGGATTCAGTATGTGCTGTCTGTGTGGCCTTATAGTCTTTTAGCAATTGAGCTTGGCCAGCCTGAATCGTCTTCAGCTGTTCCTCAAAGTCAGCCCTCTGGGTGGCTAGCGCTTCAGATAGGATGGTGGAGAAGTCAGGGGCGGCCGAATTCTGGATGGTAGTCCTTAGCCCCTGAATCTCTGCGCTGTGGGCCTGGGTGGTCTGCCTCCACGTTTTGTGGACGGCACTGATGAGGAGTCGTTTCTGAGTCCTATGACTCCTCAGTGCCCTGGCCACTGACTTTGATCGTCGGCTCTTCGGGCTGGGCGCTACTTCAAAGGCAGATTCAAGAAGGAGCTGAGAAGGTTCAACTACCTTCGAAGTACCAGCCGCTGACTGCCCTGGACCAAGGATGCTGAGCGGCGGTTCAGCAGTGGATGTTGGAGCATCCTTGTCCAGTTGAGATCCCTCATCAGGCTTCTCAGGGCCTGAATCACGGGGTGGGTCCTGATTGTCGTGGTCAGACCCATCTGAGGGAGCAGATGCTGAGATTGGTTGTCTGTTATTCAGCATTGCGAGCATTGCTTCCCTCAGATCTTCAAGGGTTCCGAGGTCAGATGGCTCTGAGTAGCCAATCTTCCCCTTGATTATCAGCTCCTCTTCATGAAGATGTTCGCAGGAGTGGTGTATGATAAGTCATTTCAGGTTGTGCCACTCCTGGAATCTGATCAGCATGTGGAGTCTCGCCTGCCTTGCAAGTAATACCAGATCGTTGTGGCTGGCGATCTTTAGAATCAGTTTAGCTATTTCTCGGGAGGCTCGTGATTTGAGAGCTGAGGCCTCCATCCCGATCGATTCTGATTCTGAGGCTATCTCCGAGTCTTCTTCTTCTATCGGAGACGGCTGCTTCTCAGCAGATGGTATGCTGTTGAGTGGTGGAACGTCCAAGGGGATTTCCATAGTTTGGACATCTTCAGCTTTGACCCCTTGGTCCACAGTTTCACCACGCTCAGCGGAGACTGCCTTCTCCACTGATGGTGTTTTCTCGGACGACTCAGTTTCATCCCTTAGTTGCAGAGGAGGCTCAGCAGCAACCGCCTTAGGCTCTGCCTCCGGCACGACCTCATTGAGTAGATTTGGGAGGGGACCTCTTCTTAGTTGGAGTGGAGGTCTTCTGATTCCCGGTCTTGGGAACAGGGGGCCCTGAGCCGATCTGCTGGAGGGCCGCTGCCCTGTTCTGGAATCGGACCTTCTTCACGTTGAAATACTGCTTGTCAGCAAAGGTAATGCTGTCCGATCCGTAGAAGTCTTCGACCATCACAGAAAGCTTCAGACCATACAGAAGCTTCCCTTTGACGCTCAGCCGTCTGGTTGTCTTGTCGAACTTGGCTGACTGCGTCATGAATTCTTTAAGGAAGAATTTCATCCAATTGATCTTCGCTCTGTCATGTATGGCCATCATCAGCTGGATTTTAGGCCTAGATAGTTGATCGAAGGAGCCAGCCTGACTCGTTAGCAGTTGAGTCACGACGTAGGCTAGGGCTCTGTATTGTGGGAGCATGACATTCTTAGGAAATGCGGCTCTGAAGGTCGTCGGCTTCCCACAAAACTCAGTCAGGTATTCATCCATAAGATCGTCCTTGTATGCCACAGTGGTGAATCCTTCGTTGGGTAGATTGAAGCTTTTCTGGAGAGCTTCACGGATGGACATCTGCTTGACCTCAATAGCAGTACGCGAGGGGTCGCCTACCGAATGAACAACGAAGCGGCCTCGGATGTCTCCATCTACTGAGTTTGAGTTCAGGTAGACCTCAACAACTTGGCGCGGGAGGAAGAACGTCGGCTTCCTCGTCAGGAAACCTTAAAGCCCAATTTCTCGGAGGGCGTAGAAGATTTCTTCCATGTAATCCAAGTCGTACGCGTCGAACTCCATGACTGGTTCACACCAGACCCGATCCTTCTCAAGGATCTCTTGCATATCAGCCGGAGCATACACAATGTTTCCTGTCATTTTCATAATCTGCAAACAAAATATATATCAGTATCCAATAAAATACGAGAAAAATAAACTCATCCGATACTGAATGATCATTGAAAGTTACCAAAGAATTTTCTGAGCAGTTTTAAAGGATAGGTTTTGTAACAAAGTCGGAGATATTCTCAGAAAATCTAGGGTTCGCATTATATTTGCAGAGTAGAACGGTTTCAAACATTTGAACGTGTATATATATCTTAAGGAAGATAAACAGTTAAATATCAATGGTTCAGTTTGAATGCGCTTTTTGAGATGGACGGCTAGGATTAAATTTTATAAAACAGGCAATAATCATATTAGCCGCCTAAGTCAAAATACAGTTGTATATAGCTAAAGAAGTAACTTGATACGATATGCATTTAATGCGTTGCAGAGTTCAGCATGCTTTTACATAGAATGTCGTGTATTAAATGTAAACCGTTAATATTTAATGACATTTTCTAAGGCATTGAATACGATGCTGAATCTGATTTATAAATGCACAAAACTGTTCTATTGGCTACTGAGTAGAGATACGCAAACCCGTCGCCCGAACATCGTAGTCACCGATACCTCGTGTAGATGGTTGCCTTGAGTCTCTACGCATCGATTTTTACTCGCATCGAGAGTGAACATTCCCCCCTTACCGAATGATCCTCTCCTCGAATCCGCTTATCGACCGGAGTCGGCAGGGTCCCCGCACCTAGCTCTACTGAAAGTTCTCTGAATCTGGCTTCAGCTAGAGGCTTGATTAGTATATCAGCCCTTTGATGGTCAGTATGGATCTTTTCCATCCTGATATCCTTCTTTTCGACATGGTCACGAATGAAGTGGTGTCTGATGTCCACGTGCTTGCATCTCGTATGAAGTACAGGATTCTGAGTGATTGCAATAGCATTGGTACTATCGCAGAAGATCGGCACTTCATTCTGAATGACGTCATAGTCGCGTAGCTGCTGTCTCAGCCAAATGATTTGGGCACAGCAACTTCCGGCAGCCATGTATTCAGCTTCAGTAGTTAACGTTGCTACTGAGTGCTGTTTCTTTGAAAACCATGAGATCAGCTTACTGCCAAGGGACTGACACGTTCCAGAAGTTAACTTTCGGTCAATTCTACATCCTGCATAGTCAGCAACAGAGTAACCAGTTAGTTCAATATTATCATCAGCTGGATACCATAAACCTATGTCAGGTGTGAGATAGCGGAGAATCTTCTTAGCTGAGTCCATGTGACGCTGCTTCGGATTTGCCTGAAATCGAGCGCAGACACCTACAACATAAGTTATATCAGGACGAGTAGCTGTTAAGTATAATAAAGAACCAATAATAACACGGAATTCAGTTTGGTCTACTGATACTCCCTCTTTATCAAGATCAATTTTCATGTTCGTGTTCATCGGGATCTTGATTGGTTTGCAGGATGTGCAACCGAATTTCTTGATGAGGTCTCGAGTGTATTTGCCTTGATTGATGAACATTCCCTTCTCAGATTGTTTGACTTGAAAGCCGAGGAAATAGTTCATCTCTCCCATCATTGACATCTCGAACTTGTCCTTCATCATTTTCTCAAACTGCTGACACATGATGACGTTCTTCGAACCGAAGATGATGTCATCTACGTAGATTTGCACAAGTAAAATATCATCTTCCAGTCGTATGCTGAATAATGTGCGGTCTACTGTGTCTTTCTGAAAACCTTTCTGAAGAAGAAACTCAGACAGGGTATCGTACCAAGCCCTGAGTGCTTGTTTTAACCCATACAGAGCCTTTCTGAGTCTATAAACCTGATGTCCCTGCTGAAAGCCGGGAGGCTGTTCCACATAGACTTGTTCTTTCAGTACGCCGTTCAGGAAAGCAGACTTCACATCCATTTGATAAACTCTGAATCTCTGATGTGTTGCGTAGGCTAGGAATAGTCTGATTACCTCCAATCTTGCAACTGGAGTGAACGTTTCGTCGAAATCTATTCCTTCAGCTTGACAGTAGCCTTTTGCCACGAGCCTTGCTTTGTTCCTTACTATGACGTTGTTTTCATCTCGCTTGTTCTTGAAGACCCATTTTGTTCCGATAACATGTTGATGCAGGGGACTGTCAACAAGCTCCCAAACTTCATTTCTTGTGAACTGATTCAGCTCCTCCTGCATGGCTATGATCCAATCAGCATCTTTAGGTGCATCCTCAACTGACTGAGGTTCTTCAGTAGACAAGAAGCAGGAATATAAGGCGCTTTCTCCCTGACAGAATCTGGATCTTGTCTTTACGCTTGCTGAAGGATCTCCAATAATCAAATCAGAAGTGTGAGCGTCCAGCCACGATCTACGATGTTTCAACTCTTCATCTGAAATTTGTTCAACACAGATAGTAGGTGAATTAGGCATTTCAGTTGTACTATTCTGAGATTGAAGTAATTCAGTTACAAGAGTGGAATCTACTGAGTCACCAGGTTCAGGGGCATTTAGATGAGGAACATCATTAGTTCCCCCTGAATAATTATCCTCAGTAGAGGTCTCATTTGATAATCTTGGTGTTCTTCTCGACACTGAGCCTTTTGAGAAGCCTTGGTAACTCTGTTTTGACGTCAGACTTGTTGGCAATAAATATGACCCATGTGTAGCGCGAGTAGTCATCAATGACCACTAATGCATACTTCTTGTCTCTGATCGTCACTGGAGAGACTGGACCGAATATATCCATATGTAGCAGCTGAAGGATTCCATCAGTGGAAGGAGATGGAACAGGTGGATTTTGATTCCTTGTTTGCTTTCCCTTCAGACATGCTTCACACTGAGTGTCTTTGCTGAATACTTCATTTGGCAGTCCTCTTGCTAAAGTGTTTCTAGCTAATTTGTTGAGCGTCTTGAAATTGAGATGGCTGAGTCTTCTGTGCCAGAGCCACCTCGTTCTCTTGTCATTCTTCGCCAACAAACAAGCTTTAGGTTCAGCTGAGTTCCAGTCAGCTACATAGATATTCTTTTTGCGTGAACATGATAACACTGTTTTCCCTGAAGATTTATCAATGACATCACAGAAACCAGCGTGAAAAATCACTCTATTCGAGTTATCACAAAATTGACTAACAGAGAGAAGATTTTGTTGAAGTCCTTCAACATATGATACTCTTGGAACTGTTGCTGTTCCAATGCTGAGTGTTCCATAGCCTCTGGTATAGCCTTTTGCGTTGTCGCGTTGTCTCCAAACTCGATTCGGGGTCCTTCTTTAGTAGTATAATTCTCCAGTAGGTCCTTTTGGTACGTCATGTGTCTTGAGCAACCGCTATCTACATACCAAGGGTCCTTGTGCACCTGCAAAACAGAATTATATTTTGGTACCCTTTATTTTTGATTTTGGGTCCTTAGATGTTAGTTTTGGAATCCCAAATCTGTCTCACGACCCTGGTGGTCTCAGACAGTTTCTTTCTACTTTTGTTAACATATTTGACCACTGGATTGGTCGATGCTGACTTCTGAGGCTTTCCAGGTTCAGGAGTCCTGATCTTCTGAGTGGGTGGACTGCTGACCTTTGCCTTCTGTACGACTTTCTTCTTCTTCTTCTGACTTTTGGATCCTCTCCTGACTATAGGATCATAGTAATATGACCCATACTGAGCAGGATGAGTCAGCTGCGGAGGTCCATACCGATCGGCCCATTTTGCTTTCTTTGGTTCCCCCTCTTGACCGAACCGGGGTGATTTGGTGCCTGATCTTCTTGTCGAATGCCTGATAATCGGGATGAGGTGCTCTCATCTTCTGTTTGTTCTTGGCTAGGGGGTTCAGTATGTCTGCATTGATGGTCTCCCCTTGAACAAAGCTATCAGCTAGCTGGTTTTCTGAGCGTACGGGGGCAGATGAGGAGGCTCCATGGCTGAATCCAAGTCCCTCCTTACAATGCTTGGGCTTGTTGCTTGCTAGCATAGCTTCAAGCTTCTTTTCAGCGCCCATGTACCGCTCTGTCATCAGGTTTCTCCAGACATCATCACTTTTCTTCAGCAATTCATGCTCGGTCTGAAGTCCTGACAACTCTTGCTTCAGTAGACTCAGTTCAGTGTCTCTCTGAGTCAAGTCATTGGTCAGTACTGAGATCTGATCTTCTTGATGCTGAGACTTGGCCATCAGAGAGTTTATCTCCTCCCTGAGTCTAAACACAAGTCCTTCTGACTCAGTAGCAACCTGACTCTCCTGAGAGTCAATGATTCTCCACTTTTAGGGTATCCAACTCCTTAAGAGTCTTACTGAGCTGCAGACTCATCTGTATCTGCTTGTCGAGTAGTTCTTCGTATGCCATCGCTACATCCAGATTCTAATCTGCACCTGAAATAGTATCGTGTGTGCAGTGTGAAGAGGAATTAAATGGTGCATGAGAGTTTACCTCATCCTCTTCTCCTGCCATGAGACATTTTTCAGCATCTTCTTCAGCTTCAAGCTCTATGGCCATGAATGTTGCTTCATCATCTGATGAATCCATGAAGGAGTCGACTTCAT
The DNA here is from genome assembly GCA_028984105.1 of Lavandula angustifolia. Taxonomy (NCBI): domain Eukaryota; kingdom Viridiplantae; phylum Streptophyta; class Magnoliopsida; order Lamiales; family Lamiaceae; genus Lavandula; species Lavandula angustifolia. The sequence continues at coordinate 24,736,681 of CM054819.1, read as the reverse complement.
CTGAGTCATCTGAGAGTTCACCGGCAATGTATGCTTGTCGCTTCTTGATGAACTTCTCCCTTCTTTCTTTGCGTGCTGCTCTTTCAGCAGTGCTGAGCTCAGGACAGTCATACTGATAGTATCCTGGCTTCTTGCAGTTATAGCAGGTTGTGACTCTTTCTTCTTTGCTCTCACTGTCTTTCGACTGAGCTGAGTCTTCCTGTTTCCTGCATTCAGAAGTATGTGAGTCAGGAGTGCGCTTGGGTGTATATTCAGTCTTACCCTTAGAGTCTCTGACGACTCTTGAGAGCTTTCTGCGCCTCTCCTTCTCCTTCTGATACTTCACGGCAAGCAGCGCGTACTTCTTGGCTAGATTTCCTTCTTGTATGTCACTGAGTGAAGGTTCAGCCTTACTAGATGCCGGAGCTGCTGTGCTGACTGATGCTTTAAAGGCATGGTCGACTTGGGTGTCAGCTTCAGCTCGCTGCTTCCTTTGAGGTAAGCCAAACTCAAACTCCTCCGCTTTAAGTTTTGAAAAGATATGGTCAGGAGTAACAATATCTAAATCAAAATGACGCAATAAAGTAGCAAAGGGAGTCCAGTGACCGTCTGGCAGAGCCCTCAAAATCTTGAGATTCATCTCTAGTTGGAGAACCTCTGTCATGCTATCGTGGAGGGAGGTCAGATGTGCCTCCATTATGACCCGCCATACACCATAGTTCTCTACTGAGAACATGGGTATCATCCTGATTCCTGACATATCAGACATGATAAATAGTGATATGAATGAAGAATGATATGCAGTGAAAACGTTTTCCGGATCCGTTCAAGTAGACCAGTTTCAGAATAACAGGAGTCTTAAAGAAATCCTGCTCTGATACCAATTGTTGGTCCCGAGAGCACGTTCTGTAACGCCCCAATTTTCAAAACTTAACTAGGGACGTTACTTTCATGGAAAATAATCATTGCAAAACTCAATTTATTTTCATACTCAGCGGAAGTCTTAAAAATAAAAGCACATGCGACTACTAGTTTTCGAAAATAAAATGTAAGTTCATGATAAAAATAGTTTAATGCAATAATAAGTTCATAAGTCCTTCCTCGTGTGACCATCACCACCAACACCTCTAAGCATCGACCGTGCCATTTCCTGAAAAATGTTAAAATAATAGGGATGAGTACGACTACTGAGTGGGGAATACACTTATCCAAACTATATAATATACCAATATAATATGGAAAATTAGATCATGTAAGAATTACGTAGTCACACAGACCACCGAGTCAACTTCGACTCTAACATTTAAACGGATCAACTTCGATCCCGGTCAACTTCCACCATAAACCTTTATACCGATCAACTTCGATCGCGGATCAACTTCGATCCTTCCTTATCATGCCTATCATTAACTCATAAATATCGAGCATAAAATATAATAAGGATAAATGAAGAAAACTTCCCCACCTTAACCTTGATTTTGAATGAAAAATAATGGATATCAATGTTTAAGTCCTGTGCGCCGATCCTATAAATGAAAATTGATAATTCTTAATGATTCATGAAAGTCGTGTATGTATTTCACATATGCAACAATACCTCATAGTCATTAGGTTACAAAAAATATCATATATATATATATATATATATATATATATATATATACACACACACTCATTAGTGTATTTAGGTTTCAACGTCCTATATTAACTTATGCAAAAATACCTATTTTAAAAAAAATCCACAGAATATGAATTCATTCCATAAATCTTAATTTTCTACACATAGATTCCTTAATGAGTCTAAATCACACCAGATTTTGTTTCATATTAAAATAATAAGTCCTCTAAGAGTTATAACCAAAACAGTACCTACTGCGTCAACAAAAGCGGTTTCTGACCTACTGACCTTTAACTATAAGCTTCGGGAACTAAACATATCTTAAAATTTCTAATATTTAACACACATTTAGGGGACATACTTAGAAATACCATATCAAAATTTCAATCTCTATAGATAATTAACGACTTCATAAAATACAAAATAGTTTCCACCAAAAACCGAATACGAAAATGCATGCTCCGACTGACTACCCGGACATTTGTATTAAACTGCTTTCAAAAACATAAGTTAAAAATACTAAATAAATATTTTTACAAACCCTAACGTGTTTAGAGTATTTAGGAAAAATAATAAAGTCAAAATCATTTTTGTGGAGTGAGATATAAATATTTTTCTAAGCCCCATCCCGGATGCATGGTTTTTCGGCAGTATAAAAGTGAAAATTCATTAAAAATATAAGGAATTCTTTAAAATTTTCCAAAATTTACAGAAATATTAAATACATCCTAAAATTTGTCTCTATAATTTTTATGGAATTTTCAAGTAACATAAGATCGTCTATTTGGCCTTGGTACTCACGGCAGAAAAGGTAGAATTGCAGGACAGATTTCTGTTCTCATGAAACTTAAACATTTTAACAACCAAAGAATTGACATAATAGAATCGGACACGTCAGGAAACAAATTAACAAATAAATAGTACACGTATCCTAAAAATTCTATATTTTTAATATGAATGACCTAACATGTATTATATCCCATTAAAATTAACCATGATCGAAAACAATGTAAGTAACACATGAAAAACAATTTTCTTTCAAGATCATGAACATGCTGTCAGAAACTGGCAGGTTACGAATAACAATTTTAAAAAATTACTTGGAATGCTTGAAAAATTATAAAAAAATAAATGTGTATACTAGACATACCTAGGAAACGTTACCTAAAAGTTCACAATTATATGATGCAGGGAAGGTACATAAATAATTCTTGAAACAGTTCACAGGTATGTTGACAGATTTTCGAAAAGTTTATGTGATGTTATATTATGAGCGTCCAGGGGTATTTATAGGCCTAGAAATAATTATATAAATATCCCTAATCCTAAAAGGTATCAAAGATATTTTATCCATATTTATTTTCGTCCTTATATATTTTATATAATATTTATTCTATCACTTACCATGTAAGACATTCAATCCTAGATAAATTAGGATATGGATAGGCACAATTAGATTTTATCCTAAAACATGTGTAACACACATAAAATATCTATTTTAATCATAAAATATAATATAAAATTATATCCTAATAACTTAATACAATAATAAATATTATATCCTTTTATGAATCCTAGTTGGTTTAGGAAATCCAAAATAAATATTACTCTTGCCTAATAATTCTAATATTATTTTTATCTCAATAATATAATCATAATATGATACAAATAAACATATCAAAGTTCAAAATAAATTTACATAATAAAAATGATTTAACGTAAAATAACATAAATGCTTTAATTTTCATTTTAATTTCTAAGGCGCGACTTATAGAACTAAAACACTTGATAACATGCATGATTAGATATGCAATGCATTTTATATTGAAAATTTCGGGGCGTTACAACCTACCCCACTTAAAGAATTTTCGTCCTCGAAAATTTGCTTAGCTTAAAAATATGAATGCATGTACTTTCATGAAAAACCGTGCCTTTTTAAAAATCATGCAATATATGAATTTTAAAAACTTTTCATGACTTGAAAACTTTACTTACCTCGCCAGCGCGATGCAGTGGTAGTGATGATGGTCAATTTCCTGCATTAACATGAAACAAGTCTACAGGAAAGTAGACCTGGTCTGATATCACTCTGTAACGCCCCAATTTTCAAAACTTACCTAGAGACGTTACTTCATACTTAACCTGTTTATTTCAATTCTTTCAAAATAATTTCATGGAAAAGAATCATTGCAAAACTCAATTTATTTTCATACTCAGCGGAAGTCTTAAAAATAAAAGCACATACGACTACTAGTTTTCGAAAATAAAATGCAAAGTTCATGATAAAAATAGTTTAATGCAATAATAAGTTCATAAGTCCTTCCTCGTGTGACCATCACCACCAACACCTCTAAAGCATCGACCGTGCCATTTCCTAAAAAATGTTAAAATAATAGGGATGAGTACGACTACTCAGTGGGGAATACACTTATCCAAACTATATAATATACCAATATAATATGGAAAATTAGATCATGTAAGAATTACGTAGTCACACAGACCACCGAGTCAACTTCGACTCTAACATTTAAACGGATCAACTTCGATCCCGGTTAACTTCCACCATAAACCTTTATACCGATCAACTTCGATCGCGGATCAACTTCGATCATTCCTTATCATGTCTGTCATTAACTCATAAATATCGAGCATAAAATATAATAAGGATAAATGAAGAAAACTTCCCCACCTTATGAGCGTCCAGGGGTATTTATAGGCCTAGAAATCATTATCTAAAGATCCCTAATCCTAAAAGGTATCAAATATATTTTATCCATATTTATTTTCGTCCTTATATATTTTATATAATATTTATTCTATCACTTACCATATAAGACATTCAATCCTAGATAAATTAGGATATGGATAGGCACAATTAGATTTTATCCTAAAACATGTGTAACACACATAAAATATCTATTTTAATCATAAAATATAATATAAAATTATATCCTAATAACTTAATACAATAATAAATATTATATCCTTTTATGAATCCTAGTTGGTTTAGGAAATCCAAAATAAATATTACTCTTGCCTAATAATTCTAATATTATTTTTATCTCAATAATATAATCATAATATGATACAAATAAACATATTCAAAGTTCAAAATAAATTTACATAATAAAAATGATTTAACGTAAAATAACATAAATGCTTTAATTTTCATTTTAATTTCTAAGGCGCGACTTACAGAACTAAAACACTTGATAACATGCATGATTAGATATGCAATGCATTTTATATTGAAAATTTCGGGGCGTTACACGTTCAGGTGTAGAGGGGGGGGTGAATACACATGAAAACCGATTTCTCAACTTAAAATGCGAACAATCTTTTTCAGGAGAGTGCCGTATTGAATGAATTCAGCAGACCAGATAAGCTGTTCTGAATCGCTTGGCAGAGTGACTGATTCTACTGAGGCCTGCTAGCTGACTGGAGTCAGAATTCAGTACCAATCAGATAGAGTTCAGTAGTGCGGAAATGTGTAGGCCCAAATTCAGTTGAGTTAGGAAAACTTTTTTATCAAAACAGTTTCAGTAGATTAGTGCAGTCGATTAAGTTTTCTGAAACTCAGTTAAATGATTTAAAAGATATTTTTAGTATGCACAGTAAATCAATGCAACAGTAAAATAAAGAACACAGAACACAACGATTTTTAAAGTGGTTCGGATCCAACAATCCTACGCCCACTATCCCGAAAGATCAGGAGGCTATGTATTATACTGAGATAGTCTCAGTCGGTTTGTACACTGGACAAACACTAGTCTTGAGATTTATTCTGAGCAAGTCTCAGTTTACAAGGTATCAAACTAAGTGTTTGAAAAACTCTCCAACAACGAAGGAGTCCTTTACAATAAGGATCAGTTCAGAAGTGAACTCCTTCGTTTAAGCTATAGATATGAACGGTTGAGCTTAGGTTAGAGGGATAGGGAACAAGAAAGTGGCTTCTAGAGCGACGAACGGCTAAGTATAAGCTTTGGGTTCGTGTTCAGTCGCTTGGATACTAGAGCCTGTATGATTCTAATTCAACTTGGTTCCCTAAGAGCAGAAATGTAGTCTTTCGCCGGAGATTGTTTCTTCGAATTACTTGAGGAAGACTTAGGTCGTTGATGATTTGCTCTCTGAATGCTCTGTGTGTTCTAGGTTTCTAGGTGAGTTTCAATTTGATTTTATCCCTCTATTTATAGAGCAGAGATTAGGATAGATCCGTTGGAGACGACGATCCTTTGTCTCTCTCTTTTGGGTAGCTAACGGCTCTTTCGAAGTATGGTAGCAGTGTCCTTTCCCTCCATTTCTGGAAAGTTGTTGACTTGCAGCTTTAACAGATATAGGACAGGTGGTTGCTTGTCATTGGTCGAGGTTCAGAAAAGTGGTTGAGACAGAACAGACTTCAAGGAGATCTGAAGCTGACTTCTCTCTTCCTCGTATTGACTATGCTGATTTGACTTTTTAGAGAATCAGACGTTAGAGACTGTTCGGCCGTTGCCGAAGTTCCGATCTCGATTCAGTAGCATACTCCTGCTGAGTCGACTCTACTGAAGATCAGCTCTGAGTTCAGTGAACTACCTCGCTGAGTTCAGTTCAACGGACTCCTTTTAGTATACTGCTCCTGCTGAGTCCAGTACTACTGAGTCTTCTACTTCTGGTGCTGAGCCAGATAATCTACTGAGCGCCTGAACCAGATGCAGAGTGTCTGCTGAGTCTGAATCCTCAGAGAGAAAACAAAACAGATTACAACTGAATGGTTCATCAATCAAGATAGGGTTTTGGGATCTTCAAATCTTCAGTAAGTTTTCAGAGCACGGGGCTACTGAGTTAGTTCTCAACTGAGAAGACTGAATCATCTCCCACTATTTTGCGCTTTTGCTGGGGACTGAATCATCACCCAACAACTTCAAACTTCAAGGTTAATGGATAGATCCAGGTGAAACGGCTATAGTCATCTACCAAGCGTATATAGTATCTGTAGTCTTCTCTAGAAGGGAACGGACTTGGCCCCCAAAGATCACTGTTAACTAATTGAAAAGGCCTAGTCGTTTTAACTGCTACTGATGGAAAACTCATATGACGAATCTTCCCTACAGAACAAGCCTATCAAAACTCAAATTTATCAACTGAAGAATAATGCAGATTCATAGTCTTGAACACAGAGTGTAATACAACATATTTTGGATGACCTAATCGGTGATGCCAGAAGGCTACATTGTTTGATTTTTTCAGCAACAAACAAGTAGAATTACCAGTACTAGAAGTAGCAGACTGCTTGACTGAAAGAGAAGAAGATACAGCCGGTAGGAAGTCCAGTTGATAAAGGCCATCTTTAAGTGGTCCCTCCAGTAGTGTTTTGTGAGTAACCTTGTCCTTGACAAGACAATAGAAATCATGAAATTGAATATATACTCTTATCTTGTATAAACTTTGAAATATAGATTCTTCACGATCCTCGATACAAGGAGAACATTGTTTAAGAGAAATTGCCTAGTCTGAGCAGGATTAATAATGGTAAAATAACCAACATGTTTTATTGGTAAGGATTGACCATTACCTACATTCACTTGCTCAGTTCTAGTGTAGGGATTGGCAGCCTGTAAGTTGCTTCTGCCCAGAATTTGGTTGGGAGTCATGAGTCTGCGAGTAGAGTTCTTGCTGCTTCTTTGAGTGTGCGATTCTTTCGTTCAGCAACCCCGTTCTGCTGAGGGGTGCGCGCAGCAAATGTCTCATGCTCAATCCCTTCGGTTTTGCAGAACTCCTCTACCATGGAATTAAGGAACTCAGTTCCTCTGTCAGAACGAATTTTGATTATCTTGGTGTTCTTCTCGACACTGAGCTTTTTCAGAAGCGTTGGTAACTCTGTTTTGACGTCAGACTTGTTGGCAATGAATATGACCCATGTGTAGCGCGAGTAGTCATCGATGACCACTAAAGCATACTTCTTGCCTCTGATCGTCACTGGAGAGACTGGACCGAACAAATCCATATGTAGCAGCCGAAGGATTCCATCAGTGGAAGGAGATGGAACAGGTGGATTTTGATTCCTTGTTTGCTTTCCCTTCAGACATGCTTGACACTGAGTGTCTTTGCCGAATACTTCATTCGGCAGTCCTCTTGCTAGAGTGTTCCTTGCTAGTTTGTTGAGCGTTTTGAAGTTGAGGTGGCTGAGTCTCCTATGCCAAAGCCATCCCGTACGGTTGTCGTTCTTCGCCAACAGACAAGCTTCAGGTTCTGCTGAGTTCCAGTCAGCTACATATATATTCTTTTTACGCGAACCTGATAACACTGTTTTCCCCCGTGGATTTATCAATGACATCACGTAAAACCGGTGTCAAAAATCACTCTATTCGAGTTATCACGGAATTGACTAACAGAGAGAAGATTATGTCAAGTCCTTCAACATATGATACTCTAGGAACCGTGGCGCCCAATGATGAGTGCTCCATATCCTTTTGTATAGCCTTTTGCATTGTCTCCAAACTCGATTCTCGGGTCCTTCTTCGCCTATATAATTCTTCGCAGGTTTCTTTGGTACGTCATATGTCTTGAGCATCCATTGTCCACATACCAAGGATCTTTGTGCACCCGCAAAACGCAATTATATTCGGGTACCCTTTATTTTATTTTTGGGTCCTTAGATGTTAGTTTTAGTAACCCAAATCCGTCTAACAACCCCGGTGGTTTCGCATGCATTCTTTCCACTGAGTCAACATACTTGACCACCGGATCGGTCAAAGCCGACTTCTTAGGCCGTTCGAGTTCGGGGAGTCCGGATCTTCCGAGCCGTGGACTCGCCGACCTTTGCCTTTTGTACGATTTTCTTCTTTTTTCGACTCTTGGAACCTCTTCGACTATAGGATCATAGTAATATGACCCATACCGAGCTGGATGTGTCAACCGAGGTGGTCCATACCGATCGCCCCACTTAACTCTCGCTAGTTCCCCCTCGACCGAACCGGGGTGTCTTGGCACCGATCTTCCGGTCGAATACCGATGCGTAGGATGAGGTGCTTTCATCTTTTGTTTGTTCTTTGCCGAGGGGTGCGGAACATTTGTATTGATTGTTTCCCCTCGAACAAACCTATCGCTTAGACGCACTTCCGAGTGTACGGGGGCGGATGAGGAAGCTTCCCTGGTTGAAACTAAGTCCTTCCTTACAGTGCTTGGGCTTGTTGCTTGCAAGCATAGCCTCCAGCTTCTTTTCAGCGCCCATGTAACGCTCAGTCATCAGGCTCTTCCAGACATCATCACTCTTTTTCAGTATGTCGTGCTTGGTCTGAAGTCCTGACAGTTCTTGCTTCAGTAGACTTAGTTCAATATCTTTCTAAGTCAAGTCATTGGTCAAAACTGAAATTCGATCTTCTTGATGCTGAGACTTGGCCATCAGAGAGTTTATCTCCTCCCTGAGTCTCAACACAAGTCCTTCGGCTTCAGTAGTGGCCTGACTCTCCTGAGAAAGTCTCTGATTCTCCACTTTCAAGGTATCCAATTCCTGAAAAGTCTTACTGAGCTACAGACTAATCTGAATTTGTTCGTCTAACAGTTCTTCATAAGTGGTAGCAACGTCCAAATTCTCATCTGCACCTAAAATAGTGTCGTGTGTGCAGTGTGAAGATGAGTTAAGTGGTTCATGAGAATTTACCTCATCCTCTTCTCCTGCCATTAGGCACTTTTCAGTCAGTTTCAAGCTCTAAGGCCATAAAAGCTGCTTCATCATCCGATGAATCCATGAAGGAGTCGACTTCTTCTAAGTCGTCTGAGATTTCGCCTGCAATATAAGATTGTCTCTTTTTGGCGAATTTCTCTCTCCTTGCCTTGCGTGCTGCGCGTTCAGCACTACTGAGCTCAGGACAGTCTTATTGATAATGTCCTGGCTTTTTGCAGTTGTAGCAAGCGATGACTCTTTCTTCTTTGTTTTCGCTATCCTTTGATGGTGCTGAGTCATCCTTCTTTCTGCATTCAGAGGATTGTGAGTCAGGAGTGCGTTTTGGCGTATAATCTGACTTACCTTTTGTGTCTCGGTATACTTTAGTCAGTTTTATGCGCCTCTCCTTCTCCTTCTGATACTTCACGGCGAGCATACAGATTTCCGAGCAAGACTTCCTTCTTGTAAGTCGTTGAGTGAAGGTTCAGTCTTACTAGTTGTCTTGCTCGTCGCGGGAGATGCTGCGCTGACTGATGCTTTGAAGGCATGGTCAATTGTTTTATCAGCTTCAGCTCTTTGCTTTCGTTGAGGTCTGTCGAACTCAAACTCTTCAGGAGAGACAACATCTAAATCAGAATGACGCAATAAAGTGGCAAAAGGTGTCCAGTGTCCGTCCGACAGTGCCCTCAGTATCTTGAGATTCATCTCTCGGTTGCTGAATGTCTTTCCCGCACCGTTGATGGAGTTCATCGATTCGTGAATCCGACATTTAGATCTTCTATTTTATCACCGGGCATGAGAGACAAATTTTCCAGGCTTTTGGAGTTCCAGGCGCTAGTTTGTTAGCTTTTATCTTCCGAGTCCCCCGACTCGCAGCGCTAGAGCGTCCCGCAGCTCCTTTGTAGTTTTGCATTCCCGAACCCCTGCCAAGATACGAATCACTTAAGGTGGTTAGTATAGCGTTTCTAGCGACACGGTCTAAGTTATGAAGTTTCTTCTCCTCAGGAGTGAAGAGACTTCTGTCTTTGGGAATCTTCTTCCCGATCACCATTCCTCCTCCAGCAGCTGCATCCTGAGTCACGACGCTGTCGATCATAGGAACGATAGGCCCTTCCTCAAGTACTTCAGTCATACTATCGTGGAGGGAGGTCAGATGTGCTTCCATCCTGACCCGCCATACCCCATAGTTTTCTACTGAGAACATAGGTACCATCCTTATACCTGACATATCAGCCATGAAGAATAATGATATGAATGTAGAGTGATATGCAGTGAAAACAATTTTCCGGATCCGTTCAAGTAGACCAGTTTCAAGATACTAGAGGCTCTTCTAACAGTTTAGCTTGGTTCCCTATGAGCTGAGAAGGTAGTCTTTCGCCGGAGATAGATCTTCAAGTTCTTGCGAGAGGCTTAGGGTTTTCTGGTTCTAGCTCGTTTGAATGCTTGTGTTTGTTTTCGTCGTTAAGCTTATGCACATTCTCTCTCTCTTTTTTTTCTCTTGAAATGTCCCTCTATTTATAGAGCAGAGATTGGAAAAGATCCGTTGGAGACGATCTTCCTTTCTCTCTCTCTTTTGGTAGCTAACGGCTCTTTTTGAAGGATGTAACAGTGTCCTTTCCCTCCTTTTCTGGAAATATGTTGACTTGCAGCTTTAGTAGGTAGAGACACGTGTATACTTGTCATTTGTCGAGGATTATGGAGTGGTTGAGACGGAACAGACTTCGAGGCATACTGAAGCTGACTTCTCTTTTCCTCGTACTTGACAATACTGATTGTATATTCAAAAAGTGTCCGACGCTCGTAAGAAGCGTCGCCGTTGCCGAGTCCGATCTTCATTCGCAGAGAGACAACTGAGGGTACTCTACCGATGGTTAGCTCGAGTTCGATGAACTACTCCCGCCGAGTTCGGGCCTCGACTCCTTCGCATATCTTGCTCCTGCCGAGTCCAGTAAATACTGAGTCTTCTACTTCTGGTGCCGAGGCCGAAAAGCTACTGACCGCCTTAACCAGTGCAGAGTGTCTACTGAGTCTGAAACCTCAGAGATAAAACAATTACACGGGAATGGTTCATCAATCAAGATAGGGTTTTGGGATCTTCAAATCTTCAGATAGGTACAGAGCACGGGGCTACTGAGCTTACGGTCAGTGCTGAAGACAGAATCATTTCCCACTAAGTATAACAGTGCTGAGGATAAAATCATCACCCAACAGTTATATACTATAAATCTGTTAACTATTATACGTAATCAAATATACAAGACGCGCGGGGTTGCGAATGTTTAACTCATTTATGGATTTGATACAATGAACATAAAACCAGGGAAGAAATTCGCATAATTAAAATATTTTGCTACTAATAATTTTTTAAAACGAGTTAAATTAAACAATACATATATATAGAAAAAAAATAGTCAAATCAATCCGTCGTCTCTCACTTGACTCGCATTCATTTGTGTCGTAATTGAAACCCTAATCCCTTCCACCTAGCTTCATAAACTGCAATACAAAAGCCTATTAAAAAACATTCATTACAAATATAACTTATCTCAATATTAACAACTCCAGTTGATAAATCTGTATATGTAGAAAAAACATTCAAAATAATAAGTATTAATATAGTTTCCAATTACCTATCACAATTGATGCTAGGGTCGATGGGAACAGGGACGACAACATTGCAAAGCTGGGGGAGCTGCTTAGCTCGGGCCGCGTTAATTCCGAGAGCGGAGGCGGCCTGCTTCAAGCAGTAGCATAAGCCTTTAAGCTCAGCTCGGTCAGAATTAGCGGCATTGCCTAGCGACGTAACCCCCTCGCAACATGGAACAATGACGTTGCTGCTTGAACCCATCAGAAATGACTGGCACGGTATTAAGCTTGTAATGGCTTGATAGCATTGGATTTCACTCGTCACCTCCCGGCTCAATGCCAAAACCAACAATCCCACTATCCACATAACCCTTGTATGCATCATCTTCACAACTTTTTTTTTAATGATTTCTTCACAGCTTCACTGAATAAATTGGAATATGTATTCCTTTTGTCGCAGTTGAATGGTGATATTTAAAGAGGCTTTTGAAGTTTATAATAGGTAGGTGGATTATTACGCCAAACGGTAGATTTCAAATTCTAATTAATGTGGATACGAATTATTGGCAAGGAAACACAAATTGGGGGCTGAATTACTTTAAATTATTCTAGAGAAAGTTAATTATTAGATGGAAAATTTTAATTTATTTAGTTACCTTATTTTTTTTTGTCAAAATTAATATGATTTTTTCTCCTCCGTTTCTAACTACTTTACATAAGACTGTACTTTACTCATTAGTATTAATAAAATAGGAGATGAAACACAATTCAATCCAATTGGTCTTCAAATTTAAATCAAGGGATTTGAAAAGGAAAACTAAAGCCTTTTTTGCTCGTGGAACTGTTAAATGTATGCTTAATAATGGCCCAATTCCAAATCTGCTAATTAATTGGCAACTGCGCTCATGCACGGTTTGTTTGATGCCAAGTATATCAAAATAGATAAATTGAATTTTTTAGTCCTCAAAGTAAAAGCATTTGTTTTGGTCCCTTATCTTTTATTTTTAGTTAATAAGTTTTCAAATTATTAAAATCCGGTTGAATTGATTCTTCCGTTATATTTTTCGTTAGTCAACTATATTTAAAAAAAGAAAATGACAATTTTTATATAAATTTATTTTGGAACAAGTCATCCAAATAGCAAAAATTTTGAGAACCAATTTAACCAATTTGTGTTTTTTATTTGAAAAAAATATTTAATAAAAATATGATTAATTATTTTTACTAAAATAAAAATTATTTAATTTTTTTAGTTATTTTTCTTTTCTGGAAAATTTTTGATTAACTAAAAAAATTAATTCTAAGAAAAAAAAATTTACAATTATTTCAATTAATTAAGCATTTTCAGTTAAAAAATGGTTGAATTAATTGATCCTCAAAATCTCCATTAGTTTGATAGCTGCCATTGCCGTTTCCGCTGCCGAAGCTCCATTGCTGGATAACAACCTCGAGGGATCCGTCGATTTCAAAGGCCTCCCCCCCATTTCCCGATCCAAATCTGCGGCTGGAGATGATCTGCTTCCTTCTCCAAGAAGGAAGTTGAAAAAGAGTTTGATATAGTAGAGTAGGTGCGGGTAACCTATTTATCACATATACTGATGTAGTAAAGGCATCCCGCCAAAAGGAATAAGGTAAAGAAGCAACAACAAGTAATGTGAGCCAAAGTTCCATAACATGTCTGTGTTTTCTTTCTGCCCGACCATGTTGGGAATGAGTATGAGGGCGGGGGGTGTTAAAAATGAATGCCTATACCTTGAAGAAAGGACTATAAGCTCCTATATTCTCCTCCCCAATCACTTTGGAACTTCTGAACTTTGGTATTGAATTGTCTTTCTACAAAAACCAAAAACCTTTTTAATATCTCACGGGCTTCAAACTTCAAGGTTAATGGATAGATCCAAGTGAAACGGCTATAGTCATGTACCAAGTGTATATAGTATCTGTGGTCTTCTCTAGAAGGGAACTGACTTGGCCCCCAAAGATCACTGTTAACTAATTGAAAAGGCCTAGTCGTTTTAACTGCTACTGATGGAAAACTCATATGACGAATCTTCCCTACAGAACAAGCCTCACAAAACTCAAATTTAACAACTGAAGAATAAGGCAGATTCATAGTCTTGAACACAGACTATAATACAACAAATTTTGGATGACCTAATCGGTGATGCCACAAGGCTACATTGTTTGATTTATTCAGCAACAAACAAGTAGAATTACCAGTACTAGAAGTAGCACACTGCTTGACTGGAAGAGAAGAAGATACAGCCGGTAGGAAGTCCAGTTGATAAAGGCCATCTTTAAGTAGTCCCTCCAGTAGTGTTTTGTGAGTAACCTTGTCCTTGACAAGACAATAGAAATCATGAAATTGAATGTATACTCTTATCTTCTATAAACTTTGAAATATAGATTCTTCAAGATCCTCGGTACATGGAGAACATTGTTTAAGAGAAATTGCCTAGTCTGAGCAGGATTAATAATGGTAAAATAACCAACATGTTTTATTGGTAAGGATTGACAATTACCTACATTCACTTGCTCAGTTCCAATGTAGGGATTGGCAGCCTGTAAGCTTCCAAGATCACTTGTTACATGTGTTGTTGCTCCACTATCAAGAAACCACTCATGTAAAGGTTGTGATTAAGATCCAAAAATATAATTAGTTGTCTGAGGAAAAGAGGCAGTAGTGTTAGTATAAGCAATTGGTGTGGAAAGTAGAGGAGCCTTATGCTTGAGTAGGTTGAACCATGGCAGTATGAGCTTGATGATTGTTCTGAGAGAGAGCTGATTCTTGGCCAGAGCAACTGTTGTCAAACCGTTGGAAGCACTTAAGAGCTACATGACCAGAGCGCCCACATAGTTGACATATGGCTCTATTTACTTGAGATCCATACCTTCCTCCACCAGACCTGCCTCGATTTCCTCTAAAGGTAGTAAATCATCCTCTGCCTCTTGAATGTGTATAGAAGCTTTGTCCTCAAGTTGATTAATTGGTATAGGTAATATTAGCAGAAAAGGAATGTCTAAGATTTTGTAAAGACTAATTAATCAATTGAATTTATATATAATATTTACAACACTATCAACACTTTTCCCATTTTTAGGATTTATATTACTTTTTCTTGTTATGTTAAAATTAAACCAAATATAGGAATATATTTATTTTTTGGAATTAAATTACTTTCATATTTCTATCAGACATAGAATTTTTAATTAGATTAGATTACTTTATTGTAACATAGTCAATATTGCTAATCAACAATCCCACTATCCACATAACCCTTGTATGCATCATCTTCACAACTTTTTTTTTAAATGATTTCTTCACAGCTTCACTAAATAAATTGGAATATGTATTCCTTTTGTCGCACTTGAATGGTGATATTTAAAGAGGCTTTTGAAGTTTATAATAGGTTGGTGTATTATTACGCCAAACGGTAGATTTCAAATTCTAATTAATGTGGATACGAATTATTGGCAAGGAAATACAAATTGGGGGCTAATTTACTTTAAATTATTCTAGAGAAAGTTAATTATTAGATGGAAAATTTTAATTTATTTAGTTACCTTATATTTTTTGTCAAAATTAATATGATTTTTTCTCCTCCGTTTCTAACTACTTTACATAAGACTGTTACTCATTAGTATTAATAAAATAGGAGATGAAACACAATTCAATCCAATTGGTCTTCAAATTTAAATCAGGGGATTTGAAAAGGAAAACTAAAGCCTTTTTTGCTCGTGGAATTGTTAAATGTATGCTTAATAATGGCCCAATTCCAAATCTGCTAATTAAATGGCAAGTGCGCTCATGCACGGTTTGAGAACCATTTTTGATTAACTAAAAAAATTAATTCTGAGAAAAAAAAATACAATTATTTCAATTAATAAAGCTTTTCAGTTAAAAAATGGTTGAATTAATTGATCCTCAAAATCTCCATTACTTTGATAGCTGCCACTGCTGTTTCCGCTGCCGAAGCTCCTTTGCTGGATAACAACCTCGAGGGATCCATCGATTTCAAAGGCCTCTGGTGATCGCTGTTTTCACACCAAATAAAATTCCTGCACACACTTAGAATTTTATAATTAGTATAGAACATGGTCGAACTCAGGGAACAGTGAAAATCAACAATATTTATCCTTTTGATCAGAGTTTTGGTGATGCCACCACGCATAAATTTTGGGTTTACTACCTAGGCAAAGAAAAGTAAATAACAGGAAAGTAGATAAAAATAAACAAGTAGAGAAAGGCGGACTCGGCTTCGGGTAACTTGTATGAGACAACTACTTCGATCATCGATGCATAGATTTAATTAATTCCTAAGAGCAACCAGTTATAGGATACAGTGTTGGTCACGTACATACCCCAATTCTTACTTACTTAGTCGGTAATGGCTTGTTGAACAAATTTCCACTACTCCCTAACCTAACCACAACCTAGCTTGTTGAACAAACCTAGATTTAATGTTTAGATAGCATTACGAGGAAGGAACCCAATTTTAATCTCTACCGTTGTTGGACAAGCTGACATAGATGATTAACCTCCTTAATTCGACTACCGTTACGATAGCTTCGCCACCTAAGTTGTTGAACAATCTGTCACTAATCTTCATAACCTAAATTGATCAGGTTTAAGTTAATCCAATTAAATCTTTCTGCCCCGAATTAAGTCGAAACCCTAGTCTTCAATTACTACGAACAATTAGATCTCACAAACTTTGTATCTCATATTCGTCACCCTCGCCGAAGCCCTAAAAAGTTTAGCTACGCATACTTAACTTGGACAAGCAAAATGAAACGAACATATTCAGAACAGAATTTAAAGTGCGAAAATAGAAAAGCATGCAATGTAAATAAAGTATGAGAAACTTAAAGGAATACCGAAACCTTAAACTGAACGGAAGCTTGAATTAAAACTGGAAATCTGAACAAAGTACCGAAGTCTTGAAGTGTTGAAATCCGAAGCAACTAAACTAAGAAAGCGAATAAAAGATTGTTTGGAATACTTGTGCTGAAAATTAAACCTAAACTACGGGACTAAGAACGAGATGGCTTGAAGACAAAACTAAACTAATGAAGCGCTGAATTGTGGTGTAGATTGTTGTTAATGCCGTTCGTCTCCAGCCCCTTTATATAGATCTTGAGCTTGATCCACCAAGGAAATAAATCTAGGGCAAATCTTTTGAATCTTGATCTTCAAGACTCCTTTTCCTTGTATAACTCCAGCCCTAAAATATCTTCAAGCTCCAAATCTTTAGCAAATCTTTTCTTCTCGATCTAAATCCCATTTTATCTCCAAAATTCACCAAAATATCTCCAAATCAGCTCCGGATCGCCACCTCATCATCTCGATCATAAACCTGCTTGAAAATAGACATTTCGCGCACAAAACAACATCAACTTGGACAAGATGAGCGTCGGAACCGGGTGAATTCGAGGGGTATAAAATCGCCACATCAAATATCCTCACACTTGAATCATACTTGCCCTCAAGTATGTGATGAACAAAAGAATACTCCCACTCGAATCACCATTCCCCAAGACTCAAAAAACGACTCAAGGAACGAAAACAAATAAAATAAAACTAAGACACGAGACTCGGGATTCAAAGAAGAGAAATAAATCAAAAGACTCAAACACAATAGACTAAACATTGAAGCATACCAAGAAGCCATGAAATGTCCATGATTCTCAATCTCTGCCCAAACATGCAATGCAATCAAAACCTTCATCAAACAAGTCAAGCAGTATAATTCTCAAACCATGGATTCAGATATCAGCTTGGTCAAAACATAAGCATAATTAAATAGCTCACCAATTCACTCATCTCTCTCTAATCTAGTCCGGGCAAGCTGCTCATAAAACAACATAGTCACGCAGTTACAATAGCAAGTGGTCAATCTAGCAACTCAAAGAGGTCTTTCTCTTGGATGTAATGGGGCTTAAGGACTCATTCAAATATATGACATGGTAGGGAATCCTAGGGGTCCTAAGCTTCTGAAAATTAAGTATAAATATGCAGCATGCTATTCACTGAGGCATTTGATTAGGCAAGCAGATAGTAAGCACAAGAGATATACAGTTCAACACTGGTGGATATTTATTTTCACTTACATACTTGGGCAA
This sequence comes from Lavandula angustifolia, assembly GCA_028984105.1. NCBI lineage: Eukaryota > Viridiplantae > Streptophyta > Magnoliopsida > Lamiales > Lamiaceae > Lavandula > Lavandula angustifolia. The sequence goes on along the minus strand of CM054819.1, from coordinate 24,718,733 downwards.
GGCAGAATATAAACATTCAGACTTTGTCCTTCCCTTTATTTTTTTCAACGGGTGCTCTTCTTTTTTTTTTTTTTTTTTTTATTTCTTTTCAGCACAACATTCTCGCTCGGCCAAACCGATCGCCGGCAGAGTTCGAATGTAAAACAAAGACAACCGTCGGGGGTATCAATTCAAACACTATCTCCAACTAATCATAAAACCTCTTCAATAAAAATTGCCTCAAATTATGAATATCCACAGCAAACACATGCATTCATAAGGTCAAGAGAAAGACTTTGAAAGGCTTGGCTTCTTTAAATAACTCATGAAAGAACTAAGTCAAGGCTTCAAAGTGGCTAACTAGGGGCTGAGCGAAGGTAGGAGTTGAAAGAATTAAAAGCTCAAATTGGTTAACCCTAATTGGCCTCCTATCATTTGTCACACATGACCACAAGCTATGAAGACTTTGCAACACATCACTCTCAAGAAAATAGTGGGAAGTGTCGTTCTTTTAAAGGCTCAAATCTCCCTTTAGTGATGGGGTTTTAAAATTCAGTTTTATCATGCTTAAATTTCCTCATCCCAAGCCACATACAAAATCCTCCATAGAAAGAGAAAATACACTACAATCATGCAGAATTCAGTCAAGGAAAGCACGCAGAACCTGGGCAGATTTATCCTAAAATCACATCAACAAATCATGTAAACCTAGCATGCTTCGACCAAGGACGAAGGACACAAACCTAAAATAACCTCCTCACACTTTAACCTTGCTTGCCCTCGAGCAAGTAACAGAAAGAAAACATATATAGAAGCATGCAGAGGAAACAAACATAGATACACAAAGACTGAAAAAAAAAACAAAAAAAAAAAAAAAAAAAAAACTGACTGACTAGGGGAATGGTTCACCTGTTCTTCAGCTCGTCCAAGCGAGCTATCACGTCCTTCTGAAATTCTTCCAGCTGTTCAGCAATCTTCTCCAACTTGGCTTCTATCCGGCCGAGCCTGTCCTGCTCCTCCTCCTGCCCTGCACCCACAGATTGACTCGGGTCACCAGGTCCCGGCCTAAAGAACTTGTCCAGACCGTCAGTACCAACATAGGTCAGCTTGGCTGACCTCAACCAACTGAGGCTCATAGTGGCAGGTGGATCACACATAGACAGTGGTACACGGGATATTAAAGCAAAGTTGTGAACAAAGAATGTGGCAAGCAAATGACAAAGAGTATGGTGCCGATTCGGCCTAGTAGCTATCCTCTCCAAACAATGCGCTATCCAATACCCTAAATCTAGCTTGGTTCTTGTATGCATGCACCATAAAAAGTACAACTTCGTAGCACTCACTTTAGAAAAACTCCGTAGCACTCACTTTAGAAAAGTACAAACATACCTGACTTGCAGGCCCGAAACTGCCTCTTCTCACACTTCGTGGCCAATTCATCCTCTTCAAAATGGCGAAGGCGGAGACGATCATCTTCATTCAAGATGCGGATTACGAACATGTTGTCGTAACCATCTTCGGCCGGCTCGGAGTCAGAGATATCCTCTTCGGCTTTGGCATAACGGTGAAATAGGGTTTGGTCTTCGGCATCTAGCAACATATCGGTTGGGCAATCAACGTCCGGGACATAATCTTCATCATCATCGTCCTAAGGGTACACGCCATCCACTATCAATCGTTCCCATGGAATATGGATGGATCCATCCTCTCGAACTGTGCCACCCACAGACGCAGTGCGGGCTTGAATCGCTCGTCGGGCATCAACTTGGACAAGATGAGCGTCAGAACTGGGTGAATTCGAGGGGTATAAAATCGACACATCAGCCTCCCCCCCATTTCCCGATCCAAATCTGCGGCTGGAGATGATCTGCTTCCTTCATCAAGAAGGAAGCTAAAAAAGAGTTTGCTATAGTAGAGTAGGTGCAGGCAACCTATTTATCTCATATACTGATGTAGTAAAGGCATCCCGCCAAAAGGAATAAGGTAAAGAAGCAATAGCAAGTAATGTGAGCCAAAGTTCCATAACATGTCTGTGTTTTCTTTTTGCCCGACCATGTTAGGAATGAGTATGAGGGCGGGATGTGTTAAAAATGAATGCCTATACCTTGAAGAAAGGACTGTAAGCTCCTATATTCTCCTCCCCAATCACTTTGGAACTTCTGAACTTTGGTATTGAATTGTCTTTCTACAAAAACCAAAAACCTTTTTACTATCTCATAGGCTTCAAACTTCAAGGTTAGTGGATAGATCCAGGTGAAACGGCTATAGTCATCTACCAAGTGTATATAGTATCTATAGTCTTCTCTAGAAGGGAACAGACTTGGCCCCCAAAGATCACTGTTAACTAATTGAAAAGGCCTAGTCGTTTTAACTGCTACTGATGGAAAACTCATCTGACGAATCTTCCCTACAGAACAAGCCTCACAAAACTCAAATTTATCAACTGAAGAATAAGGCAGATTCATAGTCTTGAACACAGACTGTAATACAACAGATTTTGGATGACCTAATCGGTGATGCCACAAGGCTGCATTGTTTGATTTATTCAGCAACAAACAAGTGGAATTACCAGTACTAGAAGTAGCAGACTGCTTGACTGGAAGAGAAGAAGATACAGCCGGTAGGAAGTCCAGTTGATAAAGGCCATCTTTAAGTGGTCCCTCGAGTAGTGTTTTGTGAGTAACCTTGTCCTTGACAAGACAATAGAAATCATGAAATTGAATATATACTCTTATCTTCTATAAACTTTGAAATATAGATTCTTCAAGATCCTCAGTACATGGAGAACATTGTTTAAGAGAAATTGCCTAGTCTGAGCAGGATTAATAATTGCAGTAAGTAATATTTCAAAATTAATAAGTGTAGGGATTGGCAGCCTGTAAGCTTCCGAGATCGGTTGTTACATGTGTTGTTGCTCCACTATCAAGAAACCACTCATGTAAAGGCTGTGATTGAGATCAAAAAAAATAATTAGTTGTCTGAGGAAAAGAGGCAGTAGTGTTATTATAAGCAATTGGTGTGGAAAGTAGAGGAGCCTTATGCTGAGTAGGTTGAACTATGGTAGTATGAGCTTGATGATTGTTCTGAGAGAGAGCTGATTCTTGGCCAGAGAAACTGTTGTCAAACCGTTGGAAGGACTTAAGAGCTACATGACCGGAGCGCCCATATAGTTGACATATGGCTCTATTTACTTGAGATCCATACCTTCCGCCACCCGACCCGCCTCAATTTCCTCTAAAGGTAGTAAATCATCCTCTCGCCTCTAGAATGTGTATAGAAGCTTTGTCCTCAAGTAGATTAATTGGTATAGGTAATATTAGCAAAAAAGGAATGTCTAGGATTTTGTAAAGACTGATTAACCAATTGAATTTATATATAATATTTACAACACTATCAACACTTTTCCCATTTTTAGGATTTATATTACTTTATCTTGTCATGTAATCCAGCGTCTGCTCCATGGGCTTTGGTTTCTGCACCAATGCTTGTGGAAACGGTGGATCAATCAGTATTTCTTCTTGGACAACCTGCTTCTTTCCTTTTTCCTCTTCATCGACTTTTTCCTTGTCTTTCTTTGAGTTGGATGACTCAGAGATATTTAACTTGGGCAAGTTGACAATGGCATCAGTGTCACTTTCTTTAGCCTTCTTCGATGCCTTGCTTGCCGGATCAGGGAGATCTTTTCCACTTCTCAGAGTAACATGGCTAACATTCATTCTTGGGATTAATCTAGACTTGAGAAGGTAGCTTTCCTTGGTTCCCTCGAATCTCATTGATTGAGGCAGACAGCTGCCCTCTTTGTAACGCCCCGACCCCCACGAAGGATCACAGAGGCCGAGTTGTTACGGAGGAATTTTATAATGCACGTTTTCATACCATCATTTGAAAACTGGAATATATTTTTCTATTAAAAAAAACACGTCATTTAATGCAAACCCCATGTAGAAGATTAGATTTGTTTTCATGCGATCAACAGATACGGAAGCATATTGACTTTCAAAACATAACAAAACATAATTATCCATTTACATTACTAAGAATGCAAAATGATCATGGCAGAAACCCCCTCCTCAGCTCTTTTCCGCCGCCCTTGCTGCTCAATCTGAAAACGTTTGAAAACAATTGGGCTGGGCACTAGTGTACTCAGTGGGTAGAGCAGTTTGAAAAACGTTTGAAAACAGTTTATCCATGCATGAGGTATGACTTGGAGGGTTTTAAAAAGGAAACTGCTCCAAGCATACAAAACATTTATCATTAGGTGCGCACATCTGTGTCACATTTCCTGTTACTTCTACAATTTCATTTTCATATCTTGGGCCTTGGCCCTCAAGTCGAAACTCGAGGGGTCCCTCATAACATGTTAGCACTTGGTATTCAAAGATGATCAATCTTTGTGCTACTAACATCATACGTGTACACACTTTCTTATTAACCCTCATCTAGCGTGTTAGGCCAGATGAGAGCCTCGATCGATCTATCACGTAGAAGCATTAAACAGGTAAATGCACAAAAACTTTCATGGATAAGCATAGTTCATAGAGCTTATTAACTCAAAGATAATTTTTAGGGAAAATATTACCACCTCGAATTTTCACCGAATTAATCTATGCGAAATCTCGCCACCGAGGCTATAGCTCTTCCACGATAGGTCCTACAATAATATCCTAAGTTTTAACGTCTTGATCTAGCATAAAGTGTCCTATTCATGATCTATAAGTGACACCTAATAGTTATTAGGTTAAGACAATGTCGTAGCTTTAATCCGTTAAACTCGTGCAGAAGGCCTATTTTGTAAAAAATATCCACAGACCACGGTTTCACTCCAAAAATTCTAATATTCCTTGTATATCATCCTTAATGAGCTTGGTTTATATTGGAATTGGTTTCGTAACAAAATAATCAATATTCTAGAAGTTATTACTAAAACAGTGCTCACTGTACGAACAAAGTCCGTTTCTGTCCAACTATACTTTAGCTACGATTTGTGGAACCAAAACGGATCTAAAAATTCTAATATTCCACAAATGCCTAGTACACATGCATAGAGATGACATATCAAATTTTCAAACCTTGTGGAAAAGTGATGGATTCAGAATATACAGATCATTGTTCACTCAAAACTGTTCCACAGAATGCAAGTCTTTGTTTAACCATGGAATGTTTGTAATAAACTGCTTTTACATGCATGGTTCAAAAATATAAAATAAATATTTTCAAAAACGACTACGTGTTTAGAGTATTTAGGAAAAATAATCAAGTCCATATCATTTTTGTGGAGTGAGATATAAATATTTTACTAAGCTCTATCCCGAAGGCATGATTTTTCGGCAGCATACAAGTGAAAATTCGTTAAAAATATAAACAAATCGTCCAAAAATTACCAAATTTGCAGATATCTTAAAAACATCCTAAATTTTATCTCTGTAATTTTTCTGGAATTTTTCAAGTAACAAAAGATCGAGTAATTGGCTTTGAAACTCATGGAGGAATCGTAAAACTTCGAAAATGAGTGTTGCCTAAAATTCGTCCACTCTAGTAGGATTCTTAAAAGAGATATTGCTACCCTATTTGAACCTTATGATAGATCTATTATGACCTTATATGTTTATACTAGGAAACACCATGCATGAAACATGCTATGCATCACTAAACACATATGAGTTGTGAGAAACATAATAGAGAAATTAAACCAAGAAGATTACTTCCTATGCTAAGATTTTCACATGCAGCCCCATATCCCTTCATGCATGCACGATTCGAACCAAATCTCAATCCATCAACAACAAGATCGACATTATCATATCTCAAGAACATCACGTTCGTCGCAAAAAGGAAGAAAATGAGTATAATATCACAAGGTGAAAGGGATACTTACTTGATGTATTACACTAGCTACTAAGAACTCCTAAGACTTGCTTCTCTCCCAAACCGATGCAACAAGATGAAGAGGAAATTTCACTAAGCTTGTGTTTTGGTGTAGAATGAAGTTAGATGGTCAAAAGTTTTTTTTTAAAGGAGAATGGTCATGATTTGCCTACTACCTAGCCTATTACCCATTCTTGTGCATGTAAGACACGTAAAATGTGAATTGGAAAGGTGAATACTTTATGTCTATGCTCACATCATAGCTTCACCAAATTGTCTCTCTAATGGGTGGCATTCTCATGATAAGATGGTAGCTCCTCCACGTGATGAGTCTTTTACTTGCAAACTAATGATCCTTAATGATAAGGATTACTTCCCCAATCTTAATGTATATATATATATATATATATATATATATATATATATATATATATATATATATATATATATGTGCACCTAGTTGTTATTTAGGGCATGTAGTGACTTAATCACTCATATAATAATACCTATAATGTCACAAATTAGAACTATGTTCTAATGGTAACATAATTTATTACATATTATTGACTAAAAAAAAATTCTCTTGGTACGAATTTATTATCGGCTTATACTAATATAATCGAATATTGTGATACGACTATCGAGGCCATACTAACTTATCATGCCACAGATACATGTACATGCATACTGATTTCTACAACATAACATGATACTAGAATCGCTCTTAAGGCTTAACTATTGATCTCGTAATATATAAAAATTTATGGGTTATTACACTATCTGTCCGGCCAAGTTGTCTAGTCCGATTTTCTGCTCCTTCTGTGAATTTTGGATGTTCAGGATAGCTTCATTATGAGTCGAATACTCGCTTGCATGGTTTGTTGTGAAATAGCCATATCTGTTAGATTTAACTTCCTTTGTGGGTCTCGGCTTGGCTTACTATCCGGCTCCAATAGGATGTAATGCATGCAAACATCCGGACTGATTCCGGTGATATCGGCCAATGTCCAACCAATAGCTCGAGTATGTTTTTTTCGTAATTTCGACCAATCGCTCTTCTTGCTCTTTTGATAATTCACTGCTGATAATCACAGGAAGAGTCTTATCTTGGCCAAGGTAAACATACTTTAAGTTGGTTGGCAGCTTCTTAAGTTCCAGAACGGGCGGTCTGACATGTGACGGAACTGGTCTGTCTTCCATATTCTGCTTAGGCAAGCAGATGCCGCTACTAGAGGTAACGACTTCTGGAACTCCATATAGAGATAAGATGGCTTCCTTTACTTCTTCATCTAGCATCCCTTGGACATCCATCTCATAGAGGCTTTGTGTCAATGCTAACTCTAACTTATCCTGCATTAATGTCGTCTCAAGATGTTCTTGGACAAGAGGCTCAACAACGTCAATAGAATAAGCATTTTCACATGATAGTCCACCATGATTCAGATACGCAACAACTTAGAAGGGGTTTTTTCATAGCATCATCAATACTATAAGTAAACTTCTCACCATGATAGTCTAAACAGATATTAATGCTTTAGCCGTTTTCAGAAAAGGTCGACCTAGCAAAACTCCCGAAGTTCCCTTCTTTCCCTCACAAGTGTTAATCACATAAAAATCCGCAGGATATACGAAATCATGGATTTTAACAAGAACATTTTCTAGAAGGCCTGTAGGGGATATGCATGATCGGTCGGCTAATTGAATAACAACTTTAGTATCGGTTAACTCAACCCCAACTAAGCTATTAAACATAGATAAAGGCATCACATTGATTGAGGCTCCTAAATTACAAAGGGCTTTTGGGATCATCTTAGTTCCAATCAAACGAGGCAAGGTAAACATACCGGATCATGGCACTTCTCGGGAAGCATATTTCGAATACATGCTGAGACATTTTCGTTTACCACAATTTTTCCATTTTTGCTTGTCTTTCCAGCAATGAACTCTTTTAGAAACTTCCCAAGATGTGGGATCTTGATAGCATGAAGAAATGGCAGATTAACTTCCAGCTTGCCAAAGATGGACATGTAATCCAGCGTCTGCTCCATGGGCTTTGGTTTCTGCACCAATGCTTGTGGAAATGGTGGATCAATCAATATTTCTTCTTGGACAGCCTGCTTCTTTCCTTTTTCCTTGTCTTTTTTTAAGTTGGATGACTCAGAGATATTTAACTTGGGCAAGTTGACAATGGCATCAGTGTCACTTTATTCAGCCTTCTTCGATGCCTTGCTTGGCGGATCAGGGAGATCTTTTCCACTTCTCAGAGTAACATGGCTAACATTCTTGGGATTAATCTAGACTTGAGAAGGTAGCTTTCCTTGGTTCCCTTGAATCTCATTGATTGAGGTAGATAGCTGCCCTATCTGTCCGGCCAAGTTGTCTAGTCCGATTTTTTGCTCCTTCTGTGAATTTTGGATGTTCAGGATAGCTTCATTATGAGTCAGAATACTCTGCTGCATGGTTTGTTGTGAAATAGCCATCTCTGTTAGAATTTCTTCAATAGTCTTGCCAGGCTTTGCTTGGGCAGGTAGAGGCAAAAGCGGTGGATTCGTTGGGTAAGTCCTTTGATTAGGAGGGCGATAGACTTGCTGTTATGGTTGTTGGGGTAGCATCTGCGGTTGATGTGGGGTGAACTGTGGCTTGGGATGATTATCCCACTTCAGATTTGGATGATCCTTCCATCCAGGATTGTAGGTGTTGGAGTAAGGATCTCTTTTTTGCTGGTTATTGTTCTAGTTCCCGATCGCGTTGCAATCTTCAGCAGGATTTGCTTGGGTGTTACATTGCAACGAGGTGTGTCCAGACTGTCCACACGCTCCACATATTTGTTCAATCGAGTTGACTGAGGATGTTTTTTCCAACATAGAGTGCATCAGCTTCTCCAACTTTGAGTCCATCATCCTTTCCAGCTTCTCAAAACGATTATCTATCCTTTCCATGCTAGTATCCAGTTTGGTCTCTAGATCTATGGGATCAGCTGAATTTGCAGATTTTTTTATGATACGAACTTCTCCATAATCCTTAGTTGCATTAGCCAATTCTTGATTAATCTTCTCAGCATCATTGACTCTGCATTTAGAGAAATTTCCTCCACTTGATGAATTGACAAGATTCTTTGTAGTGATTGTCATTCCTTGATAAAAGTAGGTCAACAAATCTCCCTTGGAAAAATTATGATTTGGACAACTGTTGGGAATTAGGCTCACTACGATAGATTTGAAGATCTCAAAACCCTAGCTGGATGATAAGCTTTCGATATTGTTATAGCTTAACTGAGTTCACCGTGTTAGGAACTCAGTAGACTAGCTAAAGTTCTACAGATGTGCATTCAGTAGAAGACTCAGTAAATACTGGACTCAACCGAGAGCAAAGATATGCGAAAGGAGTCGATCGAACCGAACTCGGTAGGAGTAGTTCACCTTGTACTCGGAGTTGATCTTCGATAAAGCGGACTCGGCGAGGTTATCTACCGAATCAAGATCGGACTCAAGACAACGGTCGATCGGTTACTTTAGCCCGACCATGGACTTCAGAAGAACAAATTCGAGTAGAGTTGTCCGAGGTCGTACATCCGAGAAGTCGCCTTCGGTATCACCTTGAAGTCCGAATAGGTCTCAACCACTCTACGTACCTCGACCAATGACAAGCGCACCGGTGGCGAGTCTCCGACATAAAGCCGCAAGTCAACCACTTTCATTAAAGATAGTGGACTCTACAGAATTCAAATAAAGTCGTTTGCTACCCCATAGAGTGACACTTGGCATCATCCTCTCCAACGGACATATGCCTAGGTCACCTCTATAAATAGAGAAGAGTCTTCACGCAGAGAAAGGGATGTGAGGTCAATCATGACGATGATGGACACATCCAAGGAACCGAGCTTAACCGAACAAACACTCTAGAAGATTCAAGCCATATCCAGAGAAGAACTTAATCTTTCATAGATATATTCTTATAGTTCTTCTCTCTAGAGTTCTATCTCGTTCCTTATCTAATCTAAGCTGTTCTTATTGTTATATCCATAGCTTAGACGAAGGAGTTCATATTTGAACTTGTTCCTTATTGTAAAAGGACTCTTTCATAGTTGGAGAGTTAGTCAAACACTTAAGTTTGATACCTTTGTAAACTGGGACTTACTCAGTATAATCCCCAAGCCGCAGTTTGTCCAGTGTACAAGCTGACTGAGACTAACTCAGTATAATAAATAGCCTCCTGATCTTTTCGGGACAGTGGACGTAGGATCGTTTGATATCCGAACCACTTTAAAAACTATGTGTTGATTTATTGTCGCTCTGCTCAATTGTTCACTTGCATAAAACTGACTTTAAATCAAATAGCATAAAAACGGTGTTTTCAGACATAGACGAATATTCTTTTGGGCCTACTCTTCCGCACTCGAAACTCGAATCGAACTACTTGTTCTACCGACCGAATTCGCAGACCGTACTCAGTAGAAGGATTCTCTGCCTGCGCGTTCAGCAGTACTGACTGTCGCGCTCGTTGCTGAACTTTGACTCAGGTGTATTCCACACCTGAAGACTCGTCTACTCTCGGGACCAACAACAACTTTTGATGAGAGCTTTGTATCGAGTCCAATATCCATTTAGTGTTTCATCAAACTCCTGTTGGACTCCAGAGATCTCCTTGCGCAAGGCATTGGTTTTTGTAACTGGAAAGTAGCAATCCAGAAATATTTGTCTCATCTTTATCCAAGTACTGATTGAGTTTGCGGGTAGACTTGTGAACCAGTTTCCTGCATGGTCCGTGAGAGCAAATGGAAAAGCAGATAGTTTAAATTGTTCCTTTGTTCCATTCGAATTCTTTTGAGCATTGCAGAATCTCACAAACTCATTCAGAAAGCGGAATTGATCTTCATTCTTTATTCCATGAAACTTTGGTAGAGCTTGGATAAGCCCATACTTGATCTCAATCGGCTCAGTGAGCCTGTTAATTAGGATTGGTGTTGGAAGATCTTCACCACCATGCTTTCCAAACTGATCTAGCCTCGGATTATTCGGATCGTCGGCCATATTCTCGAGTTCAGTCTCGAGTTTTTCTTAAGAAAAGACTTCTACTAGGCTAAGCAGAATGTCTTCAGAGTCAGCTTCTGCTTGGCCAGACGAAGTGTCCTGCTTCGACAGTTGCTGTTGTTGCAGCTTTGTCTCCTTCCTTAGCCTCCTTGCGGTTCTTTCGATCTCAGAATCAAATACGAGGTTCGGGTTGGAAGACCTGCTCATAAACTAGTTAAAGCACGAAAGATCAAAAGGTAAACAAAGTTAATTAGAAACACCGTTCCCCGACAACGGCGCCAATTTGGTGATCGCTTTTTTCACACCAAATAAAATTCCTGCACACACTTAGAATTTTATAATTAGTATAGAACAGGGTCGAACTCAGGGAACAGTGAAAATCAACAATATTTATCCTTTTGATCAGAGTTTTGGTGATGCCACCACGCATAAATTTTGGGTTTACTACCTAGGCAAAGAAAAGTAAATAACAGGAAAGTAGATAGAAATAAACAAGTAGAGAAAGGCGGACTCGGCTTCGGGTAACTTGTATGAGAAAACTACTTCGATCATCGATGCATAGATTTAATTAATTCCTAAGATCAACCAGTTATAGGATACAGTGTTGGTCACGTACATACCCGAATTCCTACTTGCTTAGTTGGTAATGGCTTGTTGAACAAATTTCCACTACTCCCTAACCTAACCACAACCTAGCTTGTTGAACAAACCTAGATTTAATGTTTAGATAACATTACGAGGAAGGAACCCAATTTTAATCTCTACCGTTCTTGCACAAGCTGACATAGATGATTAACCTCCTTAATTCGACTACCGTTACGATAGCTTCGCCACCTAAGTTGTTGAACAATCTGGCTCTAATCTTCATAACCTAAATTGATCAGGTTTAAGTTAATCCAATTAAATCTTTCTGCCCCGAATTAAGTCGAAACCCTAGTCTTCAATTACTACGAACAATTAGATCTCACAAAGTTCGTATCTCATATTCGTCACCCTCGCCGAAGCCCTAAAAAGTTTAGCTACACATAATTAACTTGGACAAGCAAAACGAAACGAACATATTCAGAACAAAATTTAAAGTGAGAAAATAGAAAATCATGCAATGTAAATAAAGTTTGAGAAACTTAAAGGAATACCGAAACCTTAAACTGAACAAGAGCTTGAATTAAAACTGGAAATCTGAACAAAGTACCGAAGTCTTGAAGTGTTGAAATCCGAAAGCAACTAAACTAAGAAAGCGAATAAAAGAATGTTTGGAATACGTGTGCTGAAAATTAAACCTAAACTACGGGACTAAGAATGAGATGGCTTGAAGACGAAACTAAACTAATGAAGCGCTGAATTGTGGTGTAGATTGTTGTTAATGCCGTTCGTCTCCAGTCCCTTTATATATCTTGAGCTTGATCCACCAAGGAAAGAAATCTAGGGCAAATCTTTTGAATCTTGATCTTCAAGACTCCTTTTCCTTGTATAACTCCAGCCCTAAAATATCTTCAAGCTCCAAATCTTTAGCAAATCTTTTCTTCTCGATCTAAATCCCGTTTTATCTCCAAAATTCACCAAAATATCTCCAAATCAGCTCCGGATCGCCACCTCATCATCTGATCATAAACCTGCTGAAAATAGATGTTGGTCCCGAGTGTACGGTTAGGTGTAGAGGGGGGGGGGGTGAATACACCTGATTCGATTTCTCAACTTCGAACACGAACAGTCCTATTCAGGATGGTGTCTGACTGAAATAGTTCAGCAGACCAAACATTGCTTACGAATCGTGTGCGGCAAAGAGTCCGACTCTACCGAGACACTGCTAGGCGACCGAGTCGAAATTCAGTATCTACAGTAAGAGTTCAGCGTGCGGAAATGTGTGTAGGCCCAAATCAGTTGAGTGGTGAAAACGTTTTATGAAAGTCTCAGTTCAGCAGATATTCAGTTCAGTATGTTGAGACAGTTGATTGATTTTAAGAAATGATGTTCAGTATGAATAGTAAAATCAATGCAACAGTAAGTAAACGACACAGATTTTTAAAGTGGTTCGGATATCGCTCAAATCCTACGTCCACTTGTCCCGAAAGATCGGGAGGCTATTATTTATCCCGAAGTTAGTCTCGGTCGGCTTGTGACCTTGGGCAAAGCCGCGTCTTGGTTTTTATATCGATCCAAGTCTCGGTTACAACGATCAAACTTAGAAGTGTTTGACAAACTTTCTCCAACAGTGAAGGAGTCCTTATACAATAAGGATCAAGTTCAAAGATGAACTCCTTCGTCTAAGCTATAGATAAGAACAGTTGAGCTTAGGGTTAGAGGGATAGGGAATATGAGAGAGTAGCTTCTAGATCGACGAACAGCTGAAGGTAAGCTTTGAGTTTGTGTAACGTCGATTTGGATACTAGAGGCTTTATATGTCGGTTCAGCTTGATTCCCTATGAGCTAGAATGTAGTCTTTTGCCGGAACATTGTTCTTCAAGTTCTTGCTAAGACTTTGTTCTTTGGGTTCTTTGCTCGTTGACTGCTTTCTGGATTTTGGCTTTGTGGTTCGTGCATTCGGTTTATTCTTCTTGAATAATCCCTCTATTTATAGAGCAGAGATTGAAATAGATCCGTTGGAGACTATCTTCTTCTCTCTCTCTCTTTTGGTAGCAAACGGCTCTTTTTGACGTAGGTAACAGTGCCTTTTCCTCCTTTTTCGGAAAGTGTTGACTTGCATCTTTAGTAGGTAGGATGACACGTGTATGCTTGTCATTTGTCGAGGTGAATAAAGTGGTTGAGATAGAACAGACTTCGAGGCTAATTGAAGCTGACTTCTCTCTTCCTCGTATATGACTATGCTGATTGCATTTCAAAAAGATCTGACAGTTCGGAAGATTGTCCGCCGATGCCGAGTTCGACCTTGTATTCGGTAGATAGACAATTGAGATAAGTCTATCGAAGATCGGCTCGAGTTCGATGAACTACTCCTGCCGAGTTCGGTTCGATCGACTCTCTCGCATATCGCTCCTGCTGAGTCCAGTATCACTGAGTCTTCTACACTGGTGCTGAGCCAAATAAGCTACTGAGCGCCTTGACCAGAGCAGAGTGTCTACTGAGTCTGAAACCTCAGAGACAAACAACATATACAATGGAATGGTTCACCAATCAGATAGGGTTTTGGGATCTTCAAATCTTCAGACAAGTACAGAGCACAAGGCTACTGAGCTTAAGATCAGTGTCTAAGACCGAATCATTTCCCACTAAGAGTAACAGTGCTGAGGATGGAATCATCACCCAACAATTTCTCCCTATTTGATGATGCCAAAACCTATCATCTATGCTAAACATTAACTTACTTAGGAACAGAGCTCCTTACATAATTACAAGAAGGATCAGTGGAGTTGTCTGGTAAGTGCTAGACTACTGAGGGAGACAGAGCAGAACAATTTCTCCCTTTACAACAATTTCCCCCATGCAACAATTTCCCCTTATGAGAAATAATAACTCTATGAAAGTCTAGTCTATCAGAAATCTAACCGAGCAAAAACTGACAGGTAAATAAACAAAGTGTGTGTGTCAGTAATCACTTCAGTGATTCTGAGTGTTAAAGCATAAAGCAAACACGGCTATTTAGACAACAAGTAGTTGTCAAAGCCAAAAAGCAGATTGTATATATATGATAGTCAGTTAAGTACAATATAAATCTTGCTAAGCTAAGAAGAGAACTAAGGAGGAGAACCCTTAAACTGCTGAATCCTATTCATGAAACCTTGAAATTGATCTTCAGGCAGTGGGACTCCATACATTCTGAACGTGTTCTTCCTCAGCTTCAAGTATTCAGCGAAGTCTGCTGGATCATCTTGTTCTAGACCTCTGTTCATCGCAGCATTCTTCACTTCTTGTTTAATCACTCCGAGATGAACTGAGTCGTCTTGTCTTCTGGGTGGAGGAATGATTCTTGCTTCAGGAACGCTGACTACTACCCCTTCAGTTACGGCTCTGTGCAAATATTGGTAAAGATCAGGTTCAGTAATAGTCATCCACTCGACGTAGGCATCAGCCTTAGACATTTCAGGCCAGAATTTCCAGAAATAATTTCTCTTGATAAACTCAATCTTGGCCGATTCCCATCTCTGATTGAACTGAATAGGCATCCATTCGTCTGATCTCGGCCATCTATGTGTTTTCAGATCAGTTGGCTTCCTGAACCTTCTGTATCGGTAAGGAATGTCGGCTTTGGAGGAACTCTCAGGCTGGCCTCTTGCTCGATGCAGATTCGAGTGCCTCGAGGTCCGCCAAATGTATCCTCTGCCTGGCAGCCTCTAACTGTCTAGCTTCCTCTCCTCGGTAGAGATATCTCTCCATCTGAGCGAATATTGCTTCAATTTCTGCATCTTGCTCTTGAGGCTTCTCAGGAGCTTGTTCAGAGTCAGCAAAGGTACTGGATTTGTTTTTGGACGTACCTTGCTGCTGAGTGCCTTTTTTGATGTTGTTGTTGTCTCTCCCTATCTTCATCATCCTCGATTCTGAGTATTCTGGGAGGCAACCTAGCAGGCGCTTTCTTCTTTCCACCGCGTGCTGGTGCCTTTGTCTTTCCTTTAGCAGGCTTAGACTTTGGCTTGTTGGCAGCTTCAAAGCATCGGCAATCTCCCCTAGCGAGCTTCTCATCGGCCGCTATCTCGAGCCTCCTCCTCAGCAGAAATATATCTCTTGGTTTTCTTCTTTGCTGGAGGGGTCGGGAGTTCCATTACTTTCTTACCTTTTCCCTGAACAGGTGGAGGTAAAGGAACCTCTTCTTCATCATCTGAGTCCTCTTTCTGTTCAGCATACTCTGCAACCTCCTTGATGATATCAGTAGGAGTCAGGGTTGCATGAGTAGCTTGGGATCCCGAGCCACTTGGGCCGGTCTCGGTCTGTGCTCGCAGTTGGGACACCCACGGGCCTCACCCGTCCGAGTCTCGAGTCCGAGATGACTTCGGTGTAGCTTCCCCCCTTAGAAGTCGTGTAGATTTTGTGGTTTTTGTAGGAGTAGGCTTCTCGGTACTCTGTTTCTTGCTTTTCTTTGGCTCGGTACTCTTTTTCTTCCCTCTTTCACTTTCCCCCTTTTTGGCATCATCAATAGCAGGGGTAGGGATAAGTACCTTTTTCGAAGGTGTTGAAGGAGGTTGACAATGGCCGAATTTGATCCTTAAGGTCATCGGTGCCTCATGCGGCTCGTTCCTCTCGGAAGTCGAGCTTCATTGTATTGCTTGTAGGAGAGTTCGAGTGCAGCCTTAAAATCATTCAGCTTCTCAGAGATCTTATCCTCCAGGACCAGTTGAATATTATCAAGTCTTATGTCTGTGGCCTAGGATTGTTCAGCAATAGCTTCAGTATGAGCCAAATTGGAAGCTTGAAATTCCTCAAGTAGTTTGTCTTGGCTCTCCTGAAAGATCCTGAGATGAGATTCAAATTTGTCTTGCTGCTGAGCCAGTGCTTTTGAAATAAGCGCAGAGACATCGGTGGGCGCCGATTGAGATATAGAAGACTTCAGCCCCTGAAGCTCAGTAGCGGTGGCTTCAGCAGTCTTCTTCCACATGTTGTGGACTGCCTTGGCGAGGGCACGGTTCTGAGTGCCTTGGCTTTTGATAGCCTTTGCCACATACTTGGAACGTCGACGATGCGGGCTGGGCGCTACCTCGAATGCAGATTTCAACAAGAGCTGAGCGGGCTCTGTGGATGCTGAGGTACCAGCCGTCGACTTCGCGAGTCCAAGAATATCCGAGTGGACGCGGAGCTTCTTCGGGAAGTGAGTGTATCCTTGTCCTGGGATTTCCCTCATCGGGCTTTCCGGGGGCTCGAATCACTGGGTGGGTCGTCATGGTCGACCCATTCGAGGGTGCTTCGGGCCGGAGGCAAGCTGTCGATCATGTATCATAGCCAGCATCGCAGCCCTCAGATTGTCCATTGAACTGAGGTCTTCAGGCTCAGAATAGCCTATCTGTTCTCTCAGTCTCAGTTCTTCTTCATGAAGCTGTTGACAGGAGTAGTGAAGAACTAAGCATTGTAGACGAGGCCACTCCTGATGTCGCAGCAACATGTGGAGCCTTGCTGATTTGGCAATTTGCAACAGATCGGAGTAGTCAGCAAGCTCCGGAATTAGTTGAAGAATTTCTCGGGATGCTCTGGATAGAATCACTGACGCTTCCATCCCGATTGTTTCTTCTTCAGACGTCGTCTCGGATTCCAAGTCAATTGGAGACGTCTGAGTCTCAGCAAGTGGCGCACTGCTGAGTGGAGGAACTGCGAGGGGGCTGTCAAGGCGTTGAATTTCTTCACTGTGAGCTTCAGTGGCC
Organism: Lavandula angustifolia; assembly: GCA_028984105.1. NCBI lineage: Eukaryota > Viridiplantae > Streptophyta > Magnoliopsida > Lamiales > Lamiaceae > Lavandula > Lavandula angustifolia. The sequence goes on along the minus strand of CM054819.1, from coordinate 24,701,557 downwards.
TCCTCTTGTTCCATAGCTATAGGTTCTTCAGTGGAGACTCCCTTCTCCATTGATTGAGTCTTCTCAGAAGACTCAGATTCATCTATCAGCCTCTGGGGCTGAGTAGTTTGCTGAGTGGCCTGTTCAACGGGGGCTTCGAGTTCACGAGCACATTGCTAGCTTTCCTCAGTTTCTTAGCCGGTGCCTTTGGGGTTTTTGCTGGAGGCGTTCTCCTTTTCGTTGGAGTAGCCTTCTGAGACTCAGTCTGCTGAGTCACGACTGAGGGGCCTGACCCGATTTGCTGAAGGGCCGCAGTCCTATTGTGAAACCGAACTTTCTTTGTGTTGAAGTACTCCTTGTCGTCATAGGTGTTCTGCTCAGAGCCACAGAAGTCTTCAATCATACATAAAACCAGGGAATAAATTCGCATAATTAAAATATTTTGCTACTAATAATTTTTTAAAACGAGTTAAATTATACAATACATATATATAGAAAATAAATAGTCAAATCAATCCGTCGTCTCTCACTTGACTCGCATTCGTTTGTGTCGTAATTGAAACCCTAATCCCTTCCACCTAGCTTCACAAACTGCAATACAAAAGCCAATTAAAAAACATTCATTACAAATATAACTCTTCTCAATATTAACAACTCTAGTTGATAAATCTGTATATGTAGAAAAAACATTCAAAATAATAAGTATTAATATAGTTTCCAATTACCTATCACAATTGATGCTAGGGTCGATGGGAACAGGGACGTCAACATTGCAAAGCTGGGGGAGCTGCTTAGCTCGGGCCGCGTTAACTCCGAGAGCGGAGGCGGCCTGCTTCAAGCAGTATCATAAGCTTTTAAGCTCAGCTCGGTCAGAATTAGCGGCATTGCCCAGCGACGTAACCCCCTCGCAACATGGAACGGTGACGCTGCTGCTTGAACCCATCAGAAATGACTGGAGAAAGTTAATTATTAGATGGAAAATTTTAATTTATTTAGTAACCTTATATTTTTTTGTCAAAATTAATATGATTTTTTCTCCTCCGTTTCTAACTACTTTACATAAGACTGTACTTTACTCATTAGTATTAATAAAATAGGAGATGAAACACAATTCAATCCAATTGGTCTTCAAATTTGAATCAAGGGATTTGAAAAGGAAAACTAAAGCCTTTTTTGCTCGTGGAATTGTTAAATGTATGCTTAATAATGGCCCAATTCCAAATCTGCTAATTAATTGGCAAGTGCGCTCATGCACGGTTTGTTTGATGCCAAGTATATCAAAATAGCTAAATTGAATTTTTTAGTCCTCAGAGTATAAGCATTTGTTTTGGTCCCTTGTCTCTTATTTTTAGTTAATAAGTTTTCAAATTATTAAAATCCGGTTGAATTGATTCTTCCGTTAGATTTTTCGTTAGTCAACTATATTTAAAAAAAGAAAATGACATTTTTGATATAAATTTATTTAGGAACAAGTCATCCAAATAGCAAAAAATTTGAGAACCAATTTAACCAATTTGTGTTTTTTATTTGAAAAAAATATTTAATAAAAATTTGATTAATTATTTTTAATAAAATAAAAAATTATTTAATTTTTCTAGTTATTTTTCTTTTCTGGAAAATTTTTGATTAACTAAAAAATTAAATCTGAGAAAAAAAAATTTACAATTATTTCAATTAATTAAGCTTTTTCAGTTAAAAAATGGTTGAATTAATTGATCCTCAAAATCTCCATTAGTTTGATAGCTGCCACTGCAGTTTCTGCTGCCGAAGCTCCTTTGCTGGATAACAACCTCGAGGGATCCGTCGATTTCAAAGGCCTCCCCCCCATTTCCCGATCCAAATCTTCGGCTGGAGATGATCTGCTTCCTTCATCAAGAAGGAAGCTGAAAAAGAGTTTGATATAGTAGAGTAGGTGCAGGCAACCTATTTATCACATATACTGATGTAGTAATGGTATCCCGCCAAAAGGAATAAGGTAAAGAAGCAACATCAAGTAATGTGAGCCAAAGTTAGATAACATGTCTGTGTTTTCTTTCTGCCCGACCATGTTGGGAATGAGTATGAGGGCAGGGGGTGTTAAAAATCAATGCCTATACCTTAAAGAAAGGTCTGTAAGCACCTATATTCTCCTCCCCAATCACATTGGAACTTCTGAACTTTTGTATTGAATTGTCTTTCTAGAAAAACCAAAAACCATTTTACTATCTCATAGGCTTCAAACTTCAACGTTAATGGATAGATCCAGGTGAAACGGCTATAGTCATCTACCAAGTGTATATAGTATCTATAGTCTTCTCGAGAAGGGAACGGACTTGGCCCCCAAAGATCACTGTTAACTAATTGAAAAGGCCTAGTCGTTTTAACTGCTACTGATGGAAAACTCATCTGACGAATCTTCCCTACAGAACAAGCCTCACAAAACTCAAATTTATCAACTGAAGAATAAGGCAGATTCATAGTCTTGAACACAGACTGTAATACAATAGATTTTGGATGACCTAATCGGTGATGCCACAAGGCTACATTGTTTGATTTATTCAGCAACAAACAAGTAGAATTACCAGTACTAGAAGTAGCGAACTGCTTGACTGGAAGAGAAGAAGAAACAGCCGGTAGGAAGTCCAGTTGATAAAGGCCATCTTTAAGTGGTCCCTCCAGTAGTGTTTTGTCACTAACCTTGTCCTTGACAAGACAATAGAAATCATGACATTGAATATATACTCTTACCTTCTATAAACTTTGAAATATAGATTCTTCAAGATCCTCGGTACACGGAGAACATTGTTTAAGAGAAATTGCCTAGTCTGAGCAGGATTATTAATGGTAAAATAACCAACATGTTTTATTGGTAAGGATTGACCATTACCAACATTCACTTGCTCAGTTCTAGTATAGGGATTGGCAGCCTGTAAGCTTCCAAGATCAGTTGTTACATGTGTTGTTGCTCCAATATCAAGAAACCACTCTTGTAAAGGCTGTGATTGAGATCCAAAAATATAATTAGTTGTCTGAGGAAAAGAGGCAGTAGTGTTAGTATAAGCAATTGGTGTGGAAAGTAGAGGAACCTTATGCTGAGTAGGTTGAACCATGGCAGTATGAGCTTGATTATTGTTCTGAGAGAGAGCTGATTCTTGGCCAGAGAAACTGTTGTCAAACCGTTGGAAGCACTTAAGAGCTACATGACCAGTGCGCCCACATAGTTGACATATGGCTCTATTTACTTGAGATCCATACCTTCCTCCACCAGACCTGCCTCGATTTCCTCTAAAGGTAGTAAATCATCCTCTGCCTCTAGAATGTGTATAGAAGCTTTGTCCTCAAGTAGATTCATTGGTTTAGGTAATATTAGCAGAAAAGGAATGTCTAAGATTTTGTAAAGACTGATTAATCAATTGAATTTATATATAATATTTACAACACTATCAACACTTTTCCCATTTTTAGGATTTATATTACTTTATCTTGTTATGTTAAAATTAAACCAAATATAGGAATATATTTATTTTTTGGAATTAAATTACTTTCATGTTTCTATCAAAAATAGAATTTTTAATTAGATTAGATTACTTTATTGTAACATTGTCAACATTGCTTCAAACGACTTTTTATTTTTTTTTTTTTTTTTAAAAAATAAGATATAAATTTTTAAAAAATAACACTTTTTTTTTTTTATATATCAAATTTGTGGGTTTTTTTTTTATAAAAAAATTATTTTTTTTTTTTTTTTTTTATATTCACATAAAATCCCCCCCTCTTTTTTCCCTTCCCCTCCTCTTTTTTTTTTTATATTGTCAAACTTAAATTACAACAATTCTGATAATTAAATAAATTGTTAAAATCTTATTTTTTCTGTGGTTATATAGTATAAATCTGTTAACTATTATACGTAATCAAATATACAAGACGCGCGGGGTTGCGAATGTTTAACTCATTCATGGATTTGATACAATGAACATAAAACCTGGGAAGAAATTCGCATAATTAAAATTTTTTGCTACTAATAATTTTTTAAAACGAGTTAAATTAAACAATACATATATATAGAAAATAAATAGTCAAATCAATCCGTCGTCTCTCACTTGACTCGCATTCGTTTGTGTTGTAATTGAAACCCTAATCCCTTCCACCTAGCATCACAAACTGCAATACAAAAGCCAATTAAAAAACATTCATTACAAATATAACTCATCTCAATATTAACAACTCCAGTTGATAAATCTGTATATGTAGAAAAAACATTCAAAATAATAAGTATTAATATAGTTTCCAATTACCTATCACAATTGATGCTAGGGTCGATGGGAACAGGGACGACAACATTGCAAAGCTGGGGGAGCTGCTTAGCTCGGGCCGCGTTAACTCCGAGAGCGAAGGCGGCCTGCTTCAAGCAGTAGCATAAGCTTTTAAGCTCAGCTCGGTCAGAATTAGCGGCATTGCCCAGCGACGTAACCCCCTCGCAACATGGAACGGTGACGCTGCTGCTTGATCCCATCAGAAATGACTGGCACGGAATTAAGCTTGTAATGGCTTGATAGCATTGGATTTCACTCATCACCTCCCGACTCAATGCCAAAACCAACAATCCCACTATCAACATAACCCTTGTATGCATCAGCTTCACAACTTATTTTTTTAATGATTTCTTCACAGCTTCACTCAATAAATTGGAATATGTATTCCTTTTGCCGCACTTGAATGGTGATATTTAAAGAGGCTTTTGAAGTTTATAATAGGTAGGTGGATTATTACGCCAAACGGTAGATTTCAAATTCTAATTAATGTGGATACGAATTATTGGCAAGGAAATACAAATTGGGGGCTGAATTACTTTAAATTATTCTAGTGAAAGTTAATTATTAGATGGAAAATTTTAATTTATTTAGTTACCTTATATTTTTTTGTCAAAATTAATATGATTTTTTTCTCCTCCGTTTCTAACTACTTTACATAAGACTGTACTTTACTCATTAGTATTAATAAAATAGGAGATGAAACACAATTCAATCGAATTGGTCTTCAAATTTAAATCAGGGGATTTGAAAAGGAAAACTAAAGCCTTTTTTGCTCGTGGAATTGTTAAATGTATGCTTAATAATGGCCCAATTCCAAATCTGCTAATTAATTGGCAAGTGCGCTCATGCACGGTTTGTTTGATGCCAAGTATATCAAAATAGGTAAATTGAATTTTTTAGTCCTCAAAGTATAAGCATTTGTTTTGGTCCCTTGTCTTTTTTTAGTTAATAAGTTTTCAAATTATTAAAATCCGATTGAATTGATTCTTCCGTTAGATTTTTCGTTAGTCAACTATATTTAAAAAAAGAAAATGACATTTTTGATATAAATTTATTTAGGAACAATTCATCCAAATAGCAAAAACTTTGAGAACCAATTTAACCAATTTGTGTTTTTTATTTGAAAAAAATATTTAATAAAAATTTGATTAATTATTTTTACTAAAATAAAAAATTATTTAATTTTTTCAGTTATTTTTCTTTTTTGGAAAATTTTTGATTAAGTAAAAAAATTAATTCTGAGAAAAAAAAAATTTACAATTATTTCAATTAATTAAGCTTTTTAAGTTAAAAAATGGTTGAATTAATTGATCCTCAAAATCTCCATTACTTTGATAGCTGCCACTGCTGTTTCCGCTGTCGAAGCTCCTTTGCTGGATAACAACCTCGAGGGATCCGTCGATTTCGAATGCCTCTGGTGATCGCTGTTTTCACACCAAATAAAATCCTGCACACACTAAGAATTTTATAATTAGTATAGAACAGGGTCGAACTCAGGGAACAGTGAAAATCAATAATATTTATCCTTTTGATCAGAGTTTTGGTGATGCCACCACGCATAAATTTTGGGTTTACTACCTAGGCAAAGAAAAGTAAATTTTAGGAAAGTAGATAGAAATAAACAAGTAGAGAAAGGCGGACTCGGCTTCGGGTAACTTGTATGAGACAACTACTTCGATCATTGATGCATAGCTTTAATTAATTCCTAAGATCAACCAATTATAGGATACACTGTTGGTCACGTACATACCCCAATTCCTACTTACTTAGTCGGTAATGGCTTGTTGAACAAATTTCCACTACTCCCTAACCTAACCACAACCTAGCTTGTTGAACAAACCTAGATTTAATGTTTAGATATCATTACGAGGAAGGAACCCAATTTTAATCTCTACCGTTGTTGGACAAGCTGACATAGATGATTAACCTCCTTAATTCGACTACCGTTACGATAGCTTCGCCACCTAAGTTGTTGTACAATCTGGCACTAATCTTCATAACCTAAATTGATCAGGTTTAAGTTAATCCAATTAAATCTTTCTGCCCCGAATGAAGTCGAAACCCTAGTCTTCAATTACTTTGAACAATTAGATCTCACAAAGTTTGTATCTCATATTCGTCACCCTCGCCGAAGCCCTAAAAAGTTTAGCTACGCATTGGACAAGCAAAACGAAACGAACATATTCAGAACAGAATTTAAAGTGCGAAAATAGAAGAGCATGCAATGTAAATAAAGTATGAGAAACTTAAAGGAATACCGAAACCTTAAACTGAACGGAAACTTGAATTAAAACTGGAAATCTGAACAAAGTACCGAAGTCTTGAAGTGTTGAAATCCAAAAGTAACTAAACTAAGAAAGCGAATAAAAGAGTGTTTGGAATACTTGTGCTGAAAATTAAACCTAAACTACGGGACTAAGAACGAGATGGCTTGAAGACGAAACTAAACTAATGAAGCGCTGAATTGTGGTGTAGATTGTTGTTAATGCCATTCGTCTCCAGCCCCTTTATATAGATCTTGAGCTTGATCCACCAAGGAAAGAAATCTAGGGAAAATCTTTTGAATCTTGATCTTCAAGACTCCTTTTCCTTGTATAACTCCAGCCCTAAAATATCTTCAAGCTCCAAATCTTTAGCAAATCTTTTCTTCTTGATCTAAATCCCGTTTTATTTCCAAAATTCACCAAAATATCTCCAAATCAGCTCCGGATCGCCACCTCATCATCGATCATAAACCTGTTGAAAATAAACATTTATGCGCACAAAACAACATTAACTTGGACAAGATGAGCGTCAGAACTGGGTGAATTCGAGGGGTATAAAATCGACACATCAAATATCCTCACACTTGAATCATACTTGCCCTCAAGTATGGGATGAACAAAAGAATACTCCCACTCGAATCACCATTCCCCAAGACTCAAAACAGACTCAAGGAACGAAAATAAATAAAATAAAACTAAGACACGAGACTCAGATTCAAAGAAGAGAAATAAATCAAAAGACTCAAACACAATAGACTAAACATTGAAGCATACCAAGCAGCCATGAAATGTCCATGATTCTCAATCTCTGCCCAAACATGCAATGCAATCAAAACCTTCATCAAACAAGTCAAGCAGCATAATTCTCAATCCATGGATTCAGATATCAGCTTGGTCAAAACATAAGCATAATTGAATAGCTCACTGATTCACTCATCTCTCTCTAATCTAGTCCGGGCAAGCCGCTCATAAAACAACATAGTCACGCAGTTACAATAGCAAGTGGTCAATCTAGCAACTCAAAGAGGTCTTTCTCTTGGATGTAATGGGGCTTAAGGACTCATTCAAATATATGACATGGTAGGGAATCCTAGGGGTCCTAAGCTTCTGAAAATTAAGTATAAATATGCAGCATGCTATTCACTGAGGCATTTGATTAGGCAAGCAGATAGTAAGCACAAGAGATATACAGTTCAGCACTGGTGGAGATTTATTTTCACATACAGGCTTTGGCAAGGCAGAATATAAACATTCAGACTTCATCCTTCCCTTTAATTTTTTCAACGGGTGCTCTTTTTTTTTTTTTTTTTTTTTTTTTTTTCTGCACCTTCAACTCTTTTTTTTTTTTTTTTTTTTTTTAGCCCCCCTTCAATATTTATTTCTTTTCAGTACAACATTCTGCCTAGCCAAACTGAATGCCGGCAGAGTTCAGAATGTAAAACAGGACAACTCCAGGGGGGGTATCAATTCAAACACTATCTCCAACTAATCATAAAATCTCTTCAATAAAAATTGCCTCAAATTATGAATATCCACAGCAAACACATGCATGCATAAGGTCAAGAGAAAGGCTTTGAAAGGCTTGGCTTCTTTAAATAACTCATGAAAGAACTAAGTCAAGGCTTTAAAGTGGCTAACTAGGGGCTGAGCGAAAGTAGGAATTGAAAGAATTAAAAGTTCAAATTGGTTAACCCTAATTTTCCTCCTATCTTTTGTCACACATGACCACAAGCTATGGAGACTTTGCAACACATCACTCTCAAGAAAATAGTGGGAAGTGTCCCATTTTTAAAGGCTCAAATCTCCCTTTAGTGATGGGGTTTTAAAATTCAGTTTTATCATGCTTAAATTTCCTCATCCCAAGCCACATACAAAATCCTCCATAGAAAGAGAAAATACACTACAATCATGCAGAATTCAGTCAAGGAAAGCACGCAGAATCTGGGCAGATTTATCCTAAAATCACATCAACAAATCATGTAAACCTAGCATGCTTCGACCTAGGACGAAGGACACAAACCTAAAATAACCTCCTCACACTTCAACCTTGCTCGCCCTCGAGCAAGTAATAGAAAGAAAACATATATAGAAGCATGCAGAGGAAACAAACATAGATACACAAAGACTGAAAACAAAAAAGACAGAAAAAATAAAAAAAAAACTGACTGACTAGGGGAATGGTTCACCGGTTCTTCAGCTCATCCAAGCGAGCTATCACGTCCTTCTGAAATTCTTCCAACTGTTCAGCAATCTTCTCCAACTTGGCTTCTATTCGGCCGAGCCTGTCCTGCTCCTCCTCCTGCCCTGCACCCACAGATTGACTCGGGACACCAGGTCCCGGCCTAAAGAACTTGTCCAGACCGTCAGTACCAACATAGGTCAGCTTGGCTGACCTCAACCGACTGAGGTTCATAGTGGCAGGTGGATCACACATAGACAGTGGTACACGGGATATTAAAGCAAAGTTGCGAATAAAGAATGTGGCAAGCAAATGACAAAGAGTATGGTGCCGATTCGGCCTAGCAGCTATGCTCTCCAAACAATGCACTATCCAATACCCCAAATCTAGGTTGGTTCCTGTATGCATGCACCATAAAAAGTACAACTCCGTAGCACTCACTTTAGAAAAACCCGTAGTCGTGCCAGTCAAATTATAAGCAATGTAGTAATGACACAACCTAAGAACAGGGCTCTCAACATGATAAACATGAGAACGTGAGGCATAAAATTCATTCGGATCAGACGGAGCAAGCAACTTCCATGCATCCCTAGGACCTATATATGCTGGATTCGACTCAGGCAAACCACGGAAATAAGAATCAAACACATCATCACAATAATCAGCATAATCTAACAAACCCTACCTTATGTTCCAATCCAATAAGGAAGTATGAAATTCATGTCCACCCAAACGGAAAGCTATGCAGTCATCATTCACATTACCTACATCAACAAAGTGGAAAGAAGTAAAGAATTCAAGAGCAATATCTTGCGGTAAGGCGAAATGATGCGGAATAAGTAACCAACTCTAACTAATAGCACGAAAATAGGCATAAAATTGATCACGAATACCCAAACTAACCAACACCTTAGAATCAACAAACATACCTGACTTGCAGGCTCAAAATTGCCTCTTCTCATACTTCGTGGCCAATTCATCCTCTTCAAAATGACGAAGGCGGAGACGATCTTCTTCATTCAAGATGCGGATTACGAACATGTTGTCGTAACCATCTTCGGCCGGCTCGGAGTCAGAGATATCCTCTTCGGCTTTGGCATAACGGTGAAATAGGGTTTGGTCTTCGGCATCTAGCAACATATCGGTTGGGCAATCAACGTCCGGGACATAATCTTCATCATCATCGTCCTCAGGGTACACGCCATCCACTATCAATCGTTCCAATGGAATATGGATGAATCCATCCTCTCGAACAGTGCCACCCACAGATGCAGCGCGGGCTTGAATCGCTCGTTGGGCAGCGGCGGTGGAAGGTTCTGGAGGTTTGATGGTTGTGGAAGATGATGTAGAAGCGTAGTCTTCTTCTTCGCAGGTAGAGCAGGTAGTCTTCTTCTTCTTCTTCGCAGCGGAAGCAGTAGTCTTTTGTTCTCTGCTGGCGAGCTGACGGCTGAGCAGGTAGAGTCTTCTTCTTCGCAGCAGAAGCATTAATCTTTTGTTTCTTGGGAGCCATTGATGGTTGTGGAAGATGATGTAGAAGGGAGGAGATGATGAGTAGCTTGGTGGAAGATGATTTTGAAGTGAGGGGAAGATTTGAGCGCGGGAACAGTTATGAGGTCCCCCCCTTTCGATGCGTTCTTAAAGCTCCCAATTCCTGATGGTTTGCAATTGAGTCCTCCAATTTCTTTTGGTGTGCAATACACCCCCGCTTTGCTGCAACCTCCTCACACTTCAACTTTTGTGTCAATTGGACCACAAAAGTTTGAAGTATTTTGCAATCAGGTCCTCGACCAAGAACATAGGTATATTTCCTCCTTCCTTAACTAGATATTTTTTTCCTATTTGACAAAATTCTCCCACAAATATCTAGATTTCCTGCATAAAATAGTCAGCACAAGAAAAAACCAACACTAATAACCATCTAAGAAAAACATAAAATAAACCTAGATTATGAAATAAAATGCGGAAAATAAAGGATATGTGTGGGGTGCCTCCCACAAGCGCCTTGAGTTAGAGTCGCAGGCTCGACTCTTCCAAGCTGATCAAGTGTATATTGGGAAATCTCGTCCACTGTTTTTATTTGGTGCAAGTGATGATATAGCTTTAGCCGATGACCATTCACCACAAAAGTAGACTTCGTAGCGGGATCCTCTAAATCGACCACTCCGCTTGGCCGAACTGACTTGATAACAAATGGCCCTATCCATCTTGAACGAAGCTTCCCGAGCATGAGTCGAAGTTTAGATTGGTATAAGAGTACCAATTGTCCAACTTTAAATTGTTTAGATCTCAGATTACGATCATGCCAAGCCTTGGTTCGATCCTTGTACCACATAGAGGCATCATAAGCTTCAAGTCGAAGCTCTTCTAATTCTTGCCAATGATACTTGCGTTCCTCCTCACACTTGAACAAGTTCATATTCATTGTTTTCACGGCCCAAAATGCCTTATGTTCGAGCTCAACCGGTAAGTGACACATCTTTTCGAAGATCAAAAGATAAGGGGGCATACCAATAGGGGTTTTGTATGCGGTTCTGTACGCCCAAAGAGCATCCTCCAAGCGTGTACTCCAATCTTTTCGAGACGGATTAACCATCTTTTCCAAAACATGCTTGATCTCCCTATGGGATACTTCAGCTTGGCCGTTTGTTTGAGGATGATACGGAGTAGATAGACGATGTTGACATCCGTATTTCTTCATTAAAGCTTCAACGGTACGATTGCAGAAATGAGTACCATTATCACTTATTATAGCTCGAGGAACACCATATCGGCTACAAATATTGGACTTAAGAAATCCAACAACGACTTTGGAATCATTGGAGCGAGTTGCCTTGGCTTCGATCCATTTGGACACATAATCCACAACCAATAGTATGTATAAATTTCCGAACGAGCTAGGGAAAGGTCCCATGAAGTCCATACCCCATACATCGAATATTTCGCAAAAGCGCATCGGATGTTATGGTAGTTCATCTCGCAAGCCAATATTACCAAGCATTTGGCAACGTTTGCAACTCTTGCAAAACTCATAAGCATCTCTATTCAAAGTTAACCAAAAGAATCCACAATCGAGAACTTTTCATGCAGTACGCTTTACTCCTCCTTGTCCTCCATAAGGGGATGAATGACATCGCTCTAAGATCTCAAATTGTTCCTCTTCGGGTACGCACCTTCAAATAACTTGATCGGCTCCAACTTTCCAAAGCGTAGGATTATCCCAAAAATAATACTTGCATTCACTCATTAATTTACTCTTTTTAGCCATGGTAAAGTCTTGTGGCAGTCTCCTTGAAGTGAGATAATTTACAATGTTGGCATACCACGGAGTTTTACCATCTTTTCCTTCAATTGCATAACATTCTGCCTCAGTTTCGTACTTCCACTTGGACAAGCTGATAGTATAATTTTCTTCAGATGACTTGGCCAAGTTGTCAGCATCTAGGATCACAGAATAATAGAGATGCTCTTCTGGAAATTGTTCCTTGATTGGTTCAGCATCATCTGGATGAACTAAACGACTCAAATGATCAGCTACATTATTTTCAGCTCCTTTCTTATCTCGCACTTCCCAATCAAATTCTTGCAGTAGCAAAATCCAACGTATAAGGCGTGGTTTGGTCTCCTTCTTTGTGAGTAGATGCTTCACGGCAGCATGGTCAGTGTAGACGATCACTTTTGACCCAAGCAGATATGAGCGGAACTTGTCGAAGGCAAAAACAATAGCGAGTAGCTCCTTTTCTGTAGTGGTGTAATTACATTGGGCTGGATTGAGCGTCTTTGAGGCACAGTATATAGCATGACTATCCTTTGCATTCTTTTGGGCAAGGACAGCTCCAACAGCGTAGTCACTTGCATCACACATAAGCTCAAATGGAATTTTCCAATTCGGAGCTTGCATAATAGGAGCTGTGACCAATTTTTCCTTGAGAATGTCGAAAGCTTTCTTGCAGTCATCAGCTAGGACAAACGGAACGTCTTGCTGAAGTAACCTTGTTAAAGGTTGAGCGATCTTGGCGAAGTCCCGAATGAATCTTCGGTAAAATCCAGCATGGCCTAAAAATCCTCGAATCTCCTTGATATTTGTTGGATACGGCAGCTGGGCAATTAAATCAACCTTTGCCTTATCAACTTGGATACCTCTTTCGGATATTATATGGCCAAGAACAATTCCTTCCCTTACCATGAAATGACAATTTTCATAATTAAGAACCAAGTTCTTCTCCACGCATCTTCTTAGAACCACATCTAGATTTCTGAGACATCGATCGAAAGAATCTCCATAGACGGTGAAATCGTCCATAAATACTTCGATGCATTTTTCAATGAGATCGGAGAAAATACTCATCATGCAACGTTGGAAAGCATAAGTGCCAAACGGACATGTGAAGGTGGTCTTCTCTTGATCATCCTTGTTGACATAAATTTGAAAGTATTCACTACATCCATCAAGAAAACAAAAATAGGATTGACCGGCAAGTCTCTCAAGCATCTCATCAATGAACGGTAAAGGAAAATGATCATTTCTTGTTGCCATGTTCAATTTCCTATAGTCGATGCACATTCTCCATCCGGTTACTAACCTCATTGGTACCAACTCATTCTTTTCATTCTCAATGACTTGAAAACCTAATTTCTTTAGTACAACATGTACCGGGCTGACCCATTTACTGTCCGAGATCGGGTAGATAATTCCCAAATCAAGTAACTTCAAAATCTCCTTCAAGACAACTTCTCGCATGTTGGGATTTAACTTCCTTTGTGGGTCTCGGCTTGGCTTACTATCCGGCTCCAATAGGATATAATGCATGCAAACATCCGGACTGATTCCGGTGATATCGGCCAATGTCCAACCAATAGCTCGAGTATGTTTTTTCAGAATTTCGACCAATCGCTCTTCTTGCTCTTTTGATAATTCACTGCTGATAATCACAGGAAGAGTCTTATCTTGGCCAAGGTAAACATACTTTAAGTTGGTTGGCAGCTTCTTAAGTTCCAGAACGGGCGGTCTGACATGTGACGTAACTGGTCTGTCTTCCACATTCTGCTTAGGCAAGCAGATGCTGCTACTAGAGGTAACGACTTCTGGAACTCCATATAGAGATAAGATGGCCTCCTTTACTTCTTCATCTAGCATCCCTTGGACATCCATCTCAGAGAGGCTTTGTGTCAATGCTAACTCTAACTTATCCTGCATTAATGTCGTCTCAAGATGTTCTTGGACAAGAGGCTCAACAACGTCAATAGAATAAGCATTTTCACAATCAAGGGGTTTTTTCATAGCATCATCAATACTATAAGTAAACTTCTCACCATGATAGTCTAAACAGATAGTACCCTTGCAAACATCAATTAATGCTTTAGCGGTTTTCAGAAAAGGTCGACCTAGCAAAACTCCCGAAGTTCCCTTCTTTCCCTCACAAGTGTTAATCACATAAAAATCCGCAGGATATACGAAATCATGGATTTTAACAAGAACATTTTCTAGAAGGCCTTTAGGGGATATGCATGATCGATCGGCTAATTGAATAACAACTTTAGTATCGGTTAACTCAACCCCAACTAAGCTATTAAACATAGATAAAGGCATCACATTGATTGAGGCTCCTAAATCACAATGGGCTTTTGGGATCATCTTAGTTCCAATCAAACAGGGCAAGGTAAACATACCTGGATCATAGCACTTCTTGGGAAGCATATTTCGAATACATGCTGAGACATTTTCGTTTACCATAATTTTTCCATTTTTGCTTGTCTTTCCAGCAATGAACTCTTTTAGAAACTTCCCACGATGCGGGATCTTGATAGCATGAAGAAATGGCAGATTAAGTTCCAGCTTGCCAAAGATGGACATGTAATCCAGCGTCTGCTCCATGGGCTTTGGTTTCTGCACCAATGCTTGTGGAAACGGTGGATCAATCAGTATTTCTTCTTGGATAACTTGCTTCTTTCCTTTTTCCTCTTCATCGAATTTTTCCTTGTCTTTCTTTGAGTTGGATAACTCAGAGATATTTAACTTGGGCAAGTTGACAATGGCATCAGTGTCACTTTCTTCAGCCTTCTTCGATGCCTTGCTTGGCGGATCAGGGAGATCTTTTCCACTTCTTAGAGTAACATGGCTAACATTCTTGGGATTAATCTAGACTTGAGAAGGTAGCTTTCCTTGGTTCCCTCGAATCTCATTGATTGAGGCAGATAGCTGCCCTATCTGTCCGGCCAAGTTGTCTAGTCCGATTTTTGCTCCTTCGTGAATTTTGGATGTTCGGGATAGCTTCATTATGAGTCGAATACTCTACCGCATGGTTTGTTGTGAAATAGCCATCTCTCGTTAGAATTTCTTCAATAGTCTTGCCAGGCTTTGCTTGGGCGGTAGAGGCAAAAGCGGTGGATTCGTTGGGTAAGTCCTTTGACTAGGAGGGCGATAGACTTGCTTGTTGTGGTTGTTGGGGTAGCATCTGCGGTTGGTGTGGGGTGAACTATGGCTTTGGATGATTATCCCACTTCGGATTTAGATGATCCTTCCATCCGAGGATTGTAGGTGTTGGAGTAAGGATCTCTTTTTGCTTGGTTATTGTTCTAGTTCCCGATCGCGTTGCAATCTTTAGCTGGATTTGCTTGGGTGTTACATTTCAACGAGGTGTGTCCAGACTATCCACACGCTCCACATATTTGTTCAATCCAGTTGACTGAGGATGTTTTTTCCAACATAGAGTGCATCAACTTCTCCAACTTTGAGTCCATCATCCTTTCCAGCTTCTCAAAACGATTATCAATCCTTTCCATGCTAGTATCCAGTTTGGTCTCCAGATATATGGGATCAGCTGAATTTGCAGATTTTTTTATGATACGAACTTCTTTATAATCCTTAGTTGCATTAGCCAATTCTTGAATGATCTTCTCAACATCATTGACTCTGCAACTAGAGAAATTTCCTCCACTTGATGAATTGACAAGATTCTTTGTAGTGATTGTCATTCCTTGATAAAAGTAGGTCAGCAAATCTCCCTTGGAAAAATTATGATTTGGATAGCTTTCAATGAGAGCTTTGTATCGTGTCCAATATCCATCTAGTGTTTCATCAAACTCCTGCTGGACTCCAGAGATCTCCTTGCGCAAGGCATTGGTTTTTGTAACTGGAAAGTAGCAATCCAGAAATATTTGTCTCATCTTTATCCAAGTACTGATTGAATTTGCGGGTAGACTTGTGAACCAGTTTCCTGCATGGTCCGTGAGAGCAAATGGAAAAGCAGATAGTTTGAATTGTTCCTTGGTTTCATGCGAATTCTTTTGAGCATTGCAGAATCTCACGAACTCATTCAAAAAGCGGAATGGATCTTCATTCTTCATTCCATGAAACTTTGGTATAGCTAGGATAAGCCCATACTTGATCTCAATCGGCTCAGTGAGCCCGTTAATTAGGATTGGTGTTGGAAGATCTTAACCACCATGCTTTCAAAAGGTAAACACGGTTAATTAGAAATACCGTTCCCCGGCAACGGCGCTAATTTGGTGATCGCTGTTTTCACACCAAATAAAATTCCTGCACACACTTAGAATTTTATAATTAGTATAGAACAGGGTCGAACTCAGGGAACAGTGAAAATCAACAATATTTATCCTTTTGATCAGAGTTTTGGTGATGCCACCACGCATAAATTTTGGGTTTACTACCTAGGCAAAGAAAAGTAAATAACAGGAAAGTAGATAGAAATAAACAAGTAGAGAAAGGCGGACTCGGCTTCGGGTAACTTGTATAAGACAACTACTTCGATCATCGATGCATAGATTTAATTAATTCCTAAGAGCAACCAGTTATAGGATACAGTGTTGGTCACGTACATACCCCAATTCCTACTTACTTAGTCGGTAATGGCTTGTTGAATAAATTTCCACTACTCCCTAACCTAACCACAACCTAGCTTGTTGAACAAACCTAGATTTAATGTTTAGATAACATTACGAGGAAGGAACCCAATTTTAATCTCTACAGTTGTTGGACAAGCTGACATAGATGATTAACCTCCTTAATTCGACTACCGTTACGATAGCTTCGCCACCTAAGTTGTTGAACAATCTGGCACTAATCTTCATAACCTAAATTGATCGGGTTTAAGTTAATCCAATTAAATCTTTCTGCCCCGAATTAAGTCGAAACCCTAGTCTTCAATTACTACGAACAATTAGATCTCACAAAGTTTGTATCTCATATTCGTCACCCTCGCCGAAGCCCTAAAAAGTTTAGCTACGCATACTTAACTTGGACAAGCAAAACGAAACGAACATATTCAGAACAGAATTTAAAGTGCGAAAATAGAAAAGCATGCAATGTAAATAAATTATGAGAAACTTAAAGGAATACCGAAACCTTAAACTGAACGGAAGCTTGAATTAAAACTGGAAATCTGAACAAAGTACCGAAGTCTTGAAGTGTTGAAATCCGAAAGCAACTAAACTAAGAAAGCGAATAAAAGAGTGTTTGGAATACTTGTGCTGAAAATTAAACCTAAACTACGGGACTAAGAACGAGATGGCTTGAAGACGAAACTAAACTAATGAAGCGCTGAATTGTGGTGTAGATTGTTGTTAATGTCGTTCGTCTCCAGCCCCTTTATATAGATCTTGAGGTTGATCCACCAAGGAAATAAATCTAGGGCAAATCTTTTGAATCTTGATCTTCAAGACTCCTTTTCCTTGTATAACTCCAACCCTAAAATATCATCAAGCTCCAAATCTTTAGCAAATCTTTTCTTCTCGATCTAAATCCCGTTTTATCTCCAAAATTCACCAAAATATCTCCAAATCAGCTCCGGATCGCCACCTCATCATCTGATCATAAACCTGCAGAAAATAGACATTTCTGCGCACAAAACAGCATCACCTTGGACAAGATGAGCGTCAGAACTGGGTGAATTTGAGTGGTATAAAATCGACACATCAAATATCCGCACACTTGAATCATACTTGCCCTCAAGTATGGGATGAACAAAAGAATACTCCCACTCGAATCACCATTCCCCAAGACTTAAAACAGACTCAAGGAACGAAAACAAATAAAATAAAACTAAGACACGAGACTCAGATTCAAAGAAGAGAAATAAATCAAAAGACTCAAACACAATAGACTAAACATTGAAGCATACCAAGCAGCCATGAAATGTCCATGATTCTCAATCTCTGCCCAAACATGCAATGCAATCAAAACCTTCATCAAACAAGTTAAGCAGTATAATTCTCAAACCATGGATTCGGATATCAGCTTGGTCAAAACATAAGCATAACTGAATAGCTCACCGATTCACTCATCTCTCTCTAATCTAGTCCGGGCAAGCCGCTCATAAAACAACATAGTCACGCAGTTACAATAGCATGTGGTCAATCTAGCAACTCAAAGAGGTCTTTCTCTTGGATGTAATGGGGCTTAAGGACTCATTCAAATATATGACATGGTAGGGAATCCAAGGGTCCTAAGCTTCTGAAAATTAAGTATAATAATGCAGCATGCTATTCACTGAGGCATTTGAATAGGCAAGCAAATAGTAAGCACAAGAGATACACAGTTCAGCACTGGTGGAGATTTATTTTCACATACACACTTGGGCAAGGCAGAATGTTGGGAATTAGGTTCACTATGATAGATTTGAAGATCCCAAAACCCTAACTGGATGATGAGCTTTCGATATTGTTATAGCTTAACTGAGTTCACCGTGTTAGGAACTCAGTAGACTAGCTAAAATTCAACAGCTGTGCATTCAGTAGAAGACTCGGCAAATATCGGACTCAGCGAGAGCAAGATATCGAAAGGAGTCAGTCGAACTGAACTCAGCAGGAGTAGTTCACTGTACTCAGAGTTGATCTTCAGTAAGAGCAGACTCAGCAGAAGTTATCTACTGAATCAAGAGCAGACTCAGCAGAAGTTATCTACTGAGTCAAGATCAGACTCAACAACGGTCGGTCAGTTACTTTAACTGACCATGGACTTCAGAAGAACAATTCAGTAGAGTTGTCCGAGGTCGTACATCTGAGAAGTCAGCTTCAGTATCACCTTGAAGTCTGAATAGATCTCAACCACTCTCTGTACCTCGACCAATGACAAGTAGCCAGCTGGCAGAGTCTCCGACATAAAGCTGCAAGTCAACCACTTTCATTAAAGATAGTGGACTCTACAGAATTCAAATAAAGCCGTTTGCTACCCCATAGAGTGACACGTGGCATCGTCCTCTCCAATGGACAGATGCCTAGGTCACCTCTATAAATAGAGAAGGGTCTTCACGCAGAAAAGAGAGAAGAAAAAGGATGGGAGGTCGATCATGACGATGATGGACACATCCAAGGAACCGAGCTCAACCGAACAAACACTCTAGAAGATTCAAGCCATATCCAGAGAAGAACTTAATCTTTCATAGATATATTCTTATAGTTCTTCTCTCTAGAGTTCTATCTCGTTCCCCTTCTCTAATCTAGGCTGATCTTATTGTAATATCCATAGCTTAGACGAAGGAGTTCATATGAACTTGTTCCTTATTGTAAAAGGACTCCTTCATAGTTGGAGAGTTTGTCAAACACTTTAGTTTGATAACCGTGTAAACTGGGACTTGCTCAGTATAATCCCCAAGCCGCAGTTTGTCCTGTGTACAAGCTGACTGAGACTAACTCAGTATAATAACTAGCCTCCTGATCTTTCGGGATAGTGGACGTAGGATCGTTTGATATCCGAACCACTTTAAAAACTCTGTGTTGATTTATTGTCGCTCTGCTTAATTATTCACTTGCATAAAACTGACTTTAAATCAAATAGCATAAAAACGGTGTTTTCAGACTTAAACGAATATTCTTTTTGGCCTACTCTTCCGCACTCGAAACCTGATACTGAACTACTGTTCTACTGAATGAATTTAGTAGACCGTACTCGCAGAAAGGATTCTCCGCCCGCGCGTTCGGCCAGCATCGATTCAAGAAGGCATCGACCGTCGCGCTCGTTGCTGAACTTTGACTCAGGTGTATTCCACACTGAAGACTCATCTACTCTCGGGAATAACAATTGGTATCAGAGCGCACGGTGTTCTTCTGATCAAAGCGCACATTGTTTTTCTGATCGAAGCGCACGATGTACTTCTGATCAAAGTGCATGGTGTTATTCTGATCAGAGCTCTGGTCTAACTAGACTGATCCTGAAAAACCGTTTTCTCAGCATGCGCATATTGCATAATCTTCATAGCATCCTATACCATGTGCTTAATGTTAGATAATTCAGGTATAAGGACTTTGAAGAGATCTTAATGGCTGAGCGACTACTGAAGGACAAAAAAGCTCCGATCAGCTGGCTGATAAGTTTGTCCAAGGGGGAACTCGACACGCAGAATCTACAACCCCTCAAACAAGGAATGAACAGAAGATGTAAACACCTCAGCCCAGCTATCAAAGGAAGATCCATGGTTCAAGCCCCAAAACACCCAGATCCAACTCAGGGGGAACCAAGAGGTCGAAAAGGCCTACAGATCAGATCCTCATTGTCTATCAATTAGATCTGTAGTGTCCCAGATTACAGAGCATGTTCTTATCTTTCAACACTCACACACACTTCACTGATATATATCTATGTGTCTCGTAATTATGTGCCACTTGCCCAGGGGGAAGTTGTCAGACTTATGTCTTATGTTTTAGGGGATTTGGTATCATGATTAAAAGGGGGAACTGTGTTGATTAGATTAGTAGTTGCATGTAGAAAGTTTTTAGGAGAAGTTTGTAGAAGTTTTGGCATCATCAAATAGGGGGAAAGTGTTGGGAATTAGGCTAACTATGATAGATTTGAAGATCCCAAAACCCTAGCTGGATGATGATCTTTTGATATTGTTATAGCTTAACTGAGTTCACCATGTTAGGAACTCAGTAGATTAGCTAAAATTCAACAAGATGTGCATTCAAGGAGAAGACTCGGAAAATCTTGGACTCAGCGAGAGCAAAGATATCGAAAGGAGTCAGTCGAACTGAACTCAGCAGGAGTAGTTCACTGTACTCAGAGTTGATCTTCAGTAAGAGCAGACTCAGCAGAAGTTATCTACTGAATCAAGAGCAGACTCAGCAGAAGTTATCTACTGAATCAAGATCAGACTCAGCAACGGTCGGTCAGTTACTTTAACTGACCATGGACTTCAGAAGAACAATTCAGTAGAGTTGCCTGAGGTCGTACATCTGAGAAGTCAGCTTCAGTATCACCTTGAAGTCTGAATAGATTTCAACCACTCTCTGTACCTCGACCAATGACAAGCAGCCAGCTGGCAGAGTCTCCGACATAAAGCTGCAAGTCAACCACTTTCATTTAAGATAGTGGACTCTACAGAATTCAAATAAAGTCGTTTGCTAACCCATAGAGTGACACGTGGCATCGTCCTCTCCATCGGACATATGCCTAGGTCACCTCTATAAATAGAGAAGGGTCTTCACGCAGAAAAGAGATAACAAAAAGGATGGGAGGTCGATCATGACGATGATGGACAGATCCAAGGAACCGAGCTCAACCGAACAAACACTCTAGAAGATTCAAGCCATATCCAGAGAAGAACTTAATCTTTCATAGATATATTCTTATAGTTCTTCTCTCTAGAGTTCTATCTCGTTCCCCTTCTCTAATCTAAGCTGATCTTATTGTAATATCCATAGCTTAGACGAAGGAGTTCATATTTGAACTTGTTCCTTATTGTAAAAGGACTCCTTCATAGTTGGAGAGTTTGTCAAACACTTTAGTTTGATAACCGTATAAACTGGGACTTGCTCAGTATAATCCCCAAGCCGCAGTTTGTCCTGATCTTTCGGGACAGTGGACGTAGGATCGTCGCTCTGCTTAATTGTTCACTTGCATAAAACCGACTTTAAATCAAATAGCATAAAAACGGTGTTTTCAGACTTAGACGAATATTCTTTTGGGCCTACTCTTCCGCACTCGAAACCGATATCTTGAACTACTTCGTTCTACCGATCGAATTCGCAGACCGTACTCGCAGAAGGATTCTCTCGCCCACGCGTTCAAGCAAGATCGATTCAGCAGTACTAACTGTCGCGCTCGTTGCTGAACTTTGACTCAGGTGTATTCCACACCTGAAGACTCGTCTACTCTCGGGACCAACACATAATATAAACATTCAGACTTTATCCTTCCCTTTATTTTTTTCAACGGGTGCTCTTTTTTTTTTTTTTTTTTAGCCCCCTTCAATATTTATTTATTTTCAGTACAACATTCTTCCTGGCCAAACTGACTGCCGTCAGAGTTCAGAATGTAAAACAGCAAAACTCCAGGGGGGGTATCAATTCAAACACTATCTCCAACTAATCATAAAATCTCTTCAATAAAAATTGCCTCAAATTATGAATATCCACAGCAAACACATGCATTCAAATGCCTTTGAATTTCTTGGGCTGGTTTGATTGAAAAAATTCCTTTTCAATCAAACATTTTTCCTTCTCCAAAGAAGTCTTCTTTAGGCCACCATTTAAGGAGTATTCTCCGTTGAAGCATATTAATAGTGAACTTTTGTTCCTTTTTCTCAAATCTAGTATTTTGCAGAATATAATCCCATCTAATGATCCATGAAATCCCATAATGGTTCATGAATTGAAGAACAGCTGGATGACTGTCAAATTGATTATTGGTTTCATGGAAATTTTCCCATACTCTTTTAATCATGCGGGGGAAAATGATAGGAGATGCCCCCCAGGAGAAAAATAATGATAAAAACCAATTTGGAATAAATTGATTTACATCATCAAGAATGAATTTTATCCACCATGATGCATAAGGTCAAGAGAAAGACTTTGAAAGGCTTGGCTTCTTTAAATAACTCATGAAAGAACTAAGTCAAGGCTTCAAAGTGGCTAACTAGGGGCTGAGCGAAGGTAGGAATTGAAAGAATTAAAAGCTCAAATTGGTTAAACCTAATTTGCCTCCTATCATTTGTCACACATGACCACAAGCTATGGAGACTTTGCAACACATCACTCTCAAGAAAATAGTGGGAAGTGTCCCACTTTTAAAGGCTCAAATCTCCCTTTAGTGATGGGGTTTTAAAATTCAGTTTTATCATGCTTAAATTTCCTCATCCCAAGCCACATACAAAATCCTCCATAGAAAGAGAAAATACACTACAATCATGCAGAATTCAGTCAAGGAAAGCACGCATAATCTGGGCAAATTTATCCTAAATCACATCAACAAATCATGTAAACCTAGCATGCTTCGACCTAGGACGAAGGACACAAACCTATAATAACCTCCTCACACTTCAACCTTGCTTGCCCTCGAGCAAGTAACATAAAGAAAACATATAAAGAAGCATGCAGAGGAAACAAACATAGATACACAAAGACTGAAAACAAAAAAGACAGAAAAAATAAAAAAAAAACTGACTGACTAGGGGAATGGTTCACCGGTTCTTCAGCTCGTCCAAGCGAGCTATCAGGTACTTCTGAAATTCTTCCAGCTGTTAAGCAATCTTCTCCAACTTGGCTTCTATCCGGCCGAGCCTGTCCTGCTCCTCCTCCTGCCCTGCACCCACAGATTGACTCGGGACACCAGGTCCCGGTCTAAAGAACTTGTCCAGACCGTCAGTACCAACATAGGTCAGCTTGGCTGACCTCAACCAACTGAGGCTCATAGTGGCAGGTGGATCACACATAGACAGTGGTACACGGGATATTAAAGCAAAGTTGTGAACAAAGAATGTCGCAAGCAAATGACAAAGTGTTTGGTGCCGATTCGGCCTAGCAGCTATGCTCTCCAAACAATGCGCTATCCAATACCCTAAATCTAGCTTGGTTCCTGTATGCATGCACCATAAAATGTACAACTCCGTAGCACTCTCTTTAGAAAAACCCGTAGTCGTGCTAGTCAAATTATAAGCAATGTAGTAATGACACAACCTAAGAACAGGGCTCTCAACATGAGAAACATGAGAACGTGAGGCTTAAAATTCATTCGGATCAGACGGAGCAAGCAACTTCCATGCATCCCGATGACCTATATATACTGGATTCGACTCAGGCAAACCACGGAAATAAGAATCAAAGTGTATAGATCCAGGTGAAACAGCTATAGTCATCTACCAATAATTGCCTAGTCTGAGCAGGATTAATAATTGCCAGTAAGTAATATTTCAAAATTAATAAGTGTAGGGATTGGCAGCCTGTAAGCCTCCAAGATCAGTTGTTACATGTGTTGTTGCTCCACTATTAAGAAACCACTCATGTAAAGGCTGTGATTGAGATCAAAAAATATAATTAGTTGTCTGAGGAAAAAAGGCAGTAGTGTTATTATAAGCAATTGGTGTGGAAAGTAGAGGAGCCTTATGCTGAGTAGGTTGAACTATGGCAGTATGAGCTTGATGATTGTTCTGAGAGAGAGCTGATTCTTGGCCAGAGAAACTGTTGTCAAACCGTTGGAAGCACTTAAGAGCTACATGACTAGAGCGCCCATATAGTTGACATATGGCTCTATTTACTAGAGATCCATACCTTCCTCCACCCGACCTGCCTCAATTTCCTCTAAAGGTAGTAAATCATCCTCTACCTCTAGAATGTGTATAGAAGCTTTGTCCTCAAGTAGATTCATTGGTATAGGTAATATTAGCAGAAAAGGAATGTCTAGGATTTCGTAAAGACTGATTAATCAATTGAATTTATATATAATATTTACAACACTATCAACACTTTTCCCATTTTTAGGATTTACGTTACTTTATCTTGTTATGTTAAAATTAAACCAAATATAGGAATATATTTATTTTTTGGAATTAAATTACTTTCATATTTCTATCAAACATAGAATTTTTAATTAGATTAGATTACTTTATTGTAACATAGTCAATATTGCTAATCAAACCGACTTTTAATTTGTGTATCCTTTTATAAAATATGAGATGGATATGTTGAAACAATGCAACTTAACTTCCAGGATATAACTGAAATGCGGGGTTTTCTGAAGAGTAAAGTGATGTCTGTTCAATTATTTATAAATCATCGCAATAGTACACATCCATTAATTCACATTAACTACAAATGTATATTGGAAATATATTCTCAAACTTAAATTAGAACAATTCTAATAATTAAATAAATTATTAAAATCTTATTTTGTCTGTGGTTATATAGTATAAATCTGTTAACTATTATACGTAATCTAATATACAAGACGCGCGGGGTTGCGAATGTTTAACTCATTCATGGATTTGATACAATGAACATAAAACCAGAGAATAAATTCGCATAATTAAAATATTTTGCTACTAATAATTTTTTAAAACGAGTTAAATTAAACAATACATACATATAGAAAATAAATAGTCAAATCAATCCGTCGTCTCTCACTTGACTCGCAATCGTTTGTGTCGTAATTGAAACCCTAATCCCTTCCACCTAGCTTCACAAACTGCAATACAAAAGCCAATTAAAAAACATTCATTACAAATATAACTCATCTCAATATTAACAACTCCAGTTGATAAATCTGTATATGTAGATAAAATATTCAAAATAATAAGTATTCTCTCCATCCCAATATTTATGTCCCATTGGGACTGGGCACGGTAATTAAGATAGTGAAGGTAAAGGTGTAAAGTTGTAGTGTAAAAGTATAAAGGGGTGGGGTCCACTTGCTTAGATTGATTGTGGTCCACTCATTTATTTCTTTATTTGGTATGAGACATAAATAATGAGACAACCAAAAAAGGCAAGTGGGACATTAATAATGGGAAGGAGGGAGTATTAATATAGTTTCCAATTACCTATCACAATTGATGCTAGTGGTCGATGGGAACAGGGGACGGCAACATTGCAAAGCCGGGGAGCCGCTTAGCACGGGCCGCGTTAACTCCGAGAGCGGTGGCGGCTCGCTTCAAGCGTAGCATAAGCTTTTAAGCTCGGCTCGGTCGAATTAGCGGCATTGCCCGGCGACGTAACCCCCTCACAACATGGAACGGTGACGCTGCTGCTTGAACCCATCAGAAATGACTGGCAAGGTATTAAGCTTGTAATGGCTTGATAGCATTGGATTTCACTCGTCACCTCCCGGCTCAATGCCAAAACCAACAATCCCACTATCCACATAACCCTTGTATGCATCATCTTCACAACTTTTTTTTAATGATTTCTTCACAGCTTCACTGAATAAATTGGAATGTGTATTCCTTTTGTCGCAGTTGAATGGTGATATTTAAAGAGGCTTTTCAAGTTTATAATAGGTAGGTGGATTATTACGCCAAACGGTAGATTTCAAATTCTAATTAATGTGGATACGAATTATTGGCAAGGAATTACAAATTGGGGGCTGAATTACTTTAAATTATTCTAGAGAAAGTTAATTATTAGATGGAAAATTTTAATTTATTTAGTTACCTTATATTTTTTGTCAAAATTAACATGATTTTTTCTCCTCCGTTTCTAACTACTTTCCATAAGACTGTACTTTACTCATTAGTATTAATAAAATAGGAGTTGAAACACAATTCAATCCAATTGGTCTTCAAATTTAAATCAAGGGATCTGAAAAGGAAAACTAAAGCCTTTTTTGCCCGTGGAATTGTTAAATGTATGCTTAATAATGGCCCAATTCCAAATCTGCTAATTAATTGGCAACTGCGCTCATGCACGGTTTGTTTGATTCCAAGTATATCAAAATAGGTAAATTGAATTTTTTAGTCCTCAAAGTATAAGCATTTGTTTTGGTCCCTTGTCTTTTATTTTTAGTTAATAAGTTTTCAAATTATTAAAATCCGGTTGAATTGATTCTTCCGTTAGATTTTTCGTTAGTCAACTATATTTAAAAAAAGAAAATGACATTTTTGATATAAATTTTTTAGGAACAATTCATCCAAATAGCAAAAACTTTGAGAATCAATTTAACCAAATTGTGTTTTTTATTTGAAAAAAATATTTAATAAAAATTTGATTAATTATTTTTACTAAAATAAAAAATTATTTAATTTTTTTAGTTATTTTTCTTTTCTGGAAAATTTTTGATTAACTAAAAAAATTAATTCTGAGAAAATTTTTTTTACAATTATTTCAATTAATTAAGCATTTTCAGTTAAAAAATGGTTGAATTAATTGATCTTCAAAATCTCCATTAGTTTGATAGCTGCCACTGCCGTTTCCACTGCAGAAGCTCCTTTGTTGGATAAAAACCTCGAGGGATCCATCGATTTCGAAGGCCTCCCCCCCATTTCCCGATCCAAATCTGCGGCTGGAGATGATCTGCTTCCTTCATCAAGAAGGAAGTTGAAAAAGAGTTTGATATAGTAGAGTAGGTCCGGGCAACTTATTTATCACATATACTGATGTAGTAAAGGCATCCCGTCAAAAGGAATAAGGTAAAGAAGCAACAACAAGTAATGTGAGCCAAAGTTCCATAACATGTCTGTGTTTTGTTTTTGCCCGACCATGTTAGGAATGAGTATGAGGGCGGGGGTGTTAAAAATGAATGCCTATACCTTGAAGAAAGGAGTGTAAGCTCCCATATTCTCCTCCCCAATCACTTTGGAACTTCTGAACTTTGGTATTGAATTGTCTTTCTACAAAAACCAAAAACCTTTTCAATATCTCACATGCTTCAAACTATAAGGTTAAGGGATAGATCCAGGTGAAACGGCCATAGTCATGTACCAAGTGTATATAGTATCTATGGTCTTCTCTAGAAGGGAACTGACTTGGCCCCCAAAGATCACTGTTAACTAATTGAAAAGGCCTAGTCGTTTTAACTGCTACTGATGGAAAACTCATCTGACGAATCTTCCCTACAGAACAAGCCTCACAAAACTCAAATTTATCAACTTAAAAATAAAGCAGATTCATAGTCTTGAACACAGACTGTAATACAACAAATTTTGGATGACCTAATCGGTGATGCCACAAGGCTACATTGTTTGATTTATTCAGCAACAAACAAGTAGAATTACCAGTACTAGAAGTAGCAGACATCTTGACTAGAAGAGAAGATGATACAACCGGTAGGAACTCCAGTTGATAAAGGCCATCTTTAAGTGGTCCCTCCAGTAGTGTTTTGTGAGTAACCTTGTCCTTGACAAGACAATAGAAATCATGAAATTGAATGTATACTCTTATCTTCTATAAACTTTGAACTATAGATTCTTCAAGATCCTCGGTACATGGAGAACATTGTTTAAGAGATATTGCCTAGTCTGAGCAGGATTAATAATGGTAAAATAACCAACATGTTTTATTGGTAAGGATGGACCATTACCTACATTCACTTGCTCAGTTCCAGTGTAGGGATTGGCAGCCTGTAAGCTTCCAAGATCAGTTGTTACATGTGTTGTTGCTCCACTATCAAGAAACCACTCATCTAAAGGCTGTGATTGAGATCCAAAAATATAATTAGTTGTCTGAGGAAAAGAGGCAGTAGTGTTAGTATAAGCAATTGGTGTGGAAAGTAGAGGAGCCTTATGCTGAGTAGGTTGAACCATGGCAATATGAGCTTGATGATTGTTCTGAGAGAGAGCTGATTCTTGGCCGAGAAACTGTTGTAAAACCGTTGGAAGCACTTAAGAGCTACATGACCAGAGCGCCCACATAGTTGACATATGGCTCTATTTACTTGAGATCCATACCTTCCTCCACCAGACCTGCCTCGATTTCCTCTAAAGGTAGTAAATCATCCTCTGCTTCTAGAATGTGTATGGAAGCTTTGTCCTCAAGTAGATTCATTGGTATAGGTAATATTAGCATAAAAGTAATGTCTAGGATTTTGTGAAGACTGATTAATCAATTGAATTCATATATAATATTTACAACACTCTCAACACTTTTCCCATTTTTAGGATTTATATTACTTTATCTTGTTATGTTAAAAGTAAACCAAATATAGGAATCTATTTATTTTTTGGAATTAAATTACTTTCATATTTCTATCAAACATAGAATTTTTAATTAGATTAGATTACTTAACTTCCAGGATATAACTGAAATGCGGGGTTTTCTGAAGAGTAAAGTGATGTCTGTTCAATTATTTATAAATCATCGCAAAAGTACACATTCGTTAATTCACATTAACTACAAATGTATATTGGAAGTATATTCTCAAACTTAAATTACAACAATTCTGATAATTAAATAAATTGTTAAAATCTTATTTTTTCTGTGGTTATATAGTATAAATCTGTTAACTATTATACGTAATCAAATATACAAGACGCGCGGGGTTGCGAATGTTTAGCTCATTCATGGATTTGATACAATGAACATAAAACCAGGGAAGAAATTCGCATAATTAAAATATTTTGCTATTAATAATTTTTTAAAATGAGTTAAATTAAACAATACATATACATAGAAAATAAATAGTCAAATCAATCCGTCGTCTCTCACTTGACTCGCATTCGTTTGTGTCGTAATTGAAACCCTAATCCCTTCCACCTAGCTTCACAAACTGCAATACAAAAGCCAATTAAAAAACATTCATTACAAATATAACTCATCTCAATATTAACAACTCCAGTTGGTAAATCTGTATATGTAGAAAAAACATTCAAAATAATAAGTATTAATATAGTTTCCAATTACCTATCACAATTGATGCTTGGGTCGATGGGAACAGGGACGGCAACATTGCAAAGCTGGGGGAGCTGCTTAGCTCGGGCCGAGTTAACTCCGAGAGCGGAGGCGGCCTGCTTCAAGCAGTAGCATAAGCTTTTAAGCTCAGCTCGGTCAGAATTAGCGGCATTGCCCAGCGACGTAACCCCCTCGCAACATGGAACGGTGACGCTGCTGCTTGAACCCATCAGAAATGACTGGCACGGAATTAAGCTTGTAATGGCTTGATAGCATTGGATTTCACTCATCACCTCCCGGCTCAATGCCAAAACCAACAATCCCACTATCCACATAACCCTTGTATGCATCAGCTTCACAACTTATTTTTTTAATGATTTCTTCACAGCTTCACTCAATAAATTGGAATATGTATTCCTTTTGTCGCACTTGAATGGTGATATTTAAAGAGGCTTTTGAAGTTTATAATAGGTTGGTGGATTATTACGCCAAACGATAGATTTCAAATTCTAATTAATGTGGATACGAATTATTAGCAAGGAAATACAAATTGGGGGTTGAATTACATTAAATTATTCGAGAGAAAGTTAATTATTAGATGGAAAATTTTAATTTATTTAGTTACCTTATATTTTTTTGTCAAAATTAATATGATTTTTTCTCCTCCGTTTCTAACTACTTTACATAAGACTGTATTTTACTCATTAGTATTAATAAAATTGGAGATGAAACACAATTCAATCCAATTGGTCTTCAAATTTAAATCAGGGGATTTGAAAATGAAAACTAAAGCCTTTTTTGCTCGTGGAATTGTTAAATGTATGCTTAATAATGGCCCAATTCCAAATCTGCTAATTAATTGGCAAGTGCGCTCATGCACGGTTTGTTTGATGCCAAGTATATCAAAATAGGTAAATTGAATTTTTTAGTCCTCAAAGTATAAGCATTTGTTTTGGTCCCTTGTCTTTTATTTTTAGTTAATAAATTTTCAAATTATTAAAATTCGGTTGAATTGATTCTTCCGTTAGATTTTTCGTTAGTCAACTATATTTAAAAAAAGAAAATGACATTTTTGATATAAATTTATTTAGGAACAAGTCATCCAAATAGCAAAAACTTTGAGAACCAATTTAACCAATTTGTGTTTTTTATTTGAAAAAAATATTTAATAAAAATTTGATTAATTATTTTTACTAAAATAAAAAATTATTTAATTTTTTTAGTTATTTTTATTTTTTGGAAAATTTTTGATTAAGTAAAAAAATTAATTCTGAGAAAAAAAAATTTACAGTTCATTTCAATTAATTAAGCTTTTTCAGTTAAAAAATGGTTGAATTAATTGATCCTCAAAATCTCCATTAGTTTGATAGCTGCCACTGCCGTTTCCGCTGCCGAAGCTCCTTTGCTGGATAACAACCTCGAGGGATCGGTCGATTTCAAAGGCCTCCCCCCCCCCCCCATTTCCCGATCCAAATCTGGGGCTGGAGATGATCTGCTTCCTTCATCAAGAAGGAAGCTGAAAAAGAGTTTGATATAGTAGAGTAGGTGCAGGCAACCTATTTATCACATATACTGATGTAGTAAAGGCATCCCGCCAAAAGGAATAAGGTAAAGAAGTAATAGAAAGTAATGTGAGCCAAAGTTCCATAACATGTCTGTGTTTTCTTTCTGCCCGACCATGTTAGGAATAAGTATGAGGGCGGGGGGTGTTAAAAATGAATGC
This sequence comes from Lavandula angustifolia, assembly GCA_028984105.1. Taxonomy (NCBI): domain Eukaryota; kingdom Viridiplantae; phylum Streptophyta; class Magnoliopsida; order Lamiales; family Lamiaceae; genus Lavandula; species Lavandula angustifolia. The sequence goes on along the minus strand of CM054819.1, from coordinate 24,670,573 downwards.
CTATACCTTGAAGAAAGGACTGTAAGCTTCTATATTCACCTCCCCAATCACTTTGGAACTTCTGAACTTTGGTGTTGAATTGTCTTTCTACAAAAACCAAAAACTTTTTTACTATCTCATAGGCTTCAAACTTCAAGGTTAATGGATAGATCCAAGTGAAACGGCTATAGTCATCTACCAAGTGTATATAGTATCTATAGTCTTCTCTAGAAGGGAACGGACTTGGCCCCCAAAGATCACTGTTAACTAATTGAAAAGGCCTAGTTGTTTTAACTGCTACTGATGGAAAACTCATCTGACGAATCTTCCCTACAGAACAAGCCTCGTAATACTCAAATTTATCAACAGAAGAATAAGGCAGATTCATAGTCTTGAACACAGACTGTAATACAATAGATTTTGGATGACCTAATCGGTGATGCCACAAGGCTGCATTGTTTGATTTATTCAGCAACAAACAAGTAGAATTACCAGTACTAGAAGTAGCATCGCTTGATCGGAAGAGAAGAAGATACAGCCGGTAGGAAGTCCAGTTGATAAAGGCCATCTTTAAGTGGTACCTCCAGTAGTGTTTTGTGAGTAACCTTGTCCTTGACAAGACAATAGAAATCATGAAATTGAATATATACTCTTATCTTCTATAAACTTTGAAATATAGATTCTTCAAGATCCTTGGTACATGGAGAACATTGTTTAAGAGAAATTGCCTAGTCTGAGCAGGATTAATAATTGCCAGTAAGTAATATTTCAAAATTAATAAGTGTAGGGATTGGCAGCCTGTAAACTTCCAAGATCAGTTGTTACATGTGTTGTTGCTCCACTATCAAGAAACCACTCATGTAAAGGTTGTGATTGAGATAAAAAAATATAAGTAGTTGTCTGAGGAAAAGAGGCAGTAGTGTTAGTATAAGCAATTGGTGTGGAAAGTAGAGGAGCCTTATGCTGAGTAGGTTGAACTATGGCAGTATGAGCTTGATGATTGTTCTGAGAGATAGCTGATTCTTGGCCAGAGAAACTATTGTCAAACCGTTTGAAGCACTTAAGAGCTACATGACCAGAGCGCCCAAATAGTTGACATATGGCACTATTTACTTGAGATCCATACCTTCCTCCACCAGACCTGCCTCAATTTCCTCTAAAGGTAGTAAATCATCCTCTGCCTCTAGAATGTGTATAGAAGCTTTGTCCTCAAGTAGATTCATTGGTATAGGTAATATTAGCAGAAAAGGAATGTCTAGGATTTTGTAAAGACTGATTAATCAATTGAATTTATATATAATATTTACAACACTATCAACACTTTTCCCATTTTTAGGATTTATATTACTTTGTCTTGTTATGTTAAAATTAAACCAAATATAGGAATATGTTTATTTTTTGGAATTAAATTACTTTCATATTTCTATCAAACATAGAATTTTTAATTAGATTAGATTACTTTATTGTAACATGGTCAATATTGCTAATCAAACCGACTTTTAATTTGTGTATCCTTTTATAAAATATGAGATGGATATGTTGAGACAATGCAAATTAACTTCCAGGATATAACTGAAATGCGGGGTTTTTTGAAGAGTAAAGTGATGTCTGTTCAATTATTTATAAATCATCGCAAAAGTACACATCCGTTAATTCACATTTACTACAAATGTATATTGGAAATATATTCTCAAACTTAAATTACAACAATTATGATAATTAAATAAATTGTTAAAATCTTATTTTTTCTGTGGTTATATAGTATAAATCTGTTAACTATTATACCTAATCAAATATACATGACGCGCGGGGTTGCGAATGTTTAACTCATTCATGGATTTGATACATTGAACATAAAACCCGAAGTTCCCTTCTTTCCCTCACAAGTGTTAATCACATAAAAATCCGCATGATATACGAAATCATGGATTTTAACAAGAACATTTTCTAGAAGGCCTTTAGGGGATATGCATGATCGGTCGGCTAATTGAATAACAACTTTAGTATCGGTTAACTCAACCCCAACTAAGCTATTAAACACAGATAAAGTCATCACATTGATTGAGGCTCCTAAATCACAAAGGGCTTTTGGGATCATCTTAGTTCCAATCAAACAGGGCAAGGTAAACATACCTGGATCATGGCACTTCTCGGGAAGCATATTTCGAATACATGCTGAGACATTTTCGTTTCCCATAATTTTTCCATTTTTGGTTGTCTTTCCAGCAATGAACTCTTTCAGAAACTTCCCAAGATGCGGGATCTTGATAGCATGAAGAAATGGCAGATTAACTTCCAGCTTGCCAAAGATGGACATGTAATCCAAGTACCGCTCCATTGGCTTTGGTTTTACGCACCAATGCTTGTGGAAACGGTGGATCAATCAGTATTTCTTCTTGGACAACCTGCTTCTTTCCTTTTTCCTCTTCATCGACTTTTTCCTTGTCTTTCTTTGAGTTGGATGACTCAGAGATATTTAACTTGGGCAAGTTGACAATGGCATCAGTGTCACTTTCTTCAGCCTTCTTCCATGCCTTGCTTGGCGGATCAGGGAGATCTTTTCCACTTCTCATAGTAACATGGCTAACATTCTTGGGATTAATCTGGACTTGAGAAGGTAGCTTTCCTTGGTTCCCTCGAATCTCATTGATTGAGGCGAGATAGTCGCCCTATCTCGTCCGGCCCAAGTTGTCTAGTCCGATTTTCTGCTCCTTCTGTGAATTTTGGATGTTCAGGATAGCTTCATTATGAGTCAGAATACTCTGCTGCATGGTTTGTTGTGAAGTAGCCATCTCTGTTAGAATTTCTTCAATAGTCTTGCCAGGCTTTGCTTGGGCAGGTAGAGGCAAAAGCGGTGGATTCATTGGGTAAGTCCTTTGATTAGGAGGGCGATAGACTTGCTGTTGTGGTTGTTGGGGTAGCATCTGCGGTTGATGTGGGGTGAACTGTGGCTTGAGATGATTATCCCAGTTCAGATTTGGATGATCCTTCCATCCAGGATTGTAGGTGTTGGAGTAAGGATCTCTTTTTTGCTGGTTATTGTTCTAGTTCCCAATCGCGTTGCAATCTTCAGCAGGATTTGCTTGGGTGTTACATTACAACGAGGTGTGTCCAGACTGTCCACACGCTCCACATATTTGTTCAATCGAGTTGACTGAGGATGTTTTTTCCAACATAGAGTGCATCAGCTTCTCCAACTTTGAGTCCATCATCCTTTCCGACTTCTCAAAACGATTATCAATCCTTTCCATGCTAGTATCCGAGTTTGGTCTCCGGATATATGGGATCACTGAATTTGCGATTTTTTTTATGATACGAACTTCTCCATAATCCTTAGTTGCATTAGCCAATTCTTGAATAATCTTCTCAAGCATCATTGACTCGCAACTAGAGAAATTTCCTCCACTTGATGAATTGACAAGATTCTTTGTAGTGATTGTCATTCCTTGATAAAAGTAGGTCAGCAAATCTCCCTTGGAAAAATTATGATTTGGACAACTTTCAATGAGAGCTTTGTATCGAGTCCAATATCCATTTAGTGTTTCATCAAACTCCTGCTGGACTCCAGAGATCTCCTTGCGCAAGGCATTGGTTTTTGTAACTGGAAAGTAGCAATCCAGAAATATTTGTCTCATCTTTATCCAAGTACTGATTGAGTTTGCGGGTAGACTTGTGAACCAGTTTCCTGCATGGTCCGTGAGAGCAAATGGAAAAGCAGATAGTTTGAATTGTTCCTTGGTTTCATGCGAATTCTTTTGAGCATTGCAGAATCTCACGAACTCATTCAGAAAGCGGAATGGATCTTCATTCTTCATTCTGTGAAACTTTGGTAGAGCTTGGATAAGCCCATACTTGATCTCAATCGGCTCAGTGAGCCCGTTAATTAGGATTGGTGTTGGAAGATATTCACCACCATGCTTTCCAAACTGATCTAGCCTCGGATTATTCGGATCGTCGGCCATATTCTCGAGTTCAGTCTCGAGTTTTTTTTCAGAAAAGACTTCTACTAGGCTAAGCAGAATGTCTTCAGAGTCAGCTTCTGCTTGGCCAGACGAAGTGTCCCCGCTCGGCAGCTTTGTTGTTGCAGCTTTGTCTCCTTCCTTAGCCTCCTTGCGGTTCTTTCGATCTCAGAATCAAATACGAGGTTCGGGTTGGAAGACCTGCTCATAAACTAGTTAAATCACGAAAGATGAAAAGGTAAACACGGTTAATTAGAAACACCGTTCCCCCGGCAACGGCGCCAATTTGGTGATCGCTGTTTTCACACCAAATAAAATTCCTGCACACACTAAGAATTTTATAATTAGTATAGAACAGGGTCGAACTCAGGGAACAATGAAAATCAACAATATTTATCCTTTTGATCAGAGTTTTGGTGATGCCACTATGCATAAATTTTGGGTTTACTACTTAGGCAAAGAAAAGTAGATAACATGAAAGTAGATAGAAATAAACAAGTAGAGAAAGGCGGACTCGGCTTTGGGTAACTTGTATGAGACAACTATTCGATCATCGATGCATAGATTTAATTAATTCCTAAGATCAACCAGTTATAGGATACAGTGTTGGTCACGTACATACCCCAATTCCTACTTACTTAGTCGGTAATGGCTTGTTGAACAAATTTCCACTACTCCCTAACCTAACCACAACCTAGCTTGTTGAACAAACCTAGATTTAATGTTTAGATAGCATTACGAGGAAGGAACCCAATTTTAATCTCTACCGTTGTTGGACAAGCTCCTTAATTCGACTACCATTACGATAGCTTCGCCACCTAAGTTGTTGAACAATCTGGCACTAATCTTCATAACCTAAATTGATCAGGTTTAAGTTAATCCAATTAAATCTTTCTGTCCCAAATTAAGTCGAAACCCTAGTCTTCAATTACTACGAACAATTAGATCTCACAAAGTTTGTATCTTATATTCGTCACCCTCGCCGAAGCCCTAAAAGGTTTAGCTACGCATACTTAACTTGGACAAGCAAAACGAAACGAACATATTCAGAACAGAATTTAAAGTGCGAAAATAGAAAAGCATGCAATGTAAATAAAGTATGAGAAACTTAAAGGAATACCGAAACCTTAAACAGAAGCCTGAATTAAAACTGGAAATCTGAACAAAGTACCGAAGTCTTTAAGTGTTGAAATCCGAAAGCAACTAAACTAAGAAAGCGAATAAAAGAGTGTTTGGAATACTTGTGCTGAAAATTAAACCTAAACTACGGGACTAAGAACGAGATGGCTTGAAGACGAAACTAAACTAATGAAGCGCTGAATTGTGGTGTAGATTGTTGTTATTGCCGTTCGTCTCCAGCCCCTTTATATAGATCTTGAGCTTGATCAACCAAGGAAAGAAATCTAGGGCAAATCTTTTGAATCTTGATCTTCAAGACTCCTTTTCCTTGTATAACTGCAGCCCTAAAATATCTTCAAGCTCCAAATCTTTAGCAAATCTTTCCTTCTCGATCTAAATCCAATTTTATCTCCAAAATTCACCAAAATATCTCCAAATCAGCTCCGGATCGCCACCTCATCATCTGATCATAAACCTGCCGAAAATAGACATTTTTGGGCACAAAACGGCATCAACTTGGACAAGATGAGCGTCAGAACTGGGTGAATTCGAGGGGTATAAAATTGACACATCAGCCTCCCCCATTTCCCGATCCAAATCTGCGGATGGAGATGATCTGCTTCCTTCATCAAGAAGGAAGCTGAAAAAGAGTTTGATATAGTAGAGTAGGTGAGGGCAACCTATTTATCATGTATACTGATGTAGTAAAGGCATCCCGCCAAAAGGAATAAGGTAAAGAAGCAACAGCAAGTAATGTGAGCCAGAGGTAGATTTACTACCTTTAGAGGAAATCGAGGCAGGTCTGGTGGAGGAAGGTATGGATCTCAAGTAAATAGAGCCATATGTCAACTATGTGGGCGCTCTGATCATGTAGCTCTTAAGTGCTTCCAACGGTTTGAAAACTGTTTCTCTGGCCAAGAATCAGCTCTCTCTCAGAACAATCATCAAGCTCATACTGCAATAGTTAAACCTACTCAGCATAAGGCTCCTCTACTTTCCACACCAATTGCTTATACTAACACTACTGCCTCTTTTCCTCAGACAACTAATTATATTTTTGGATCTCAATCACAGCCTTTACATGAGTGGTTTCTTGATAGTGGAGCAACAACACATGTAACGACTGATTTTTGTCAAAATTAATATGATTTTTTCTCCTCCGTTTCTAACTACTTTACATAAGACTGTACTTTACTCATTAGTATTAATAAAATAGGAGATGAAACACAATTCAATCCAATTGGTCTTCAAATTTAATTCAAGGGATTTGAAAAGGAAAACTAAAGCCTTTTTTGCTCGTGGAATTGTTAAATGTATGCTTAATAATGGCCCAATTCCAAATCTGCTAATTAATTGGCAACTGCGCTCGTGCACGGTTTGTTTGATGCCAAGTATATCAAAATAGGTAAATTGAATTTTTTGGTCCCTAGTCTTTTATTTTTAGTTAATGAGTTTTCAAATTATTAAAATCCGGTTGAATTGATTCTTCCGTTAGATTTTTCGTTAGTCAACTATACTTAAAAAAAGAAAATGGCATTTTTGATATAAATTTATTTAGGAACAAGTCATCCAAATAGCAAAAATTTTGAGAACCAATTTAACCTATTTGTGTTTTTTATTTGAAAAAATTTTTAATAAAAAGTTGATTAATTATTTTTACTAAAATTAAAAATTCTTTAATTTTTTTAGTTATTTTTCTTTTCTGGAAATTTTTTGATTAACTAAAAAAATTAATTATGAGAAAAAAAAATTTACAATTATTTCAATTAATTAAGCTTTTTCAGTTAAAAAATGGTTGAATTAATTGATCCTCAAAATCTCCACTAGTTTCATAGCTGCCACTGCCGTTTCCGCTGCCGAAGTCCTTTGCTGGATAACAACCTTGAGGGATCCGTCGATTTCAAAGGCCTCCCCCCCATTTCCCGATCCAAATCTGCGGCTGGAGATGATCTGCTTCCTTCATCAAGAAGGAAGCTGAAAAAGAGTTTGATATAGTAGAGTAGGTGCGGGCAACCTATTTATCACATATACTGATGTAGTAAAGGCATCCCGCCAAAAGGAATAAGGTAAAGAAGCAACAACAAGTAATGTGAGCCAAAGTTCCAAAACATGTCTGTGTTTTCTTTCTGCCCGACCATGTTGGGAATGAGTATGAGGGCGGGGGGTGTTAAAAATAACCAACATGTTTTATTGGTAAGGATTGACCATTACCTACATTCACTTGCTCAGTTCCAGTGTAGGGATTGGCAGCCTGTAAGCTTCCAAGATCAGTTGTTACATGTGTTGTTGCTCCACTATCAAGAAACCACTCATGTAAAGGCTGTGATTGAGATCCAAAAATATAATTAGTTGTCTGAGGAAAAGAGGCAGTAGTGTTAGTATAAGCAATTGGTGTGGAATGTCTGTTCAATTATTTATAAATCATCGCAAAAGTACACATCCGTTAATTCACATTAACTACAAATGTATATTGGAAATATATTCTCAAACTTAAATTACAACAATTCTGATAATTAAATAATTTGTTAAAATCTTATTTTTTCTGTGGTTATATAGTATAAAGAGTGGAATGTCAAAAGTAAAAATTTCAATGTTTGAAAATGCAAAAATGTACAAACTTTTCCATAAATGCAATAATGTACAAATTAGGCTACTTCACATGCAGTGTGTGTGCAGTGTGTGTGCAGGTGTGTGTGCAGAGTGTGTGCAGGTGTGTGTGCATGTGTGTGTTGGAATCTTCCTCCTTTTTGACTAAGTAGCCTCGATAATAACGAAATAAAAGCTGAAGAATTTTAAAAAAAAACCGAAGATATTTAAAAAAAAAAACTTCCCTCATGCATGCATGCAAAACAAAAACATGAAGATATTAAAAAAACCTGAAGATATTATTTAAAACAAAAACTTGAAGATATTAAAAAAAAATTCTCATGCATGCATGCATGAAGCCAAGAAAATTAATTTAATTGATATATTTGTAAATTTAATTGTAATATTTTCGTAAATTTAATTTACGAAATTTCGTTAGTTTAATATATTAATTTCGTTAATTTAATTTATGGAATGTTGTAAATTTAATTTAGGGAATTTTGTTAATTTAATTTAGGCAAATTTGTTATTTTTTATTTAGGGAATTTCTTTAATTTAGGCAATTTTGTTAATTGGATTTAGACAATTTCGATTATTTAATTTAGGCAATTTCATTAATTTAATTTAGGCAATTTCGTTAATTTTATTTAGGCAATTTTGATAATTTAATTTAGGCAATTTCATTAATTTAATTTATGCAATTTCATTAATTTAATTTAGACAATTTCATTAATTTAATTTAGCCAATTTTGTTAATTTAATTTATGCAATTTTGTTAATTTAATTTAGGCAATTTCGTTAATTTAATTTAGGCCAATTCGTTAATTTTTATTTAGGGAATTTCTTTAATTGAATTTCGACAATATCGATAATTTAATTTAGGCAATTTCATTAATTTAATTTAGGCAATTTTGTTAATTTAATTTAGGCAATTTTGATAATTTAATTTAGGTAATTTCATTAATTTAATTTATGCAATTTCGTTCATTTAATTTAGGCAATTTCGTTAATTTAATTTAGGCAAAAATTCAATAATTTAATTTAGGCAATTTCGTTAATTGAATTTAGACAATTTAGATAATTTAATTTAGAATTTTTTTTTAATTTAATTAGGTAATTTTGATAATTTAATTAATTTAATTTATGAAATTTCGTTCATTTAATTTAGGCAATTTCGTTAATTTAATTTAGGAAAATTCAATAATTTAATTTAGGTAATTTCGTTAATTGAATTTAGACAATTTCGATAATTTAATTTAGGTAATTTCATTAATTTAATTTATGCAATTTCATTCATTTAATTTAGGCAATTTTGTTAATTTAATTTAGGCAAATTCGATAATTTAATTTAGGCAATTTCGTTAATTTATTAGGCAATTTAGATAATTTAATTTAGGCAAATTCGTTAATTGAATTTAGACAATTTCGTTAATTTAATTTAATCTAGAATTAATAAAGGGCAGAAATTAATAACAATATAATTTCATTAATTTAATTTCGTTAATACAATTTCGTTAATTTAATTTAGACAATTTTATTAGCTACTAGATTCTCCAGTAATAAATGGGAGAAATTAATAAAAATATAACATATATCGTCAATTTTGATAATTTAATTTATGGAATTTTCGTGAATTTATTTTAGTGATTTTCGTGGATTAAACAATTACTTTTTATATGACAATTCTAATACTAGTTTGTGGTTCATGAATATTAGGTAAAACTTTAATAAATATTATCATATACTCCCTTCGTCCCACTATTTATGTCCCATTGGGACTGGGCACGGTAATTAAGATAGTGGAAGTAAAGGTGTAAAGTTGTGGTGTAAAAATATAAAAGGGTGGGGTCCACTTACTTAGATTGATTGTGGTCCACTCGTTTATTTCCTTATTTTGTATGGGACATAAATAATTGGACAACCAAAAAAGGCAAGTGAGACGTTAATAATGGGACGGGGGGAGTATATTATATAAAATCATAGATAAGTAATTATTCCGAAACTAAATAGGATCCAAGAAAATTTCGAAACTAAATAGGATCCAAGAAAATCATACATAAGTAATTATTCCGAAACTAAATATGATCCAAGATTATCCTTTATTTTATGAAACCTTACTAATAATTGAGTTTCGTAAATAGTGTAACATTTAGGGAATTTCGAAAGTAAATAGGATTCAATTTTATGAAACCTAACCAATAATTGAGTTTTGTAAATAGTGTAACATTTTCAAACCGACTTAAAAGTAATCAACAAATCTGAACCATTGGGAAAAAGCATGCTGAAAAGAATACATTGGAACTCGTTTTTGATTGAAGGTACATGTGAAGTCGCATTAATAACATAAAAAAGTTAACTCACTGGTATAACTATGATTATATTATAGTTATTCCGTTTAGATATAAAACAGATTAATTTGATTTCTTTTAGTAGTGCTAAGATAATTGTAAAAATACGAATTCATATTATGAATCAACAAGTTCTTTACTGGAGAATAGTATGAGTTAATTGTGTTATTCGTGTTCATATCGGCTCTATTGGTGTTTATTTCAAAAAACTAGGTTATTCATATCGAATTTGTAATACTAGCTTGTGTTTCATGAAAAATGACAACATGTAACTTCGAAACTTTCCGATCATAAATTTTCTAGTGTACTGAGACTAAATAATATTTTTTTTTGGGTTAGAATAGGTTCTGAGTTTTTTCTTTCTTCGCATAATACGTCGCATATTGATGTAACGGTTTAAGGAGAAGGGTGAACATATATTTATGTAGTGCGAACGTTAATTTAAAGCTTAATTTGTCTGTGTAATTAATTATATACTACTACATGGTAATTGGAGGGCCTTATAATACTCCACCTTCACACAAAATTTCAGATGCATCTCATTGATCATGTCTCGAGGTCGCAACATCGTGCCCTCCATACGCATTCTTTGCCCAAAATATGCTCCGATAGTCGTCGTAGTAACAGTGATCGGTCCGGCATTATCAAAGTCGTACTGACATCTGTGCTCCGGCACAAAATCGTAAATTATCCAATACATACCATTATGTCGTGCACGTACTCTGAATGGACAAAGATCGCCCAACAGACATTCGAATTTGTCCACCGAATTCATAGTATGTTTCGTCAATTTAGGGTTTAGGGAATTTGTCCACCGAATTTCCTCAATTTCGTCAATTTAGGGTTTAGGGAATTTCTCAACCGAATTTCATCAATTGAGTCAATTAGATGATTTCGATAATTTAGGGATTTTCGATAATTTAATTTAGGGTTTCAGCAATTTCAGCAATTTAATTTAGGGTTTTTCGATAGTTTAATTTAGGGTTTCAGCAATTTCAGATATTTAAACAATTTCAGCAATTTCATATATTTAATTGGGATGCACCGTAAGTTGCAACTTCAGATATTTCAACAATTTCATGCAATTTCAGATATTTCAAATATTTCAACAATTTCATGCAACTTCAGATATTTCAACAATTTCATGCACTATAAGCAGCAGCCCGAGGGTTCCAGACACTCAACTGCATACTGGGATGAATCAAATGCTCAGTGGGATGATGATGTGGTAATTTTGAACTTAATACTCTGTCTTAATAACCTATTACTCTAAATTACATTCTCTAAACTATATAAATTACCGAGGAATAACAATTTTTTATAAATCAATTGCAGGATCAGAATAGTCAACCAAGGCCATTCAATAAGCCCCATATTCCTGTAATGGAGCCAGACTTAAGCCATATCTTGAGAGGGCACCTGACAAGGGTAAGGCACCCGCCAAGCGGGGAAGGGGACGGCCGAAGAAACAAACCGTGGTGGATCTCACGGATGACTTGGATGAGTATATTGAAAAAACCTTGCAACGGTATAATGAGTGGTGTGAGGGGGATGTGTTGGCGTATGTTGGGGTTCCCAAGTCTCTCTTCGTGTTGCACTAGAGTTTCTTCACCCAGGTCGAAAATGTCAGGGTTATGATGGACTCGAAGGTACACTTATGTTTCTATACTGTACAAATTTAGATGATTTCTAAATTTGTTTAACTATGATTTTGTGTAGATGATTGACCTTTGGTTAACTTCAATGAGACGGCTTCTCGGGAAGGGGGAAGCCTTGCTCCCGGACGTGAATCTAGTATCAATAATTTTGGTTGATACTGATTTCTTTGTAAGCATATTGTTCTATTAGATAATATAAGTTGTGGATCTAAGTTAGCACTCCAATAAAATTTTTTAATATTACACATGATTTAGGTCGCACTTATACAAGAGTGGCTAGATAACTCGTTGCAACCGCGCATATCGGAACCTTCGATCCGTATACGGATTTTACTTGGTGGACTCCCCTAGAGGGTCTGATTGACACAGCCACAAGATGTCGATGGGCTAGCTATGTAAGTTTCGAGAAACTCCAAAACACTTTGAAAGTACGTTGTCTTACAAATTTTATTGTATTATATAGGTCATAGCAGTGTGCCTCGTTCCTGCGGACCACTGGGTAACAATCTGTATCTGCCTCGATGATTGGAAGGTTGAGTTATATGACTCACTTTGGAATAGAGGTAACGCGGATTACGGCCTTACAAGAATTGGAACGCTTGTACCGTTGACCAAATTCTTGTACAAGCTTCTTGAGCTTGCAGGCGTATGGGAGCACAAGTATGGACAACTCAGTGTCCTTTTAGCCACGACTGTCCGGTTATTCTAGGCCCCGACCCCCACTTCACTCAGTTTGACCACATCAATTGCGGCGTTTATGCATCCATGTACGTGGAGAAGCTGCTATTCGGATATCCGACACCGACGATGATGACTCGACACACCACGTTCGTCGAGTACCGAAAGATGATGGCGACTTTGATGTGGAGAGCTGTATCCCGTAATTATTTGGGAATTTCGATGATGACTTTAGTGCATGTTTAATATTTCGGACATTTGCTCATATTTAATATTTTGGACATTTGCTTATTTCGAACATTTTGCTTGTTTCGCATGCATTTCGAACATTTCGTAATATGAATCTGAATGCATGTTTATTAGCTTCAACTAATATTTTGCTTGCATTTCGAACATATAGGTTACTAGTTACTAGTTCACGTGAATGTTGCCACTTGCACAAATTAGGTTACTTGCACAAATTAGGTTACTTGTAGAAGAATTGACGTAAAATAATGATAAATTGACGTATGTTTATTAGCTTCATAAATTGACGTAAAATTATGATAAATTGACGTATGTTTATTAGCTTCACGTAATATTCTGCATGTTTATTAGCTTCACGTAACATATAAATAATGAATGCATGTTTATTAGCTTCATGTAATTAGGGACGGAGCTAGAAGTTTTGCTTAGGGGGGGCCAATTAATCGTAACATGTCTATCATGAGCAGTGAGGAAGTTTTTATTATAAGGAAAAATTTAGAGAAAAAAAATTGGAGGAAAAATTTAGATTAAGGAAAGGAAAAAATTCTGACAGGGAGAATGAGAAGAAGAAAAGAAAAAAACAGAAGAGGGAGAACCGGAGAATACATATAAGAATTTAAAAAAAAGTAGAATATGATGTTGGAACGAACATTCGAACGCGCTACCTCTAAGAAAAATGTCTAAACATTCCACCACTCCACCTAATGGTCAAAACTAAGACACTGCTATTGACTTCGGTTTTGAACGTACAGGGGGGCAGTAACCCCCCTGCCCCGCCCCTCCCTCATGTAATATTATGCATTTCGAACATTTCGCATGCATGTTTATATTAATGATAAATTGACGTAAAATAAATTTCGTAATATAAATTTCGTAATGATAAACTTCGCATGCTTGTAATGACGTAAAAAAAATTTCGTAATGATAAATTGACGTAATATAAAATTCGCATGCATGTTTATATTAAATTGACGTAATATAAATTTCGCATGCATGTTTATTAATATTTTCGCATGCATGAAAGAAGGAAAACGACAAAAATATAACGAAATAGAATTGATTTGGCAACGTGCATGCATGTCGGTTAGAGAGAGAGAGAGAGAGAGAGAGAGAGAGAGAGAGAGAGAGAGAGAGAGAGAGAGAGAGAGAACATGTTGAGATAGAGAAGAAATGTCAATCTTAATATCACTTCACTGCAAAAAGGTAGATAAGAGAGAGAAAAATGTACTTTTATAGGTTATAGGGTTGTTGATAGGTTTAAAATAATATATATGTACATTTTTGTATTTTGGTGAAGTCATGTATAGTTTTGCATTTATCATTGTTTGATACGTACATTTTTGCACATCCACCTAGTATAAATCTGTTAACTATTATACGTAATCAAATATAAATGACGCGCGGGGTTGCGAATGTTTAACTCATTCATGGATTTGATACAATGAACATAAAACCAGGGAAGAAATTCGCATAATTAAAATATTTTGCTACTAATAAATTTTTTTAAAACGAGTTAAATTATACAATACATATATATAGAAAATAAATAGTCAAATCAATCCGTCGTCTCTCATTTGACTCGCATTCGTTTGTGTCGTAATTCAAACCCTAATCCCTTCCACCTAACTTCACAAACTGCAATACAAAAGCCAATTAAAAAACTTTCATTACAAATATAACTCATCTCACTATTAACAACTCCGGGTTGATAAATGCGTATATGTAGAAAAAACATTCAAAATAATAAGTATTAATATAGTTTCCAATTACCTATCACAATTGATGCTAGGGTCGATGGGAACAGGGACGGCAATATTGCAAAGGCTGGGAGAGAGCTGCTTAGCTCGGGCCGCGTTAACTCCGAGAGCGGAGGCGGCCTGCTTCAAGCAGTATCATAAGCTTTTAAGCTCAGCTCGGTCGAATTAGCGGCATTGCCCGGCGACGTAACCCCCTCGCAACATGGAACGC
>CM054819.1:22521964-22733032 GCA_028984105.1 Lavandula angustifolia | reverse complement strand
CTGACTATAGTATTTATTCCCTGCTCTTCTTACCTTTTACTACTAATCTTTCTTTCAATACTAATTCCCTGCTTTTTTCAATAATAATATTTTTATAAATTATAAAATAATACGACTATTCAATATATTACTATGTATCCGAAACATAGTAGATACATGATCAACTCCCACATACTAAAATAGCATTATGCTTAGAGACATATCATCGTTAGTTGTTCCAATAAATACATGATTCACGACATAAAATCATATCTAGTAGGGACCTGAATTTTCTCGATAGATAAATAAGGTTTGTGAAAGGTTACTATTAGTCACGTGAATCTATTTCCTGACCCGACTCTTTACCGATCAATTATTGGAGCTCTTCAATATTTATCATTACTCGGCTGAACATTGTCAATACTGCGAGTCAACATCTTACTACTCATTACTCGGCCGAACCACTCCTTTGTGACAACAATAGTGCAATTTTTCTAGCTCAGAATCCAATAGCTGTCAAGCGAGAGAAACATATTAATATCGACTTTCATATATGTTCGTGAATTGGTCGCAAGTGGCGTTCTTAAGGTTCAAAAAGTTCCCTCCAAACTTTAAATAGCAGATATCTTTATCAAAGAACTTCCACGACTGCTGTTAGTTTTTTCAATCCAAGCTTTGCATATGATTAAATCCCATGCTACGCTTGAGGGGGTGTTAAGGAAATAATTGATAGGTATGTATTATAGGCGTGATTTTTTTAATTCCAATCTTTGGTTATGTATGGTATCTCCAATTGTAAATGTGATTGTATAAGTATATCCTAATGCAATCACCTGTTCTGCAAGATTCATTTCCCATATTGTTATTATTCTCTGTCAAATCATTTATAGTTAATTGCATTACTCTTTTAATTATTATATTTATTATGTAATACTCCCTCCGTTCTATTATTTGTGGCCACAATTCTTTTCATTACGGGAATTAAGAGAGTAGATGATGAAGTATGAGAAAAAGAAGTAAATGATAAAATATAAGAGAGAAGATGAGCTAGATAATGAAAAAATAGGAGTGAGAATATGATAAAGTAAGAGAAATAAAGTAGGAGAGATGAAGATAATAATTATTTGCCAAATTCGAAAAGTGACAACTTTTAATGAGACATCCCAATTGGGAAAGTGGCCACTTATATATATATATATATATATATATATATATATATATATATATATATAATTAAGGGTGAATGAGGTTCATCTGGCAAAGCTTTTGGTTTAGTAAATTTAAGGAAGAAAGTAAAGTGTGTTCAACGGAATCATAAACATAAGAAATTAAATAAATCAAATGGAAACATTACGGTGGCAAGCAGATTATATTTACCTTCTGGCCGAATCTCATCCCTATTTTTAAACAAATGCAGATTTAGAATTTATTATGTGAATTCAAAATTTAAAGTTACTATTTTTGGAATGCAACCCTTCAATTTAGTGGTGGTTGGGGAATGATAAGTTTCTAAAAACATTAACTAAATTTGGAAAAAAAAAGCTTTGAAGGTTATATATATAGAGAAGCCGCAATAAGAAATTACATTATTTTGCACTATCCAAACACTCCGCATATCAATTAATAATAATTTATTAAGAGCGGTACCAAATATAGATTGAGTGGAACTGAAAACACACAAATATCCCATCAATCACAATACAATTAACACTTAACAGAAATAACCAAGTCCCTTTTCAATAAACTTACCAAAACTAACATAAGACTCCCCCCAACATCAGTAGCTTCTTCCGCTAACTCTTCCATTCTTGAGCCTTCCCTCTCATCTTCTTGCCCTTCTCCCCTTCCATCATTTCCTTAACCAAGTTCGCAACCTCATCCCTCATCATGATCAATCTCCATCCCAATCCCCCCTTTCTCACACAAATAGTGACAGTTCGTCTGCTGGTCCCCGAAAAATGGCCAGCAGATCACAGGCACACCGCACGTTATATACTTTCCAAAGTTGAGTTCCATCCGTAATGCGTCAGAAAAGCTCCCACCGCCACGTAGGCCAGCACTTCATCCTGAACACACCAGCTAGCTAGAAGCCCTCTATCCTTGTTAGAATATAATGTATTCCACGTGTATAAAGTGGTCAGAAGGCAGTTAGAAGTTGTTAAGATTAGTTAGTAGATAGTTAGAGGCTGTTAAGCCACGTCAGCAAGTAGTTAACCACGTCAGCAAGTAGTTAGTTATTATACTGTGCATCGCTTATATATATGAGTTAGAGAAGAAATAATAAACACACTTTCATTCAAAATTTTCTGGTTTAATCTTGTTGTTCAATATGGTATTAGAGCTCTAGGAATATTCTAGATCTCATTTTCTCCTCATCTCCGATCGTCTTCTCCGGCGATTCCTCTCTGTTTTTTTTCCCCGATCATCTTCTCTGGCGAAAATTTTATTCTCTTCTTCTGCTCCAATGGCAACCGATTCAAATACGGTTGTACTTCCTAATATTCATCCGATCTCTATCAAGCTGGATAAAAGCAATTGTGTCTTCTGGAAAACTCAGGTTCTAGCTACCATACGTGCGTATTGCCTTGACAATCTTCTCAAGATCGAACCGCCTGATAGTGCACCGCTACATCCACCAACAACGGAGGAACCTCATCCACCTCTAAATCCAAACTATCTGGCTTGGCTCCGAAGAGATCAATACCTCTTCGGATGGCTATTAAACTCAATATCACCACCAATGCTCGGATATATTGGTCGATGCTCTACCTCTGCACAACTTGGAAAGCGTTTGAGGTACTTTTCCACTCTCAATCATCTGCAAAGGCGATGAATCTCAGATTTCAACTACAAACCATAAAGAAAGGTGATCTGGCTATCGATGATTACATATTGAAATTTCGAGTAATTTCAGATGAGTTGTTCAATATAAACCAAATGATATCTGAATCCGAACTAGTATTGTTTGTTCTTGGAGGCCTCGGTCCAGAGTATGAATCTGTTTGTGTACATTTGATGGCTCAAGCTCATACTCTTACTCTAAATGATGTACAAAATCAACTTTAAACTCATGAAGTGAGGTTACAAAATCAGTCGGCTCAAAATCCACCACATACCTTCTCTGCAAATGTGGCCTATACAAATGAGTCTTCAGGTAACCAAGGTTTTTCTGGTTTTTCTGCTTATCAACATAGAGGAAGAGGCAGATTCAATAATTACAGAGGATCTCGTGGGGGAAGAAATGGTGGAGGCAGATATGGCTCACAAGGAAACCGGGCAATGTGTCAGTTATGTGGAAGGCCGGGTCATGTTGCCTTGAAATGTTACAAGAGATTTGATATAAGCTATGCAATCCAGACTCCACTGGTTTTCAACATTCTTCAAATCAAGCTCACACTGCTGTAGTTCAAACTCAGTAGAAACCTCTTCTCCCTACTCCAAATACTTCTCAGTTTACTAATCCTGCTCCCTTCTCACAGATGGAAAATTTTGTGTCAAGCTCAGGACCACAATCCATGCACGAATAGTATCTTGACAAGTGGAGCAACCGCTCATGTTACTTCGGAAGTTGGAAATCTACAATCGCCTCTCTCCATATAATGGAGCTGAACAAGTGGTAGTAGGTAATGGAGCTTCTCTACCTATTAAGCATGTTGGTTATACAACTATTACTAATCCAGAACATACTAGGAATTTCCTACTCAATCATGTCTTACATGTTCCTAAAATCTCTAAGAATCTGCTAAGTATATCCAAGTTTATAGCAGATAACAGTGTGTATATTCAGTTTCATGATTTTCACTGTCTTGTCAAGGACAAGGTTACACACAAAATCCTACTGGAGGGGCCACTTAAGGATGGATTATACCAGCTGGAATTCCTACCTGCTCTGCCTACTACTCAAGTTCAGAAGACTACTCAAATACCAGAAAAATCTGCTGTTACAAACTCTTATTCCTTTACTCAGAAAACTGCTAATGTAGCCTTATGGCATCAAAGACTAGGCCATCCGAGTTCTAGTGTGTTGAATAATGTGTTCAAACTTGTAAACTTACCCTTCTCTTCTACAACAAAGGAGACATTCTTTGATTCTTGTGCACAAGGGAAAATACATCAAGTTCTTCTACCTACTGTATCTGTTAAAACTCAAAGACCTTTTGAGCTGGTTCATAGTGATCTCTGGTCCCAGTCCATGTGTATCTAGAGAAGGATACAAGTACTACATACATTTTGTTGATGATTATAGCCGCTTTACTTGGATCTATCCCCTGACTCTAAAATCAGAAGCATGTGAAGTAGTCAAAAAGTTTCTGGTATTCGTTGAAAGACAATTTAACACTAAGGTTAAGAGATTTCAAAGTGATTGGGGTGGTGAGTATAGAACTCTAGCACCATTTCTGGATAGTCTTGGTGTTCATTTCCAACATCCCTGTCCTCATACTCATTTTCATCAGCATGGTAGGGCTGAGAGGAAGCACAGACACATTGATGTGGAGCGATTGGAAGACGAGGATGAAGGATCGGAGACGGATGGACGATTCACAAGAGTTTACGTGAGACGAGCTCGAGGCGATCGCGAAGGCGGCAAGTCTATGTTCGACGCCGTCAGGAAGGGCAGGCACAAGAATAGGCACGCCTGCATGCATGCATGGTCGTGCCTTAGTATTTCCCAATTAATTTATTTCCTTAAGTTATTTAATTAGTCTATTTTCGTATTGGTTTATTTTAGTAATTCCGTATTTTTGGGCTTGTTTATTTACGTCAATAATTGTGGGCTTCCATCCTATTAAAAGGGGATGAGAACCCTAGTTTAGGTATGCTTGATTTGGGACTTGGTTTGGCAAGACGTACGTCTTGATTAGGACGAAATCATCTTGATTTCGTAGGATTTTTCCTATTCGGATTCGAATTCAATATTGTCGTCGTTTTGGTTTTTGAAGTGGAATGCCATATTTATTCTGTGGGGTTTCAAATTGGTGAACTAGTTATTTAATTCTTGGCAATTCATATGTGTGTCAGTTTGAGTTTTCTTCGGCGTCAAGCGGTGAACTAAATCCAATTTTCTGGAAATTCGTGTGTTGTTAGTTTGGTTTTCTTCCTATTCGGATTATAATTCATCTTCGTAATTAGTTTCTATTCCATCGTGATACTATATCTTGGGGTTGTCGTGCATGCTTATTATTTAGGGTTCATACCGAGAGCAAAACCGAGACCGTGGCTGTGTGATTTATCATCGAGATAGACAAATTCGTTCGTGGCAATTTATGTTTGCATCAATTGGTCCAACCAACCGGATCTGACGGTGTATGATTTCAAACGAGAGCCAGTCGAAATCTGCAATCAAATTCATGGTGAAGTGTGTAATGACCAATGAGCAATTCATGGGATGGGGGAATGCCCGAGATCCAGTTAGGCCTAAAAATGATAAAGCAGCTATTATTTCGGATACGATTCAAATGATTAAGGATTTGATCTCTCAAGTTGAAAGATTAAACTCCGAATATGTTGCAACCAGTGAGGAGTCACGTGATCTGACCCAGGAGAAGAATGATCTCAGAGAAGAAAAGACATCTCTTAAAACCGATTTTGAGAACCTTAATGGATAGAACTTACTGAGAGTTAAGACCGTGGACACATGGGCTGGAATGGACCACTCTGTTATGATGCATCCACTACCAATTCCTTCGCGAATTCGGGAGGATATTTCAATAGATTTTATTTCCGGTCTTCCGTCACCAAAGGGAAATTCTTGTGTTTTGGTTGTGGTGGATAGGCTGTCAAAGTATGGACTTGTTATCCCACGCCGTACTCCGATTACGGCTCGTCGCGTGGCTACTCGATTTGAGTTGGCCTATGGACGGCCGCCGCCTAGAGGGATGAGGCATTTGTCAGAGGATTGCCGCATGGCCGCGATCTCGGACGTAGTATTGTCCCAGGATGAATTTGAGAAGCAATTATGGGTGAATTTAGAACTGGCGCAGGATCGAGTGCGGAGATTGCGGAATCAAGCAAATAAAAGTCGCCGTCGAGTGAAATTTAGGGTGGAGGATCATTCGGTGGAGCCTACGTTGCCGAAATCGCTAGATTTTAAATTTGGTGACGTCTTTGATCCGGAGAAAGTGTTGTGCATGCGTGATAAATTATCTTCTCATGGTCGGGTCCGAGAGGTGTTAGTTCATTGGAAAGATCGAGGAGAAGAAGAGTCTGCGTGGGTGGAATTAGAAGAGTTACGAAATCAGTTTCCGGATTCCCGCCTTGAGGACAAGGCTGTTTTTGAGGGGGTGGAAGTTGATGTGGAGCGATTGAAAGACGAGGATGAAGGATCGGAGACGGATGGACGATTCGCAAGAGTTTACGTGAGACGAGCTCGAGGCGATCACGAAGGCGGCAAGTCTATGTTCGACGCCGTCGGGAAGGGCAGGCACAAGAATAGGCACGCCTGCATGCATGCATGGTCGTGCCTTAGTATTTCCTAATTAATTTATTTCCTTAAGTTATTTAATTAGTCTATTTCCGTATTGGTTTACTTTAGTAATTCTGTATTTTTGGGCTTGTTTATTTACGTCAATAATTGTGGGCTTCCATCCTATTAAAAGGGGATGAGAACCCTAGTTTAGGTATGCTTGATTTGGGACTTGGTTTGCCAAGACGAACGTCTTGATTGGGATGAAATCATCTTGATTTCGTAGGATTTTTCCTATTCGGATTCGAATTCAATATTGTCGTCGTTTTGGTTTTTGAAGTGGAATGCCATATTTATTCTGTGGGGTTTCAAATTGGTGAACTAGTTATTTAATTCTTGGCAATTCATATGTGTGTCAGTTTGAGTTTTCTTTGGCGTCAAGCGGTGAACTAAATCCAATTTTCTGGAAATTCGTGTGCTATTAGTTTGGTTTTCTTCCTATTCGGATTATAATTCATATTCGTAATTAGTTTCTATTCCATCGTGATACTATATCTTGGGGTTGTCGTGCATGATTATTATTTAGGGTTCATACCAAGAGCAAAACCGAGACCGTGGCTATGTGATTTATCATCGAGATAGACAAATTCGTTCGTGGCAATTTTTGTTTGCATCACACATTCTTGAACTAGGCCTCACCTTGCTTGCTGCAGTATCCTTACCTTACTCATTTTGGTGGGATGCCTTCACTACATCAACCTACCTCATCAACAGACTTCCTACTCCAACCATTCAAAAAAAATCGCCTTTCCAAGCCTTATTCAACAGGACACCAGATTATCAGTTTCTCAAGGTATTTGGCTATGCTTGTTATCCTTTTCTCCGGCCATATAACTCTAATAAGCTGCAGTTTAGATCTTCAAAATGTTTATTTCTTGGCTACAACATCACACATCGTAGTTATCGTTGTCTTCATCCTTCTGGTAGGCTCTACATAGCCAAAACAGTCTTGTTTCATGAACAAGAGTACCCCTACTTGTCCTTGTTTTCACAAAATCCAACAGACTCTTCTCTATCAACTCAAAATCCCTTACCTCATTCTCCTACACCTCAACAAATTCCCTTATTACCTACACCCTCTACCACTCCTTCAAATTCATAAGCTTCATCTCCTACAAGCTCTTCCACTCAAAATACTAATACTGTCCCAATACCAAAACCAACGACATCTGCCAAACCCTTACCTCCTCCAATCCAAAATACCCATCCCATGTGTACTCGAGCCAAGAAAGGTATATCTAAACCAAAAATCTATACTGCTGAAATAACCCCTTTACCCTCAGAACCCCTCACAGATACAGAGGCCCTAACTCATCCCTTATGGAAACAAGCCATGCAGGATGAGTACACTGCATTGATAAGAAATAATACTTGGGAATTAGTTCCTGCTACATCAGACATGAATCTTATTAAGAGCAAATGGGTATACAAAGTAAAAACAAAGGCTAATGGCTCTGTTGATAGATTCAAATCAAGGTTAGTAGCAAAGGGATTTCAGCAACAAGGTGGTATTGATTACTAAGAAACTTTCAGTCCTGTTGTCAAGCCCGTTTCTATTCGGCTTATGTTCTCTTTAGCAGTATTAAATGGATGGTCTATACAACATATAGACATTAACAATGCCTTCTTAAATGGTCTCTTGGAAAAACTGGTGATCGCTGTTTACACCAAATAATCCTGCAAAATTGCTAGAACTAAAATTAGTATAGCAACAGGTATCGAACACAGGGAACGGAGTATTTTAGACCTAAAAATCCTATCAATCAAGGTTTGGTTAGCAACCACGCAAGTTTTTGAGAATTTTCTAAACTAAAACAAGAAAGTAAATAGCAGGAAATGAATACGGAATAAACTTATGCAAATAAAACGGGTCCAGCAAGATGATTCACAAACACACACAATCGATCACTGACACTAATAATTAATTAATTCACTTAAATCAATTAGTTGTAGGATACCGTAATTAAACTGACATATCCCCTATTCCCCCTTAATTATTCGGTAATCGCCATGGTGTGCATTGAAACGACTACTTCTCTAAATTAGATGCAACCTACGTTGGTGGGCAATCAATAGATTTAACACCTAATCAGCTTTAAGAACTAAGAGAACCCAATTTAGGAGCCTACTCATATGGTGGGTATCTAATAGTCTCCTACCAAATTAATCCAATTGTCATAAGAATAATTTGCTACTTATTTAGCCTAATCTCATGAGAAACGATGGAAGTACTAAATTAGCTATGAATTAAATTAACTAGGGTGATCAAGCCTAAATTAATTAATCCAATTAATTAAACCTAGATTAATTCAGAACCTAAGTGATTAATTTTAAGCCCTAGTCTCACGAAATTAAAGTGGTGTGTGTTTCACATCTCGCCGGCCCTAAAAAGACTTAGCCGCACATATCGGCCGGACTGGCCAGACAGACCGAACTGCAGGACAGAACACTTAACATGCTGAAAATTATAAAATAACTATGCACGAAAATTCTAACAAATTACCAGAATTCAGAATTATTAAAAACACGAAATATGGTCCTAAAATTTATCAAATCATAAATTAAAGACTTCAGATCAATCCACGGGAAAATAAGTACGGAGACAATTCAAATTCGGGAATGCAAAACGAAAGTGATAACATGTTGTTTCTTCCAAATCAAACTACAAATCTTGAAACGAAAGTGAGAAATGCAAACTTTGAAATTGATAAACCCTTCGATCGGATTCCTAGGCTTTGGCGTTCTCTTCCTCGGAATGAGCACGGCTTCGGCTTCTCGGAATTCTTCTCTCGGTAATTGGTGGCGGATGAATTGGTGCAGACGGATGATGATAATGAATGTTACGGTGTGTAGCGTGCGTGTGTATGGGCGTAAGATCTGATTTTCGTTCGTCTCCTCTCCTATATATAAGGCGGCTCCTTTTCTTTGTAGAAGTAGGGTTTTTATATCCAATATGGAAAGATATTAATTAGATAAATCATATCCAATTCTTTCCATATCATCTCTTCCCTTATCCTCCACCTTCCTTCTCTACAATTTCGTCCAAAATTCCATCTTTTAGACCCCAAATCGAGCCTGCCACCTCAGCAACTCATCACCACCACATCAGCACGAAAAATCTGCAAGACATCACAGAAATACGGTCCAACTGGCCAGGTGGGCCCCAAAACAGACAGAATTTGTATAGTACGAATTAGACTCATCAAACCTCCTTACACTTGAACTATACTTGCCCTCAAGTATAAGAAACACAAAAGAATACGTACTATTCAAATTCAGTCAATCCCTAAGACTCAAGGCTCAAAATAAAAAGACACAAGACGAGAATAAGACAAGGAAAAGACAAAGATAAAGACACGAAACAAAGAAGCAACACAAAGACAAGGACAAGAAAACGACACGAAACAAAACAAGAAACAATACCAATCATTTCCGTAATCTCCACAGTCAAAGAACTAGCAAAACATGTCAAACTATGCAAATATGAATCTCATCAAACAAGTAGAGTTGCAAATTTAAAACAAAGCACACAAATATCAACTTGGTCAAAAATCTAAGCAAAAGTGGATCATCCTCACGGTTCACTCAACACTCTCTAATCTAAGTCCGGTCAAGCCACTCAAAGAAAATAGTCCACTCTATCACGATAAAAGATTGTCACAACTGCAATATCAAGGATGTCTTTCTTTTTGGTTATAATGGGGCTTAGGACATAGATAAATTTTCGTTGGTAAGGGTCCTAGGGTTTCTAAGCTCCAAGAAATGTAGATTGATGTCATGCATGTCGTACTTGCTCAAAATGAGATAATCAAGAATAGATAAATAACGCCACCGCTAAAGAATTACACATCAAATGCTACTTAATACATCAACAAATACCCTTCAAATAAACTAATTTTTCCACTTTTTCAATTTTTTTTCGTGGTTTTTTATTATTTTTATTTTTAAAACTGGGTACATACTCGTCTGTCTGGTCAGGTAGGCCGTAATTTCTGCTATTTAAAGTGCAGTTTTTTTTTCAATGATTCTGGCCAAATACCATTCTGTAGCATGTATCAACTGAGCAGCCAGAGGACTAAATCTGCTATCCTCACATATATAATAAGATCAATCTCAAGAAAGCTTGTAAAACATGTAATGACATTGAACAAGAGAAAGCTAAAAATGCATTGGCTAATATTTTCTGACTAAATCAAAGAATCGGTCAAGGCTCAAATTAGTTCACTAGGGGATAATGTAAGGTAGGAAAGTATTGTCGCGGCTAAATGACTCAATTCCTAGTGCCTCCTATCATGTATCACAAGTGACTCACCTTTATTGCAACTTCGTGGACAAACACTCTAAAAGAATTTAGTAGGAAGTGTCCTACTTTAAAGGCTCAAATCTAATATACGGAGTGTGTGTAAAATTCGATCCACAATTTACTTATTATTTCTCATCCCAAATTACATACAAATATGCACCAAGTCCTACTCTTCACAACAACTAACATGCTTGCATATTGAAACATAAAGCACAAACCAAACATGCTTAAACAACGAACAAGAGTGCATCAAAAACTTCAAATTTTGGCATGCTTCGACGACACAAAACAAATGATGACACAAAGTGAAACGACGTAAAGACCTCCCTCCTTACACTTAAACCCCTGTGTGCCCTCACGCAAGAAAAGAAAAGAACAAGGACGGAGAAACATGACAAAAACATAAAACAAAAATGAACAAACCCTCCTTACACTTGATCCCTACTAAGATCAAGCGTAGACACAACAAACAAGATAAAAACACATAAAACACGAAAAAAAAATCAAACACAGACTCAAAGACTCAAAAAACGATGGAGAAACGACATCACCTATCGTCCCGCCTGGGCAGACGGGGCAGGACAGTCTGCTCTAGCTCATCAAACCGACGACGAATCTTCCTCCTTACACTTAAGTCCACAACGTCCTTCGTAGCCTAAATCTAGAAAAACAACACAAAAAACAAGACCAAACAATAATAAAATCAAAGAAAATAAATGATAGTAAACTCGGGTTGCCTCCCAGTAGCGCCTTTCTTTAAAGTCTTTGGCTAGACCTCCTCTTAAAAGGTCAATCTGGTGGAGGTATGCATAGTGGAGTCACATCCACTACCTTGATCACCCTATGCAATCGTTTCCCACGGTCTTTATACCACATGGAATCATCACAGATCTCTTTATCCCTCATGTCTTTGGCATCCAAATCAGCAAATCCATGTGTGAGAGTGAGTTCCATCTTATCCTGCAACAAATGCGTCTCAAGATATTCTTGGACAAAGCTCTAAAAAACGTCAGTAGAAAGGGCATCTTCATTCTCATGATCATTAGGTTTCTTAAGTGCATTATCAATATGATGAACATAAATTTCATTATGATACTTAACACTTATGGAAACTTCATCAACATCAATCAATGCCCTAATAGTCTTAAAAAATGGCCTACCCAACAGAACACCCGCAGTACCCTCAACTTGCCTATCATTGGTATCTATAACATAGAAATCAGCAGGATAGACAAAATTGTTGATTCTGACTAGCATGTTCTCTAGTAAACCTATTGGAGCAATGCATGACCTATCAGCAAGTTGTATAATCACCTTAGTAGCCACTAACTCCACTCCAGTTAATTGATTATACACAGAAAGTGGCATAACATTGATAGATGCACCCAAATCACACATAGCCTGCTTAACTATCACATTACCATAAGACAAGGTAAAGTAAACATACCTGGGTCCACGCACTTGGCGGCCAACATCTTCTGAATGATTGCTGACACCGACGTATCCATCAATACCTTCTCGGACTGCTGGATCTTACCTGTTATGAAATCTTTGACAAATTTCCCAAATTGGGGAATCTTCACGGCTTCGAGGAAAGGTATGTTAATTTCCAGCTTCTCAAACAACTTCACATAATCCATGTATTCCTTGTTCGGTGTCCGTTTCCTCTCAAATGCCTCAAGAAACGGTGGAGGTATGACAGTCTTAGGGTATGTCTGGACAGATCGGCCTTCTCGCTGCGTGAACTTCATCGGTAAAATTACGCAACTCGTCGGGTCTTTTACGGGCGCCCGACCTTCTCTGTCGATCAGCTCTCCATCGCCCGGATTCTCGCAGTGCGCCGGGTTTGTGCCGGGTAGTTCGACCTTCTCTGCCCGTCGAATGCTCGGTGCGGTCGCCTCGGCGATGCGTTACTGCTGCAGATCTAATCTTTTGGGGACTCACTTTCGGTGTTGGTTCGGACAACTCTTTTCCACTCCTCAACATGATGTGATTGCAACTATGGGCAGACGAATTTGGCTGAGTCTGAGAAGGTAATTGCCTCTGATTTGCCTTCATTTCATCTAGCGAAGTGGTCATCATAGACATTAGCTTGGTCAGATTTTCCAAGATATCTTGTTGCTCCCACTTCAATTGTTGCACTTCTCTCTTCACGGCTTTGAGCTCATCATGATTTGAAGTTATTTCCTTCTGCATCTACTTCTGATATGCAATGGCATCTTTTTGAGAAACAATCATCTCGCACATCAATTCTTCAAGCATAGAGGATCCTTGGTCGGCTTGGTCGGGCGGAGGCATGATTGACATTTTCGGCTTCAATGCCATTTGATGCGAAGCTCGGTAAGGTTGCTCTATACCGAGGGTAGGTGTCCGATATAATTTGTCATAGCGATGGATGAGTTGTTGCACTTGACTTTGTGGAAATTCCACGCGCTTGTGTGTTCGGGTACCTTGCTCTCCATCAATTTCCTGCTCGAGCTCAGTCTTCTTTTTACCGTCCAAGCTAATTTGACTTACGTTAGCCCTAGCATTTGGATTGGGCTGGACTTGCAACGGTAATTGCCCTTGACTTGCCTTCATCTCTTGAATTGAAGAATTCAACTTGGAAATCTGCTTGGATAAATTCTCGACGGTGCTTTGATTATCCCTCTTGGTCTGATTAATCTCCTCTTGCATCTGTTGTTGATAGGCAATGGTACTCTTCTGAGAAGTAATGATTTCAGCCATCATTTTCTCCAACGGGCTGCTTTGGTCCGTCTAGCCAGACGGGACAGTCTGCTGCTGAAATTGCTGCGGGATTTGCCTTTGATGTGGAGGTCTGTAGGGTTGTTGAAACCCTTGTTGCTGTGATGGCTGATATTGTTGATGATGGTATGTAGGCTGTTGGAATGATTGTTGTGGAGGATTCCTTGGCGGTTGTGGCGCTTGATCATCTTGTCTCCACCTTAAGTTCGGATGAACCTTGTTCTGTCCATTCCAATTGTCAGATGCATTAACATCCTCGCCTTGACATTGCAAAGATGTGTGCCCTCTTTGACCACATGCACCACATGTGTGATCAGCCATTGTGCGCGCAGATGAAGAGGAAGAGGAAGGAGGATTCCTCTCCTTGAATAGACAATCCAATTTGTCTTCGAGTTGGCTGAACTTCTCCTCCATTTTTAGCCCAACTTTCATATCAAGATCATCTAGAAAGTCTCCACTCGAAAGATTCACAGATTTTCTTTGCATCCTTGGTCCTTTGTATTGTGATGTAGACTCGGCAAGGCCCTCAATGATTGCCTTTGCATCAGTGTAGTAGCTATTAGCAAAGCTACCCTTCAATCCGGCATTCACCATGGTTTTGGACTCATCTGTCATTCCTTGGTAGAAGCATTGCAGCAGATCCACATCAGAGAAACCATGGTTTGGGCAGCTATCAACTAGCTTCCCAAAGCGCTCCCAGTATGCTCCAAAGGACTCCTCAAGCTCTTGAGTAATCCCGGAAATCTCCTTTTTGAGTACATTCGTCTTGGATTGAGGAAAATACTTGTCCAGGAATGTCTGACGCATCTGAGCCCAAGTAGTAATAGACCTAGGTCGAAGTCCAGAAAACCATGCTCGAGCTCCGTCTTGAAGAGTAAAAGGGAATGCTTTGAGCTTGAAAGCATCCAGATGACCTTGTCTGTGCAGATCACAGACCTGATTGAATCCCTCCAGAAAAGCAAAAGGATTCTCGTTCAGCTTCCCATAAAACTTTGGACATGCCGCGACCAAATTCAGCTTCACATCTATCTGTTCAGTGGTGGTTATGTTGATTGGTCCGGGCAAGTCCTCTCCCAAGTTCCTTGAACCTGAGTTCATCTTCAGATTGGCTCTTTCTTCTTCAGCCATGTTTTCTTCTTCAGATTCAGAATTGCTGCCTTCAGAAAACGGGTCTATCTGACCTGTCGGACCGATTTCGAACTCGACTCACCGGTCCTTTCCTCTGCAGTCGGTCGGACTGGACTGCTTTACGCTTGTGACAAAGACTTGGTTGCTTTTGCAGCTTTGTTGCCTTTCGGTTCCTTTTCGCAGTCTTTTCAATTTCTGGATCGAAGTGTAGAAAAGGGCGGGAAGACCTGCTCATGCAACACTTAAAAAACACAAAAGATCAGTAGGAAAAATAAGCTAAAAGAAAACACCGTTCCCGAAGAAGGCGCCAATTTGGTGATCGCTGTTTACACCAAATAATCCTGCAAAATTGCTAGAACTAAAATTAGTATAGCAACAGGTATCGAACACAGGGAACGGAGTATTTTAGACCTAAAAATCCTATCAATCAAGGTTTGGTTAGCAACCACACAAGTTTTTGAGAATTTTCTAAACTAAAACAAGAAAGTAAATAGCAGGAAATGAATACGGAATAAACTTATGCAAATAAAACGGGTCCAGCAAGATGATTCACAAACACACACAATCGATCACTGACACTAATAATTAATTAATTCACTTAAATCAATTAGTTGTAGGACACCGTAATTAAACTGACATATCCCCTATTCCCCCTTAATTATTCGGTAATCGCCATGGTGTGCATTGAAACGACTACTTCTCTAAATTAGATGCAACCTACGTTGGTGGGCAATCAATAGATTTAACACCTAATCAGCTTTAAGAACTAAGAGAACCCAATTTAGGAGCCTACTCATATGGTGAGTATCTAATAGTCTCCTACCAAATTAATCCAATTGTCATAAGAATAATTTGCTACTTATTTAGCCTAATCTCATGAGAAACGATGGAAGTACTAAATTAGCTATGAATTAAATTAACTAGGGTGATCAAGCCTAAATTAATTAATCCAATTAATTAAACCTAGATTAATTCAGAACCTAAGTGATTAATTTTAAGCCCTAGTCTCACGAAATTAAAGTGGTGTGTGTTTCACATCTCGCCGGCCACTAAAAAAGACTTAGCCGCGCATATCGGCCTGGACGGCCGGACGGCAGCCGAACCTGCGGGACGGAACACTTAACATGCTGAAAATTATAAAATAACTATGCACGAAAATTCTAACAAATTACCGTAATTCGAATTATTAAAAACACGAAATATGGTCCTAAAATTTATCAAATCATAAATTAAAGACTTCAGATCAATCCACGGGAAAATAAGTACGGAGACAATTCAAATTCGGGAATGCAAAACGAAAGTGATAACATGTTGTTTCTTCCAAATCAAACTACAAATCTTGAAACGAAAGTGAGAAATGCAAACTTTGAAATTGATAAACCCTTCGATCGGATTCCTAGGCTTTGGCGTTCTCTTCCTCGGAATGAGCACGGCTTCGGCTTCTCGGAATTCTTCTCTCGGTAATTGGTGGCGGATGAATTGGTGCAGACGGATGATGATAATGAATGTTACGGTGTGTAGCGTGCGTGTGTATGGGCGTAAGATCTGATTTTCGTTCGTCTCCTCTCCTATATATAAGGCGGCTCCTTTTCTTTGTAGAAGTAGGATTTTTATATCCAATATGGAAAGATATTAATTAGATAAATCATATCCAATTCTTTCCATATCATCTCTTCCCTTATCCTCCACCTTCCTTCTCTACAATTTCGTCCAAAATTCCATCTTTTAGACCCCAAATCGAGCCTGCCACCTCAGCAACTCATCACCGCCACATCAGCACGAAAAATCTGCAAGATATCACAGAAATACGGTCCAACTGGCCAGGTGGGCCCCAAAACAGACATAATTTGTATAGTACGAATTAGACTCATCAAAAACCAGCCTACATGTATCAACCAACTGGTTTTGTTGATTCAATGAAGCCTCATCATGTATGTAAATTACAGAGGTCTCTTTATGGCTTGAGGCAAGCTCCAAGAGCCTGGTATGACATGCTCAAAAATCATCTACTAGCTTCCAAGTTTCAAAGATCATCTTCAGATCATTCTCTATTCTTCAGAAGAGTTCAAGGTAAACTCTTACTAGTGCTCGTTTATGTGGATGACATCTTAATCACAGGAGAAGATTCTGATCAGGTAGCACAGTTTATTCAACAACTATCTACAGAATTTGCACTAAAAACACTAGAAGAAGTAGCTTATTTCCTTGGGATTCAAGTGGTCAGAAACTCATCCTATACTATATTACATCAAGCAAAGTATATTAGAGAATTATTGGCTAAGGCAAATCTGGTAGACTGCCTCTCTCTACCTTCTCCTTATGATGTAGGGCTGAAACTCTCAACAAAGGACAACAACAACTTCTCCAATCCTACTCTATACCAAAGTCTAGTAGGTGGTCTACAATATCTTACCTTGACTAGACCAGATATTGCATTTATGGTGAATAAACTATCTCAGTTCATGCAAGCTCCAACAGAGTTACAATGGCGTGCATGTAAGAGGCTACTGCGTTATCTAAAGGGAACTATGTTTCTTGGACTAGTTTTCAAACCTGGTTCAAAACTGTCCTTGGTTGGTTACTCTGATGCAGACTGGGCAAGTTGTATAGATGACAGAAGATCCACGGGTGGATATTGTATATACCTTGGTCACAACATGTTATCATGGAGCTCAAGAAAACAAAAGGTTGTATCTAGAAGTAGTTCTGAATCTGAATACAGATCTCTAGCATATACAACAGTCGAGATGGTGTGGATCAAATCATTGTTAGATGAATTGGGAATTCAATTATCTATGCCTACTGTGATTTGGTGTGACAATCAAAGTGCAGCCTCACTTGCTGCAAATCCAATTCAGCATGCTAGAACAAAACATATAGAGATAGATGCTCACTTCATACGAGACAAAGTAATGGAAAAGATACTAGATGTACGGTATGTTCCTTCTCAAGATCAGATGGATGATGTGTTTACAAAACCAGTATCAATCGGCCGCTTTCAAGAGCTAGTCGACAAACTTCCACTCAAAGAAACTCAGAACTGATCTCTGCTCGGGGAATATTAGAATATAATGTATTCCACGTGTATAAAGTGGTTAGACGGCAGTTAGAAGTTGTTAAGATTAGTTAGTAGATAGTTAGAGGCTGTTAAGCCACGTCAGCAAGTAGTTAGTCACGCCAGCAAGTAGTTAGTTATTATACTGTGCATCGCTTATATATAGATGAGGAAGAGAAGAAATAATAAACACACTTTCATTCAAAATTTTCTGGTTTAATCTTGTTGTTCAATAATCCTTAACTGCCTCCAGAACCTCTCGAGGCAGGGTTGCTTCGTCGCCTTTCACGACATCGGACCTAATGATCCACAAGAAAGGTTGCTTGCTTTCAGCCAACCCCCAAGCAAACTCTAGAAAATTCTCCCCCGTCATCGTTGTGACGCTGCCATAGTTAACGTACACAACTGACCTGGGTTTCTGCTTCTCGAGCCTGTCGATGACATGTGAATCTGGCTTCCACAAACTCGAGTTGAGAGATTTAACTTCGCTTTCGGGTACTTGTTTTTCGAGAAGGGGAAGAGGGCCTATAGTGTAGAAGTTTGTGTAGTTGAATTTCAATACCAGGGTCTCTAGAACCTCCTTTTCCAACTCTTGGAAGGTGTTGAAGATTATAGCGGAGGCTTTCAGACAGCTCTGCGCTTCTTCTCCCAAGAAATCGAACATGATGTCGTCGGGATCTGTTGTCCTTAAGAAGCTCGGCAGATCCTTCAAACGAATGTCCGGCATTCCGGTTACCCAATCCACAGCAGTGTTGAGTGTTCCATCATTCAGATAATTATCATCTGCAATAAGAACATCTCCTAATAATGAAATGAAATGCAACAATTAAAATCTCTGAAACGAAACTGAAGTAGTACTTACTCTTGAATGGTACAATGCCTCTTGTAACGAGTTCGCGGTAGTGCAAGAAAGCAATAAAAGAGGAGGTAGAGGAAGTCCAGAACTGGAAATCTGGAATCCCCATTTCTTGAGCAGCTTTAATGCCGAAGCTCATCACTCCATCCGAAACCACCAAAGAAACCGGCGGCACTCCGCCGCCGGAGTTGAGCTTCGAAAGCAGCTTCTAGAAAGGTTCGAGACAAGTGGTCCTGGTAGAGTAACACAGCATCGGAACATCTTGTGTAGCATCCAAATCCGACGGCGGCAAGCCGTCTGGTATCGTATCGAACCAAAAATCCGGCAGGCCCTTAACGGAATCTGGCCCACTGGAGCGGATGAGGCGGTTGCGGTTGAACTCAGTGTTGACGAAGGTGACGTGGAACCCTCTGGAGTGGAGGAGCTTGGCCAACCTCATCGTGGGAATAATGTGGCCTTGTGCTGGGCATGGAAGTAAGACTGCATGAGGCTTGATGGAGGATTCCATTATTTTTCAATTGGAGGAAAATAATGTTGTTTGAAGGAATGAGGAGGGAGGTAAGAGAAGATATCTGCTTCATTCAAGTGGTTGGTTATAAATGTTCAAGAACCCAGAAGAACAAAGCAACTGCTCATCATCTTGGATTATTGAAGGTATGCTTCATCTTGTGTTTTAGTTTTTCTCTCAAGATCAACTGGTGAATTGATTAGGATGATAATCATGGTATATATGTATATGTGTGTGTGTAAGTCTTTCCTTCCCCCATCCATGCCTAACTAAAAAGGCCTCCTTTTTATCATTATCAACTTAGCTTACACAACTTTTTAATTTCGAACTTGCTGATTACTTATGTGAATGTTATTATCTGATCTAGGCAAAACTTGCCAAGCTAAGGAGAGAAATTCTCACACCAACCTCAAAGGGAGGTGGTGGTGCTGGAGAAGGTTTTGATGTTACAAAAAGTGGTGATTCTAGAGTTGGCCTTGTGGGTTTCCCTTCAGTTGGGAAATCAACACTCTTAAACAAGTTAACCGGAACTTTTTCAGAGGTTAGTAGTTCTTCTACTACTATTTTTATGTATTATTTACAACACTGTATATGAGGCTAAATGAACACTATCATGTTGCTTGATGCTATCCCCTTAAGGCTCAGCAGAAAGTTATTCTCTAGAAAGACGCTGGTTATGTAATACTGAATATTAGTTTTGCTTCTCGAGTTATTGAGGAAGATTCTTTAAGGACCTTTATGAGCACTTTCTGAGTCCTAATAGAACTACATGTTTGTAGTGCATCTTCTTCATCCAGTTACCACTTGCTCTTATTTGATTGTAGCTGCTGATCTTCAAATGGGCTACCCATTTATTCTATTGAATTGCAGGTTGCTTCATATGAATTTACTACTTTAACTTGCGTTCCTGGTGTAATCACATATTGAGGAGCTAAACTTCAGGTATTATCATCTTCTTGAAAACGATTCTGGTATCTTGTAAACTGAGACCATGTATTTTTTTCATTTTATGCGGATAATGGTGTTGCTTGACCTTTGGTCATGGTGCTACTTAGATGAGAATTTGCCTCTACTCTCTGTTTTGGGTAAAGTTGCACGATTTTAAATGTTACAGAAGAACTTAGATAGTCAACTTGATAGTTTTGAACTAGAGATGTAAAAGAGGCTCGCCCTTAAGATTAAATTTTTATTTCTGTTATGTTTTTCTTGTTTCATACTCTATTAAATCATTTATTGTAGTGAAGACACCTTATCTTGTTAATAAGCACCATTTCTTCTCATAGAGTACGTGGAACCTTCTAATGTTCAGCTTTTATATCTAAATGCTGTCGGTGCTCTTGTCTAAAGATCATACTATGTATGTTTGTTGTTCAAGTTTTATGAACTTGTGCAAGGCATATCTAAGTATTCTTGTGTGGTTGGAAAGAATGATATAATAATAGTATCAAATTGTCCTCTGCCTTCACTTATTGGTTCTCGGCAAAGCGCTTTATTGTAGTCTGATGTGCAAATCGTTATTTCTGTAAGTTCTGTTCAGTTGGCGCTTGCCTGTTGCTTCTTGCAATTCAGTCAGTCGTAATTTTTTTTTTAATTTATTGTAATGAGTTTATGCAATTCAAATTCTACCCTTGCTGATAAATCTTTTATCCTCTAATTCTGTCATTTGCTTTATTCTGTATAGATTGATTTTTAATGTCCTGAGCAAGTTATCTGAGTGTGGTTTCTCATACTATATTGACAGTTTTCATTCCTATGACAGTTACTAGACCTTCCTGGTATTATTGAGGGTGCTAAAGATGGAAAGGGTTGTTAATATTTCTGTCTTTGGCATTCGTTAAATGAAGCTAAACATCTGATTTCTGATGTACGGACAACTCAAAATTTTATCACTCACATTATAGTTACATCCAAATATCCTATTCGCCTGTAGTAACCTTTTAAGCTTAGAATTGCTGTTTGATACCTGTTCACGGAGTGCTCTGCAATTTCATCCTAATGGAGTGGGTTGTATGGTTCTCTTGCCTGTTGAAAAGTAAAGAAGGCCATCAATAATAACTCTTGACTAAGTGATGATATGACTTAATACTAAAAATGGATAGCACAATAACTAAACAAAAAGACATTTCTTAGCGATTCATTTACAAGTGATTCAGATGTTAATATTTTTCACAGAAATCCTGTTACAGTCTATTATGGTGTTTGCAGTAATTTCCTTTCATTTATCTTGTTTCCTCTGCAACATATTCCTATGGAGAGTGATGTATTTTTGACATTGTTTTGAGGCTTTATTTTGATATTTGTTTGAATCCGGTCTTTTAAATCAGGTGATCAGTACAGCTCGGACATGTAACTGTATCCTCATTGTCCTGGATGCAATAAAACCAATTACTCACAAACGCCTGATCAAGAAAGAGCTGGAGGGGTTTGGCATAAGGTAAGTAGGTAACATGTGAAAAATGTAACAAACTTTTGTATTATTGCTGCATGTATTTTATTTTTCATAGAGGTGTTTATTACACTAGAGCTGCTTAAATAACTTTAATCAGTTCCTCTTTTTCCTTGTAATGGAAATTTGCTTGCTGGTGCATCCTCATGGATCAATGCATGTCAATATTTTTGCATTTGTTTGCCCTCTCTTGACAATTATACACTTGTATTTCTTGTTCTTGAACAACAGATTGAACAAGGAGCCACCAAATCTCTCTTTCCGGAGGAAAGATAAGGGTGGAATCAATCTTACGTCGACAACTAACAACACACATCTTGACCTCGACACAGTCAAGGCAATTTGTGGAGAATATCGGATACATAATGCTGACATCAATCTCCAATATGATGCAACAGCAGATGATCTCATAGATATTATTGAGGGCAGTAGGGTATACATGCCTTGCCTCTATGTCGTGAACAAGATTGATCAGATTACACTTGAAGAGCTGGAGATTTTGGACAAACTTCCACATTATTGCCCAATCAGGTACTTTTTTTCCATCCAGTTTTGTTTGTGTTGCATGTATTCATTTCATCGTGGGTTCTTATTTTCCATTTGAAAATCCTTAACAATGATCAAATAAGTGAGATGCATTAAGCTAAAAGGGATTTCATTAGTGAACTTAAATTGAACTCGTTCTATCTGGACTCCTTAGAGAGTCTTTCAACCTAAGTCTTTGCATATCTATGTTTTGTTTTATTTGTTTACCTTGTGATTAGAGAGTTCCTTTTGGTTCATTGATTAACTAAGGGAGGACAGGGGAACTTAAATCCTTGATCTCTCTCCATGATATATAGGGGATTTAGCTACGACATTCCTTGAAACTGTTTTATCCTGTTGATGGACCCTGGACTATGTCATTCTATACTTCTTCACATTTGAAGGGAAAAAAGGGATGCTTTTTATGAAGTACAGGGTCGACATGTTTCCTTACTTTGTTTGAGTGCTGGATTGATTGCTAATGCGTAGAGTTAAAGTCCCAAATGCTTCTAAGTAGATACTTATCATACTTCACATGTATATTTGATTTGGATACAGCTTGCCTTGTTTCATTTTGTACTGCTAATTATTGTTGTATTGCTTCAGTGCTCATTTGGAATGGAACCTTGATGGCCTTTTAGAGAAAATTTGGGAGTATCTCAACTTGACTCGCATATACACAAAGCCCAAGGGCATGAATCCCGACTATGATGATCCTGTCATATTGTCTTCGAAGAAAAGGACAGTCTAGGACTTGTGTACAAGAATCCACAAGGACATGCTCAAACAATTTAAATAGTAAGTTCCACAAGTAAATTTCAATCACCTTTTTATTTCTATGAAATTGCTAATGCTCTGATTCACAGCCTTTTCTAGCATGTCTTGCTTGTTGTGGTACTTTCTTATGGTGAAACTCTCGAACTTCAGTATTTGAGTACAAAGTATATATATGTACGTAAATACTCATTGAATTTTCTCACTGAATTGTAGTGCATTGGTTTGGGGTTCAAGTGTGAAGCATAAGCCGCAGAGGGTGGGCAGGGTAAGGCACTATAAACCATCATCGTTCTTCTATCCTTACTCGATATAGTGTCCCGACAGTATTACTCAATGACTTATATCCGACCATTTTATCTATCAGGAGCACGAACTGGAAGATGAAGATGTGGTGCAAATCACCAAAAAGATTTAATCTCCGAATTTCAACAAATCAAGTTACTTACTACCAATGGTGAGAACAGCGTATTGGAGTACTTTATCGAGTGTATGATCTTGTTCGCTACGTTGCATAGCAAGTGATAGATGGTATGCTCTGTAATTTAGGGTCTGATTCATGAAAAGATTTTGAGTGTCGTTTCCTCTTGTTAGTTTACCATTATATGTAGTGATTAGAGGACTAGTATGCTTGGAGATGATTTTTGCTGTTACTCTCTGAACTGGAAGGGTTGCTACGTTGAGTAACATCTATCAAGTAATCCAGTTTGTTCCCATAATTTATGTTGCTGTTCCATTTTAAATGTCCTTTTTTCGGCATGGAGATTTAGAAATAGTGTTTTGTGGTGTATGTTGTTTTGATGTTTGGTTAATTCATATTTGTCTACATGTTTTTGCACTTTTGCAGAAAGAGGATACTTTAGGAGAAAAAATATAGTTTGAAATTGATTTTTAATTTATTTTGGTATACGAGTGTGCAGTACAGTATATAATTGCATTCATTTATGTTTATTCCATCAAACAAATACAGTTGTGACATGCATGATCTCAAGTTATTGTACTCGTAGCTGATTGTTTCTTAATTGCAATTTGCCTATCCCAACTGTCGGAACTAATTATTGCAAAATTTCTAAATAATAATAGTAGATAAATTCATCAACGACATTATGCAAAATATGAAGGTGTTCCAATTCTTGAATTACATAATCAAAACAAAGTTATGAGAAAATGAAAAAACTCTGGCATCACAAGTTAAGCTTTGACACAGCAGTTGAAGTAGCTGAAGAAGCTCCTCCTCCCCTGTTCCAAACACAACTATTAACATGAAAATAGTAGAATATTAAAAAAAGAAGAAACAGCAGAAAGAAAGACGGTTACTGTTGGAGAGTGGTTGTGATGGGCAGAGGTGGAGTTTGTTGTTGAAGATATGAGAAGCCACAATAAGAAATTACATTATTTTGCACTATCCAAACACTACGCATATTAATTAATAATAATTTATTAAGAGCAGTACCAAATATAGATTGAGTGGAACTGAAAACACACAAATATCCCATCAGTCACAATACAACTAACACTTAACAAAATAGCCAAGTCCCTTTTCAATAAACTTATCAAAACTAACATAAGACTCCCCCCCAACATCAGTAGCTTCTTCCGCTAACTTCTTCCAGTCTTGAGCCTTCCCTCTCATCTTCTTCCCCTTCTCCCCTTCCATCATTTCCTTAACCAAGTTCGCAACCTCATCCCTCTTTACATCATGATCAATCTCCATCCCAATCGCCCACTTCTCACACAAATAGTGACAGTTCGTCTGCTGGTCCCCGAAAAATGGCCAGCAGATCACAGGCACACCGCACGATATACTTTCCAAAGTTGAGTTCCATCCGCAATGCGTCAGAAAAACTCCCACCGCCACGTGGGCCAGCACTTCATCCTGAACACACCAGCTAGCTAGAAGCCCTCTATCCTTAACTGCCTCTAGAACCTCTCGAGGCAGGGTTGCTTCGTCGCCTTTCACGACATCGGACCTAATGATCCACAAGAAAGGTTGCTTGCTTTCAGCCAACCCCCAAGCAAACTCTCGGAAATTCTCCCCCGTCATCGTTGTGACGCTGCCATAGTTAACGTACACAACCGACTCGGGTTTTACGCTTCTCGAGCCAGTCGATGACATGTGAATCTGGCTTCCACAAACTCGAGTTGAGAGATTTGACTTCGCTTTCGGGTACTTGTTTTTCGAGAAGGGGAAGAGGGCCTATAGTGTAGAAGTTTGTGTAGTTGAATTTCGATACCAGGGTCTCTAGGACCTCCTTTTCCAACTCTTGGAAGGTGTTGAAGATTATAGCGGAGGCTTTC
Source organism: Lavandula angustifolia (assembly GCA_028984105.1). Classification (NCBI taxonomy): domain Eukaryota; kingdom Viridiplantae; phylum Streptophyta; class Magnoliopsida; order Lamiales; family Lamiaceae; genus Lavandula; species Lavandula angustifolia. The sequence goes on along the minus strand of CM054819.1, from coordinate 22,707,952 downwards.
AGACAGCTCTGCGCTTCTTCTCTCAAGAAATCGAACATGATGTCGTCGGGATCTGTTGTCCTTAAGAAGCTTGGCAGATCCTTCAAACGAATGTCCGGCATTCCGGTTACCCAATCCACAGTAGTGTTGAGTGTTCCATCATTCAGATAATTATCATCTGCAATAATAACATCTCCTAATAATGAAATGAAATGCAACAATTAAATCTCTGAAACGAAACTGAAGTAGTACTTACTCTTGAATGGTACAATGCCTCTTGTAACGAGTTCGCGGTAGTGCAAGAAAGCAATAAAAGAGGAGGTAGAGGAAGTCCAGAACTGGAAGTCTGGAATCCCCATTTCTTGAGCAGCCTTAATGCCGAAGCTCATCACTCCATCCGAAACCACCAACGAAACCGGCGGCACTCCACCGCCGGAGTTGAGCTTCGAAAGCAGCTTCTTGAAAGGTTCGAGACAAGTGGTCCTGGTAGAGTAACACAGCATCGGAACATCTTGTGTAGCATCCAAATCCGACGGCGGCAAGCCGTCTGGTATCGTCTCGAACCTAAAATCCGGCAGGCCCTTAACGGAATCCGGCCCACTGGAGCGGATGAGACGGTTGTGGTTGAACTCAGTGTTGACGAAGGTGACGTGGAAACCTCTGGAGTGGAGGAGCTTGGCCAACCTCATCGTGGGAATAATGTGGCCTTGTGCTGGGCATGGAAGTAAGACTGCATGAGGCTTGATGGAGGATTCCATTATTTTTCAATTGGAGGAAAATAATGTTGTGTGAAGGAATGAGGAGGGAGGTAAGAGAAGATATCTGCTTCATTAAGTGGTTGGTTATAAATGTCCAATAAATCTCTATTCAATTGGTGTCTGATTCAAAACGTCGTAATTTTTTATTGAATAATTATAAATTAAAAGGATATGATCCAAAAAAATTTTAATAAATAATTAAAGAGTTCATTTTTTTAATACAAAATTACGTTGTTTTAAATCAGATACCAATTCGATAGAGATTTATTATATTTCATCTCGTTATAAATGATACTACACTACGTTGGAGTAGATGATTGCAATGATAGATGATTGCGATTGTCCGGCCACATATTGTTTTACTTTTGAATATATATTGCTCCCTCCGTCCCGCTTGACTTGTCTTAGTTTCTTTTTCAGCCGTCCCACTCGATTTGTCTTGTTTCCAAAAAAGAAAAATAATTATTATATAAACTTTCACTTTTTCTTTGTGGGGTCTATCTTTTTATACACAATCATTCATTTATCTATATACAACCACCCACTTATCTTAATGTCCGTGTCGAAATGAAACAAGATAAATCGGACGGGACAGAGAGAGTATTTTATTGAGTGAAATTTTATTTTTGTCATCAGAGTATGATTGGACGTACGTCGCTTTATTTGGTGGGATATAATTTTACACGGCCCTTACTAAAACACGTGATTAATACTAGTATTAATTAGTAACAAAATACACCAACAATCGATAAACTAAAGAAACCGACGGATAGGATCAGATAAACTCTTTCAAGAACCTTATTTCAAAGTTGTACTGTAGCCATTTAAATCTAAATATCTATTCTTATAAAACAATGTTAGGATAGATTTTTTAGAACAGATGATCTCGTACCGACATATAGCTCTATACAAAAGGCCAAAGAAGAAAATTAAATTTAACACGAAAAGCTATGATCTTATTATATTCCTGGTTGTTTGTGGAATATCCTTGCAAGATTACTCATATAATTGTTAAATATAACCTTCTAACAATTGCGTGGATTGATGATTGGTTAAATTATTATTTTTTTGACTAATCTTTCTGTCAATCCTTGCTTTTTTCTATAATAGTACTATTTCTTTATAAACTGAAGATAAATTCTTAAATAGCTAGCCCTATCTTCTCCCCATTTCCTCACACTTTCAAATCAACACTAAACCAATTTTATTAACATAAAGAAAGAATCTTTATTGGGCCAATAAATATCAATATCAAATAAAGTCTTTTAAAATAGTGAGTACGGAGTATATGCTATACATATACGTATTGCAGCAAAAATATGTGATTTGTGAACCAATTATCGGCATTTCTGTACATTGTAATTTCCGACAGTAAAAAAGTGCCCGAGAAAGATTTTTATCCTAATTATTAGGGCTGATATATTCCCCATAAAAAGGGGTAAATAATGATTCCCTAAGTATTACATCATGATCCCCTTCTCCCCTTCCATCATTTCCTTAACCAAATGGCTACGGTTTCATGGAAGGTGGCCATCAATGGCTACGGTTTCATGGAGTAGTGGGGAAGTAATGTAGAAGTGTTAGAATCTTTTCAAATTCACTCACAATTCAAACTTATAATAATATTAATTATTACATGGACTCCAATATATATATATATATATATATATATATATATATATGGTGGGCTACAATAACATATTTCATGGTACCAAAACATGGCCCATTCTCATTTAAAAACCCACTAAGCTAGTCCACCGAACAAGCTTGATAGACAATTTCATAGCCCACCCACTACATTACGCATTCAACTTCGAGCAGCTATTTCTCACTCACCGAAAAATTGGAATTGAGAAACGAAATACACTACAAGCATCTATAAGTGTGATGCCACTGTCGGTTTACAACACATTGGTGGGAGTAGAGCTGAAGGAGACTAGGGTAGTGATGCAGCTTGCAGACAAGTCATGCATTTACCTAGTAGGATTGCTAGAGAATGTCTTGGTCAAGGTGAACGAGTTTGTTTACCCAGCTGATTTCTTTATCATCAACACCAACGACAAAAGGATAAAGGGAAAGACTGGAGTTCTTTTAGGAAGACCCTTTTTGGACACCATAAGGGCAGTCATCGATGTACATGAAGGAACAATCAGCATATCTTGGAATGGAGAGCAATACATATACACCATTTATGCAGCCATGAAGCAGCTCGCTGATGCAGAAAATGTGAATAATGTTGATGTTTTTGTTCTAATGATTCAACATCATTTGGAGACAGAATATATAAAAGATAAAATGGAGGTAGTTGTTACCCAGGGGACGATGCAATTTGACACTCAAGGAATGAGAGATTATGAAGTCAAAGAAGCTGTTATGAGTTTATATTCTCAACCAGAGTTGGAGGTTACCAACAGCGTGACTGGACTGCCCCAGGATCAAATTCCAAAGAAGCCACTGCCGTCCATTGTTAAGGCACCTGACTTGGAACTCAAACCTCTCCCTGCACACCTCAAGTATGCCTACTTGGGAGTCTTTGGGCCAAGGTCAATGGAACTGCCCAGAATGCCAGAGAAATGACCTGAAAACAGGCCAGAACCATTGCAGAATCCATTGGGCCGAAATTGAGAAGAGAAATGCTAAAGCAGGCCCACTGACTCGGTCCACAACATCATGTCGAAGTTTTGGCGGGAAGTAGGAGGCTAGAGGCTACAACATAGACTGATTTTTTCCAGCAAGCCATGCCTGGAACAGTATCTCCCACCTACCAGATCCAGATATTTTGTGAAGCTAAAAGAGAGGGAAAGAAGCGGATCTGAGCATCAACTTTCATACTCATATTTTCAGTAGTGTAGCTAGTTCTTTTTCTCTCTGAAACTCCTTCAAATTCCCGCCATTAATATAGCTAAAAAGACAACTTTATATTTCTGTTTAGTTTAGCTTGAAGCTCTCCAAGGAGAAGACTTCCTTTTGTTTATGATATCGGTCAACTTTTAATTCAACTCTTAAATTCAGTCTTTCATGTTTGCATTTACTCTTTCATGTTTGTCATCAAGTTGCTTTACTATTCACAAGTGGTTCCTTTATTTATTCCTTGCTTTCTGTCCTTATCATTCTTTTACATCTTAATGCTTTCGAATTTCATACGATGTTGTTTCTTGCTGTCTTTAGTTAAAAGTTCATGCTAAATTCCTGCTACTTTAAGAAAGTTTACTGTTCCAACTTTAAATTCCAGATCTGCTTCATGCTTTACTTTTACATGCCTCGTTTCATGTCCTTAGTCAATATGTGTAGCTAATTTCCCAGATCTGGCCGAGGTAATGAGGCACCATCCTTAAGAACCCGTGAGATGTGAGAACGTGCTTGATAATTGGTTTGGTGAAGGTTTTAGTTGAACTCTGTTTGAGGTAGTTGAGAACTGCTTATACCTGATCAATCTAGGTAGGTAATCATCTTTCTGGGCAGACGTAGACTAACTGAGTTTTCTGCTTTGAATGCTCAACATCGGTAGATGCCTTGATCTGGTTCCTCTGTTCTTAATGCTCCTTAGTGCCTCCCTGGTCATTGCTAAACAAGGTAGGGTAGTCACCTGGGTAGGGGACTGTTTCTATGCTCAACATGGAAGTCCCAGCTTAATAGAAGGAATGGACGCCCCTGTGCTCAAAACAGCGTCCTGACAAGATAATCTTAACTAAAACTGATTCACATAGTAATCTAGGATCGGACAGGGGGTGGTGTGGAATTACCTTGGCTGGATTGCTTTTATAACTTGTTATTTGCTTGTTGATTATTTTATATGTTATCTTTCTGCCTAGTTTTAGAACACCCAAAATTTATGGTGGATGCTAGCCAAACCCTTTAGGTCAGTAGAATTAGTTGCTTAATCACCCATTCCCTAAGGATCGACCTCTTGCTTGTCACTGTACTTGTATAAATTTATTTGGTGAGCCGGTCCAGACGACGGAAAGGCTTCCATCAAACAGCCAAGACAAGCCACTTCTTATCTAAACTGCAGCTTAAACCGACAACTTATCCTAAAGTTGTCTTAGTTGTGATAACTGTTTATGCCTTATTAGTTCAACCAATTGTGTAGTCTTCTTTGATCTAGAACACACTACACAATCTAACTTATATACACGATAAAGGATTATATATATATATATCAGATAGTAGAATGGAAAAACACACTGTATACAAGCATAAAATTTGCTTCCAGTAAACAACACCCCAACATTTTTATAGTACATACCAATTGTACCCAACTTTTCAATTTTGCACTCCTCTTTTTTTCTTTTTTTTTTTTCATTGAGTACTCTTACACAAACTGGTTTTGTGCCAGTTTGTGAATTCTAGAAGAAATCAAATAGCAAACGGATAAAAACATGAAAAGTTTCGGTCGTAAGAATGAAGTCCCTGTGGATTCCGGTCAACTTGTAATTGACAAGACAAGTCCCAATATATAGGAAAAAATCTCGGTCGTAAAAATAAAGTCCTTGTCTATTTTGGTCAACTTTTAATTGACTAGACAAGTCCCGATAAATAGCAAAAAGTCCCGGTCAACTTTGTAATTGAAATATAGTGAGAAGTCTCTGTCGGTCCCTATCAGTCTCAGTCAACATTTAAATTAAAAGGTCTTGATATAATATAAGTCACGGTCAGTGACAATGACCACAACAAGTACTTGGAGTGGGACCGCCCGAAACTTGTATAAATGAAAAAACCATCATTACCCGTCACCATTTATTTCTTGATCTTTGTTATTTTGAGAGAGAATGTGATGACATCTTTCAACCGAAACACCAACATTCGACCGGAACCACTCATTTTCGACTGAAACCACTGAATTTCGACTGAGACTTCTAATGATAGAGGTTAATTGCCCCGATCTATGCAATTATGATTTTTTTTTCATAATTTACGTTTATTTTCCGACAGTAATTATAAAATCTAGCAAAAACCTCTGGCTTACCACCGAGCTTAAACTGGTCTTGATTTAAGTTTTTTGGTCAGTGAAAGTAAGTCTCGTTGGTCTCTATATTAAGTCACTATAATGATGGGGACTTGTATTTAACGATCGGGACTTAGATACGTCAAAATCTCGATGAAAAGAAGTCCCTATCAAGATAGGGACTTGTGTGAAATGACCGGGACTCCGGTTCAAAACACGATGGGGCTAAACATTTTCAACGAGAAGTCTCTATCGTGATCGGGACTTTTGTTAACCGACAAGGACTTCTACGAAAAAAAATGCTGACAGATTTTTAGATCTAGAGAATTTGCACGTGTATTTTAGGGCTCGAATTTTAATTCTTGAATCTTTATTTCTAAATTTTAGTTATGAATGTTTAGTTTTCGAATTTAGTTCTTGAATTGAAGTTTTTGAATTTTACGGATGTGAGATTTGACAAAATGGCGACTTCTTGAACATGATTTAATTACCACAAGAAGTTCATGTAGTGACTGAAGCTTTTATTAACCGACATGGATGTCATCTGCCGTCGCATCACCTCTATCAGACACATCAGCCTCCCTTCAACAGGTACCTAGAGGGTCGTCCTTCAATATGTTAGATTCATTTCCGGTTGATCCAATCTTTTCGATGCAACAGCCTCCCCAAGTATAGAAATTAGAGTTAAATATTGATTTTTATCACCGAGACCTAAATAATTTATGTTATCACAGACTGAATGACAGTTCCTCCAGTTATTTCGATCTGTCTCCCCATTAGTATGTATCACATAACAATGTTTGATAACTCTACTAAGAGTTGTACTTGCGGAGGTAGAGCCTGTTTTCAGATTTTATTTGCTATGTATCTAACTTATCTAAATCATGTATCGACTTATCTAAATCATGTATGTGGGTTTTATTTGATATGTATTGTAATTTGATTTATTATATTTGATTTTACTTTCTTTTGGAAAAATGAGTTTGTTTCGTAGAAAATATGTTTTAACTTGTTTCAATTTGTCCATCTTGATTTCATTAACTTATCAAATTGAATTTAAATTGCTATGAAATTAGTATCATTTGGTTATAGTCTTTAATATAGATGATTATATGCATTACACTTGAATACAACTTGTTCGAAATCAATTTTAGGAGGAGACGGGGACTTGATCGCGTGACAGGGACTCTAAACCCTCGCGACCGGGACTCCCACCAAAACTTGATCTACCACGAGAGGATTTTCGGAGCATGTTCAGAGTTTGGAGCCCTGATCGGGACTTGAACGAGTTTGATAGGGACTTGATCGTCCCTGACCGGGACTTTAGCAGAGACTTCAAAAAGTTGCATGGATAGGGACTTCATAAATGAGATAGAGACTTAAATCGCATATAAGTAATTCGATTTTTCAAAATGTAGACGAGGACTTAAACTATATGGGCTTGATCAAAAATAAACAGGGACTTGATCTAAAATGGCAGGGACTTCATCTAAAAATGCTACAATCATACGCCTAAAGCCACAACTTTTAGAACTCCGCTTCGCTAGGCCTCGAACACTTTCACCTTGTTTACCCCATCTCCTTAGATATGTTAAACTTTCTCGGCGCGTGAGACTTATTTTCGGAAGAACTTGCTTCTGCTCTAGAGGGTCGTCAACTATACCTCAACCTTCCGGCTTGACGGTGATTAATTGGTGATAATACGACCATGTATTTTACTTCCATGGGCATCCTCCACTCCTTTTGGGGGGTACGGGATAAAGAGCACCAGCATATATCGCTCTCCAAGTTGATGTTTTGCAGGTGTCGTCGACGTAGTCTAGTAAATTCAAATTACAACTAATATGAAACAATTCAATATAATCAATATGCAATTTTTTTTCAAACCCTTAAATATTTAAATTATGAGTGCATCGTACCTAAGAACAACACAGGCATGTGAACACGACATCTCATCGAGTTGCCATCCACGACATTTACAAACACACCTTGTAGTTGGATCTTCCAGTAATATTCTCCACCGTACACTTTGAATTTGTCTTCACTAATGGCCACAACGCAGTACTAGTGTGATTTATCTTCCGCGGGAGCTAGCTTCAACTCCGCTCTAACTGTAACCTCTTTATCTCGTTCTAGTACTTTCTCTCGACGTTCATCGAACCATTGTTCGAGCATAATTTTGATTGCATCAATCATAGTCGACCAGGACTCTGTAAGGGTGATAGGAACTGGACCAGGACTTGACAGGGCGCTACTGGGGCAACATGAATGATTTGACAATTCGCCCTGGGGCAACAGGAATGATTTGACAATTCAATTCTTTCATTAACTTGACCTAGACTTTATTTCAACGACAGAGACCAGATAGGGACCGATAGGGACTTGGAAGATCAATTGTTCTTCCATAGTCGACCGATACTTTATTTCAGCGATCGAGACCAAACAAGGACTTGGAAGAAAAATTGACGATAGATTATTTTCATACAGTCTATCGGAACTTTATTTCAGCGACAGGGACCCAACCGGGACCTCGTTTGTCTCTGAAATAAATCGAAACTTTTTATGCCAATCATTGAGCACAACAAAGATACGAAAGTTGCACATTTTTTCCAACATTAGTGCTGACACATTTGAAACAAAAGAAAAAAGTGAGGATGAAATAGTAAAATTGGGTATATTGGGTATGAATTATAAAATTTGGGTACATTTGAATTTGGAATAGTGTAGATGGGCATTTTAAAAATCACCCCATTATTTTTAATTACAATACCCCATTATTTTTAATTACAATATAATTATTTGCAATAAAATTAAATTAAAATACAGAAAATAAGTAAATTAAAATATTACAAACTAATACATAAAAAATGCAATATTATTAAATAATTTTATTCAATGTGGCCTCACGTAGTGGACTGGTTGGGGTCGGCGGTTTAAGAAAATGGAAATAATTTTGGTTTTTTTTTTTCACATAATTGTTTTTTGTCACTGTTAGTTTTAGTCTAAGAGCTCAATAAACTAACCACCTATTACTGATAGACTCTCCTTGCTCAGCAGATTGATTAGCGCGGTCTACGATTTCCTAATAGTAATGCAATCGATTCATCTTATATCATATGCGTAGTGCTTCAAATTTGTTGGTAATCGCTCGCAGCTTCGTGCTTTGACATCCCCTTGGGGTTTTCCGAAGCAACACAAACAATCACAAGATGACTTTAAAGGTGATGTTTGATGCTTCTCTTCAACTGATCTTGCCTCTCTTTCACAGATTTATTACTTAATGGCTAAGCTCCATCAATTCATGTTCGATAGTGAGCGATTATTTGAAGTAGTGAGTATGATGGATAAGGTATTAAGGTTCAAGCATTTCTTCATGTATCCGACTATACTTTTTATTCCCTCTTCTTACTTTTTACTAATAATCTTTCTCTTCTTACTTTTTACTAATAATCTTTCTTTCAATATTCGCTGCTTTTTTCAATAATAATATTTCTTTATTCCAATCAATTTTAAATTATAAAATAATACGATTATAAAATTTATATATTACATATCATCGTTAGTTGTACCAATAATTAAATACATGATTCACGACATAAAATCATATCTAGTAGGGACATGCATTTTCTCGATAGATAAATAAGGTTTGTGAAAGGTTACTGCTAGTCACGTGAATCCATTTCCTGACCCGACTCTTTACCGATCAATTATTGGTGCTCTTCAATATTTATCATTACTCGGCCGAACATTGTCAATACTGTGAGTCAATATCTTACGACTCATACTGATGACCATTTTCAGCTGTGAAGCACACACCCTTCGTTATGTTAAATTATTATTATTTTTCCTAAAGCCCTAAATCGCGTCTTCAATCTCATTCTCTGTTCTTCTCCCCCTCCAGGCTTGCGGAGCCTGTTCTCATCAAATCAAGATTCAAAAATCAAAATTAAACCCTGCAAATTTGCAATTATCCAAGAACAAGAACATAAACAATACGAAATACATCCTCTCTCAGTTTGGAGTTGAAGTTACTTGAAGGCTGAATCTCTCGGAATCTATCCTCCCTCGGTCCCTCAAAATTACGAGGTTTGTTCGTTGTTTAATTTCAATAAATTTGATCCAGCTGTATTCTAACCTAGAAATCAGACGTGAGAGTTGAGACATTGATTTGTTCATGATTGTATCACTTGTATTTTTTTAATTCCGAGAATGAAATGCAGAAATGAAACTCAATTTTTAAGCAAGAACTTACTACTACATCTTAAGATTCTATGTTTCTAACCTCAGACTTCAAGCCTACTAATTAGCAACCCAATTAAAGACTCTCCCTTGTAGGCAGAATCATTAAGGTTAAGCTCTTGGTCTGCTAGCACTGGGTGTTGAATCAAATATTTGGTGCTTGGTATTGTGTTTTTAGACATTTAATGACTTTTTAGATATTTTTTATGGTCATTTTACCTAATTCTTGATTTGTTAATATTTAATTAATTATAATTTATTTTTTGGTGGACTCTTACGATTCTACTACGATTCTACGATTCACGATCCTACCTAGGATCGCGAGTTTGACAACCTTGGTAGTACTTTACGCTTGAATGGTACAATGCCTCTTGTAACGAGTTCGCGGTAGTGCAAGAAAGCAATGAAAGAGCAAACCGAGAATTGGAAATCCGGAATCCCCATTTCTTGAGCTGCCTTAGTGCTCATCACTCCATCCGAAACCACCAAAGAAACCGGCGGCACTCCGCCGCCGGAGTTGAGCTTCGAAAGCATCTTCTTGAAAGGCTCAAGACAAGTGGTCCTAGTAGAGTTAGGAGCGGAGCCAGAAAATCATAGTGGGGTGGGCTCAGGGGCGGAACCAGTATTTATAGATGGGGGGCGAGATTTATTGGGGGTTCGGGGGCGGAGCCCCCGAAATTTTTTTTAGAGAAAAGATAATATAACAATGAGTATAAGGAAGTCAAAAGTACTTATAATATATACAAATGACAAAATAATGAGTCTAAAATGATATCTAACATTAACAACATATTACTTATTCCATCATAATAAAACTTATCATGATCAATAATTCATTTAATAGTAACCTGAAAACTTTTATTTTTCAATCTATATGCATGCTGACAAAATAATCTAGCCTATTAAGAGACAAATTAACAAATAAATAGTAAACATATCCTAAAAAATCTATATTTTTAATATGACTGACCTAACGTATACTTATCCCGTTAGAAGGGATTGAAAATTTTATTACTTATTCAATTTATTTTAATAGATACAAAAACTATTGGGCTCTTTATATTATTCAAACTATTGGGCTCTTTAATAGATACAAAAATTATTCTCTTCTTTAACCAAAAAAAAAATAGATGGACTAAGATTTTTGCACTAGGCTTGAGCCCAGGTAAGCTCACCCTTCCCTCCGCCCATGAGTAGAGTGACACAACATTGGAACATTTTGTGTGGCATCCAATTCCGACGGTGGCAAGCCGTCTGGTATCGTCTCGAACCTAAAATCCGGTAGGCCCTTAACGGAATCCGGGCCACTGGAGCGGATGAGACGATTGTGGTTGAACTCAGTGTTGACGAAGGTGACGTGAAAGCCTCTGGAGTGGAGGAGCTTGGCCAGCCTCATCATGGGAATGATGTGGCCTTGTCCTGGGCATGGAAGTAAAACTGCATGATGCTTGATGGACGATTCCATTAATTTTCAATTGGGAGAAAATTAATGTTGTGTGAAGAAATGAGTCAAGGAGGGAAGTGGGAGAAGATATCTGCCTCATTCAAGTGGTTATTACCCTATTATATAAGAAGATACAAGACTACTGTTACTATCAACAGTAACCTCAACAATCAAACTTTCCCCAGCAAAAAGCAGCTCAAATAAGCCAACGACCCCTAACAACAGTGAAGCTATAAAGCAAAGCCACCTCCCCCCTATTCAGAGTTAAAAAATGGGCGAATTTCGAGGCTACTGAATTTATTTAGTAAGGATAAGGATCATTTGGCGCAAATCTCAAGGATTGTTGGACAATTTTATTCTCCTTCACTTGGTAAGTGCTTTCTACTCCCTCCAAGAATCTGCTACAATGGTTGTAAGCAATCAATTTGTGCTATGCGAAGCAGTCGTCTCTCTTCTAAGCCGTCCTGTGCTCCTCTCCTCCTCCTCTCGCCGCCGCCGCTGCTGCCGTCGGTGGACTCCTCTTCTCTCTATACTCACTTCAACCAACCCCAACTCTCTACCGTCCACCTACTCGACCACCATGGCTTCAAACCTCGTCGCCGCCGGGAAGTGCGTCATCTCTAAATTCTTCAACGATTGCGCCTCCCGGTCCCGCGTCCTCCAAAAGTCCGATTGCAATTACTCCGAGTTCCGCCGCCCTCCTGATCGCCCCTGCAAAACGACGTCGATTCTGTCTATGCTCGCCCTCGAATTCCTCGGGGAAAGCGCCTGATCGCCTGTGGTTTTGGGTATGATCTCTCTGATGAAGCAATCAGCTGGAGTTCCTTCTGATTTGGGCGTTTTAGGCGTTTCGACGATGAAAGCTCAAGCGGTCGCCGTCTAAGGATCTATCTTCGTCAGAGGTTGATAGAGGAGGAACATTCGCTGCTAGCAGTAATTGCAACGACAACAAAAAAGTATCCTCGAAGACTGTTAGTGTTGGTGGCGTCGAAAGTAAGTGTTCGGGAGCATTGGCGACGGCTAAGAACGGTTGTTCAACCAGCGTCAAGGTTTTGCAGCAGAGAAGCAGTGGAATTAGTAGCAGCAATTAGCTTTTGAAGATGATGAATCTTTGCTTCACCTCTGAGGATGCTAAGGCGGCTTTCACTACTTTCAGTGTAAGCATTCTGTTCAAATCCACATTGGCCGAGCCTCGGTCGATCCCTTCCATGTTTATGTACCCCATACTTGATGTGGGCGATAGAGTTCTTGCTGAGAAGGTATATTTCTATACTTTTTTTGGTTCAATTCTGAATTCAATTCGGCAAAGTTTTAGTATTTCTGCATTAAAATGCTTAATGAAACTGTACGGCTTATGAAATCCTCCCAATTGTATGCAAGAAACTGAGAAGGTTGGGAATCATTCTTAACTGAAGTAATAAGCAGATATCCTTACGTTTGATCAAGATGCTTATGCCCATAAAGAAATTCAATTTTGGGAAGCATTATAATCCTATCAGTGTTTAATGGCAATGCTTTGGCTATGATGCCAAATCAAGAAAGCTTATACATTTGTTATGGCTGAAATACCATGTTGTACTATGATAGTCGGAATTATCGCGGCCAGTTTAATTAACAATTAAAAAAAAAGATACATTATATTGATAGGTTTGATGGCAATTCTTTGGCTATGTTACCAAGTCAAGAAAGCTTTAGATGTTATGTGGCTGAAATACCCTGTTGTAATATGATAGCCGGAATTATCGCGGGCAGTTTAATTAGCGATTAGAGAAAACATACGTTATATTGATAGGTTTAAAGATCCAAGCTTGAGTTATTCCTATGGAAAATATGTTATCCTCTTAGTCCATTGTTTGCTGATGAAAATCTTTCGATAGTGGATGCTTGATGAAGCACCATTGATGTTGTGTTGTTTGCATTCAAAATTCTTCACATCCTTGATTCTTTTGTGTGCTGTTTCCAGGTTCCTTACATTTTTAAGAAGCCAGATATCTCCGAAATTGTGATTTTCAAGGCTCCGGCTTTCCTTCAGGTAGCTTTAGAAAGGTTCCGCTTGATCATCTTCAGTATAGTTACTGCATTGTCATCTTTATATCAAGGAGTTGGTTCACTTGTTTTGCACGAATATGGTTTTAGTACACATTTGATGTCTTCATTAAAAGAATTGTAGCAAAAGCTGGCGACTACGTGCAAGTAAGAAATGTCAATTGGTTATTTAGATTTCCTTTTCCAGCCTCCATCATATATCTAAATCTATATTCCTTGCGCATGTTCGTGATGGAAAATTGATGGTGAATGATATAACTCAAAACGAGGATATTTGTGTTATATCTTTTAAGAAAGAAATTTATCTCATTATACTTTTTTGCAAGTAGTATTATATTGGCATTTCTTAGAACAATTGTTGATAGATGTCTATACACAAAATGCATCTTCTATTGGATGAAATATATTTTTTCCAACTTTATCTACAACATCATTACTGACGCTGTTCTTCATTAAGAGAAAAATCATAATTTAAAAAATCACAATTTAATTAACGTTTATTCAGTCAGGCACCGCGCTAGAACTGAGCGAGTAATTGGTTGAACATGCGCAACCAGGTTTAGTTTTGGGAACTGATGGATAAATTTGTGAAGTGTTCTTCCCATTTTAGAGAAACGGATAATATTCCCAATCTATTTGTTTAACCTTCAGACTGAATTGCTTGCTTTGAGTTTTTGGATGGTACCATGTGCATTCTTTGGCGTGATTTAGTTGAGGATTTCTAGCTATGTCATATGGTGTAGAAATGGAGAAGATGATGGAGAAGGCGTGGGCCTATCTCATTATATGTTCAAAAAATGGATGTTTATGCCTGTATTGGAGGATATGACAAGATATTTTGTTTTTCTCGGAGCAGAATGAAATGTTCAAATTTAGCAGTTCTTGAATGTCAAAAGCCAAAAAATCCATATGTCGTTGCTTAAGTCCCCTTTTGCAAATTCGATTAGTTGTTGTTGCAATTGCTTATTACATTTTGGAAATCCAATTGTCTATTTTCTTGTTAAATTTGACTAATTTTTTATTCGCTTTTCGAAATGTAATTAATTGACAGTGAAAATTTGAATAATTGCTTCTGTAATTGCTTATTTACTTTTGAATGGAAAGTGTAGAAGACCGGTGCATGTTGTGTCGATTGACGGTTTACGTCTGCTAGGTAGAGGGGTTAGAATTGACGGAGACGAAACTCATTTTGTTTGCGGAGTTACATAAGAGTGTTACTCCAATTGTAACACGTGGTGAGATAGTACAAGGTTTTGACGCTTGTTTTGATGAGGTTAAGGGTGGAATGAAGTTTGTTGAGGGTGATGATGCAGTTTACCGTGATTTTGGCTCGTAAAGGCGAACCCCTGCTTTGATTAATATGGTCATACATCTGACTCGAGCTGCCATACACCTGACTCGAGCTGCCATACATCTTGTTGGTTTAGGTAAATTCATATGTTTGGAGTTTGCGTTTCTACATAATCACAATTGCTATAAGTTTCTTGAATTTGCCTATTTTGGATTTACTTTCATGATAATTTGGGTTTAAATAATCGCAATTGGATTAGTTACTACTTCTTATAGTAAATGATTTTAAGACCTAAATGAAAATAGAGTAGTGTTCTTATGCTTCTGAGTGTGTTTATTGATACTCAGAAATTTCGTTTACGTTTTTTTTTTTGAATTTGGGTTTGAATAATCAGAATTGGAATTAGTAAATTTTGAATTGCTTATTTTGAGTTCAGTTTCATGAGAATTTAGATTTAAATAATCACAATTGAGATTAGTTACTGCTGCTTTTAGTAAATGACTTTAGGACCTAAATGAAGAGAGAGCAATGTTCATATGCTTCAGAGTGTGTTTATTGATACACATAAATTTCATTTTAAATGTATACTTTTCGTAGAATGCTTTTTGGAGTCATTACTTATTTGTGTTTAGTTTTTTTTTGAAATATCAGTGTTAGTACCATATTTTATGAGAATCAATATATTTCTATTAGTACATTGAAATGCATTATTATTTAGATAATTTATTTACTTAACTACCGAACTATTCCAATGTTACACCAATAATATATCGATTTACCGACTTGCACTATTATTAAGCAAAAGATACGACAAGCTTATTTGGCCTGGCACCGCGCTAGCGCGATGGAATATTTCTAGTAGATGATAGATATATAGATGATTGCGATTGGCGACCGCGTATTATTTTATTGCGTTAAAATTTTATTTTTGATTCGCTACGTCGTTTTATTTGGTGGGATAGAGCACGGCACATACTAAATATGGATGTTACAATTTAACACGGGACGGCACATACAAAATTATAAATACATACTATAATTAGCAAGTTTTATTAATTTAACATACATAAAGAAAATAATCTTTATTGGGCCAATAAATATCAATATTAAAGTTGATATGATTTGAAAGTCTTCTAATTAATTAGTGAGTATATGCTATACGTATGGGTATCGCATAAGTGGGTACGCATGAATTTCTCATCGTATTTATATATCGCATTTCCGCAATCATTATTGAAGAAAAATATATGAACCAACTTTTTATTATTTTAGATACTCCAGCAGTCCAGCATCTCTATACTCTACTGTGTATTTTTCACAAATTAGAATTTCGCATCCAAAATTAAGCATAATAATTTATCTATTTAAAGGAGAATAACCCTTTTTAATTTATCTATTTACTGTAGGTAAAAAAAAAGTACATGAATAATTTAATAACTTAATAATATTTGATTTACATCTAAATCATTAATTGATATGAGTTTTGAATATTTTTAGTAATTTAGGACCGACTCTACTCTCTAATTGATCTTATTTGATTTCAACAAAATATACAAATTCTATACATTTTTCTTTTTTGCACATGGACTTTAAAATTAATTTGTTTTTGCACACAATCGAAACTTAGATTTTTTTAATTAATATTTATTTCTAAAAAAATTTATAATAAATGACCGAATTAAGTTGAACAAACGGGTTAAATACAAAGAAAGAATTAAAAAAATCTTAACATTTAATCTTAAAAAAACTCTTAAAATTTAAAATTTAACCGATTAAGTTGAACTAAATCTTAAATGCGAGTTTCTTCCCTTTTATTTAATCGGTTTGTTCAATTTAATTCGGCTATTCATTATAAAGTTTTATTATCAATAAGTATTAATTAAAAAAAATTAAAATTTCAATTGTATGCAAAATCAAATTACATTTAAAGTTTATGTGCAAAAGGGGAAACTGTAAAGAGTTTGTGTATTTTATTGAAAATCAAATAAGATCGATTATGACTCACTTGACATGTCAACAGCCACGTCACGCCGGAAAATGTCACGTCAGCTTTGATTTCGTCAGATTTTTGATTTGTGTGCAATTTGAAACAAATTAATAGTTGGTGTATTTATGAACTAAATTGAATGTTTGTGTACAAAAAGGGAATTTGAAAAAAAATGGTTTACCCTTTTTAATTTATCTATTTACTGTCGGCAAAAAAAAAGTACATGAATATTTTAATAGCTTAATAATATTTGATTTATATCTAAATCATTAATTGACATGATTTTTGAATTTTTTTTAGAAATTTAGGACCGACTCTACTCTCTAAAATCTGACAAATTCTAATGACATGAAAAAAGATCAAGTACGGTATCAGCATAAAATTTGAGAAAATCTTAGTAAATTTGGAAATCGTTCTTTTTGTTTTACCTTTTATGATTTATCAACAGCTTAGCAAATGTTGAATACAAGCTGCTATTACAAAGTAAACCGGTAAGTCGGAAAAAGAAAGAAATGAAAATGTCTAAAAGAAAACTTCGTCGAGTCGAGGATAGCCTCTATCCGCAAGACGAAATACGCCCCGGTAGTGCTCTCGGTTACGGCGTATCGTTCCCAAAGATAAAACGACGACGTCTCGAGGATTGCAGCACCGCAAGATCTTCGAGTTCCGGCAAACTAGACGGAAGACAAGGACTTGAGCAAGATGAACTTAAATAATATGAAATGTATGAAAAATGGTTGTGTATCAAATGAACTTTACAAGCTCCTATTATAGGTGTACATCCACTCATGAGAGATCCATGAATTGATGATGACATTCATAACACCATCATTAGGAAGCCATCAAGTGCCAACAACTAGAATTTGAAACACTTCAAATTCTAACGTAAACATACATACATATATATATATATATATATATATATATTATCTTATATCAAAATATGATATAGATTAGGTCCAAATTCGTTCAAGCCCATTAAGTCGACCTGACGAACAAAGCCCAACGATTAACACTTTAACTCCCACTTCTCGTGCACCAATTTCGCGTACCTATTTCTCACTCACCGAAAATCGAAATCGATAAATTAAGCACACTATAATTATCTACTCGAAACGTAGACCGACGTCATATATCTCAATTCATAAATCGGTAAATATCGAGGCTCGAAAAGACGATTAAACATGATAAATATATATATATATATATATATATATATATATTATTACTGATTTTTCCAAACCTATTACTGGTTTTTTCAAACCTATTACCGGTTTTTCCAAACCTATTACCGATTTTTCTAACAGCAAAAATCCTAAAACTCCTTTAATTTGTCGATGTCTGTAAAATAGAAAATTATATTTTATCTCATAAGAAATCATGAAGAATTTCACACAACATGATCTATTATCTCACCAAACATCCTCAAGAATTTATCAATTTATGGTATGAAAAGTATTACATTTTGAGATAGATCAATAATTGTCGTACACCGTAAAACTTAATAATTTGTATGAAATTTTCTTCAATAACATAGAGAAATCGCATGTGTATAATTCCATAAATAAATAAACACAATTACTCAAGGTACATGTATGCAAAGTGTGCACACTCAAATTCATAAGAAAATGGCATTCAAAATATACATATGCATCTGTTATTTCACCCGATTCAAAATCTTAATGTGAGTAGACGTCTTGGTTGTTCCTTGATATACCATCGGATTTAATAAGAAAGAAAAAACTTTACCGATTTTAGATGTGTCGATTTTTGAGTGAGGAGTATTTGTAATGTTGTGGTATTTTTTTTTTTTTTTTGATAGGAGAGAAGTAAGAATGGGAATAGTGCTTATGTGGCACCTTATTAGGAGCAGGATCTTAGTTTGACAATTATTTTTACAATAGTGTTAGTTTGATAATTTTTTTTATAATGCTATTTTGACCCAAAAAAATAACTCCAAATTATTACATTCTCGGCTGAAAACCTCAATTACCACATATCTAAAAGCCCCGTTTGGAAGAGCTTATTAGGAGCTTATTTCAGGTTTTTCTAAAACATAAGCGATTTTGTATGCATTTGTGAGAGCTTATGAAAACATCTTATTCTAAAAATAAGTTGTTTTTGACTTATTTTCGTAAGCTGGTAGGAATAGTTTATAAAAATAAGCTAAAAATAGCTTATGGAAAATAAGTTCTTATATCACATCCCCTGACAACAATTTTTTAAACTATATATATTTTTTTCTTCTAATTAAGTGCTTATGTACAAATGTATCCAATGCAACAGCTTATTAAATTTAAGTGATTATATCATAAATACTTATATCATAAGCGCTTATTTAAATTATTTTTCCAAATGGGACCATAATCTATAATTTTTTTAAATCGAGTGGCAATATCTACTAGATAAACAAATATGTAGCATAGCCAAATCAAAGCTGCAAATAAGACGGAGTGCCTTATTAATTAACATAAAACCCCAAATATCCTTTCAAACAACATAGGTTACCAAATCTAAAGGAGCATAAATAACACAGTTAACAGAAGTAGCCAAGACCCTTCTCAATAAACTTATCAAAATTAACATAAGATTCTCCTCCAACATCAGTAGCATCTTCTGCTAACTTCTTCCATTCTTTAGCCTCCCCTCTCATCTTCTTCCCCTTCTCCCCTTCCATCATTTCCTTAACCAAATCCACAACCTCACCCCTCTTCACATCATGATCAATCTCCATTCCAATCCCCCACTTCTCGCACGAATAGTGACAGTTGGTTTGCTGGTCCGCAAAAAAGGGCCAGCAGATGACCGGCACACCATAAGATATACTTTCCAAATTCGAGTTCCATCCACAATGCGTCAAGAATGCACCTACAGCCTCGTGGGCTAGTACTTGGTCTTGAGCAACCCAACTCGCCAGCAACCCTCTATCCTTAACTGCCTCCACAAACTCCGGAGACAGCATTGCTTCATCTCCCTTAACGACGTCATGCCTAACGATCCACAAGAAAGGCTGCATGCTTTCCACCAGCCCCCAAGCAAATTCTTGGAAATTCTCGGCCGTCATCGTTGTAATACTACCATAATTAACATAGACAACTGAATTACATTTCTGCTTCTCGAGCCAGTGGAAAACTGCTGATTCCGGCGTCCATAAACTCGAGTTGAGAGATTTAACTTCACTTTCGGGCACGTGTTTGCCAAGAAGGGGAAGAGGGCCTATTGTGTAGAAGTTGGTGTAGTTGAATTTCGAGATCACAGTCTCTAAGGCCTCCTTTTCCAACTCTTGGAAGGTGTTGAAGATGATAGCAGAGGCTTTCAGAGAGCTCTGGGCTTCTTCTCCCAAGAAATCGAACATGATATCATTAGAGTCGGTTGTCCTTAAGAAGCTCGGCAGATCCTTCAGACGAATCTCCCCCATGCCGGCAACCCAATCCACAGGGGTGTCGAGTGTTCCATCACTCAAATAATTATCATCTGCAAACAACATAACTTAAAAATCTTACCTAGAAAATAAAATGATTCAGAGACAGAAGTAATTACTCTTAAAGGGAACAATGCCTCTTCTAATGAGCTCGCGGTAGTGCAAGTAACCAATAAAGGAACAGGCCGAAGCAGTCCAGAACTGAAAATCCGGGATCCCCCCCCCAACTCCCGAGCAGCCTTAATGCCGAAGCTCATCACTCCATCGGCGACGACGAACGTAACCGGCGGCACTCCGCCGCCGGAGTTGAGCCTCGACAGCAGCTTCTTGAAAGGCTCAAGACAAGTTCTCTTGGTTGTGTAACACAACAATGGCACATCTTGCGTAGCATCCAAATCCGACGGCGGCATGCCGTCGGGGATCGTCTCGAACCTGAAATCCGACAGTCCCTTAACAGAATCCGGCCCCTTGGAGCGGATGAGACGGGTGTGGTTGAACTCAGTGTTGACGAAGGTGACGTGGAAGCCTCTGGAGTGGACGAGCTTGGCCAGCCTCATCATGGGAGTGATGTGGCCCTGCGCCGGATACGGGACGAAGACTGCGTGAGGTTTGACGGCGGACCCCATTTCTCAGTTTCGGACAGCCAAACAAAACGTTCAAGGGGAGTGGTGAGTCTGACAAGTTATCAATTATAATATGGCTGATTGAAGAGTTTATGTAAACGTGGGAAACTCCGCATATGTTATTTCAGCATCTTTGCAGTCTGTGCCGGATATGAGATTATACGTGGAAAAGTCCAAACAAGTGTGAGATTTGAGCCTCCAGATATTTTATTTTATGTATCTAGTTTAATACGACGCATATAATATTAAGTATGAGTGCGTTTGGTGGAAATCAATTTTAGCATCACCAGGGGCGGATCCAACCCAATAAAATACCTTGGGCTGGACATAGATCGAAAGAAATACGTTGAATTGAAGTGTTAATTTAAGTTATATTTCAAAAAAAAAAATCTAAAATTACTATTTATAAAAAAGGGAATTTTTTTTTCTTACAGGGGCTGGAGCCCACCCCAGCCCATGGGTAGGTCCGCCCCTGAGCATCAGGTTATTGCTAGGGCCGTTAATATGATCGATTAACCAACAGAATTAAATCGATTCAAACTTTTTTTAATCAAATCGAACCAAAAGTGTTTGGTTCAGTATTCGATTTGACTATCTGATTAATGAATCAAACCAAAAGAAAAATATTTTAATATTTTTTGTATATTGAAGGATTACATTTTATATGCAATTTTTCCAATCAAATCAATTTAATGTCATTTAACTAAAAAACCGAACTAGCTGTCCTATTTCTTGCATCTTGGATTAACGAATTAAATTTAAGTTAAAAAATGATGGGCTTAGAGTGAATTGTTCTTCTTGAAATGGTTGTTCTAATGCAGAACTAGAGTGTGTCGTTGGTGTTGGGACTTCTACTTTAAATCGAGGTCTCACTTAACAAGTTTCGCATAACTGTTTTTTAGATTCATTCAAACTCGGAAAAGAATAATATTATACCTGATGGGCTTGAGATGCTATAACAAATAGTTCGAAGTTTTTAAGCTTGCTGATATTATTCACATATACCAATTGAAAATAGGATGCACAAATGTTCCTACAGGCTCCGGATCAAACCACTTGCAGTTGAATAACATCATTCTTTTTAGTGGCAGACCCTGATATTCGAACTCACAAACCTCAAGCAACTATTCATAGTAATCCCAAGTACCGGTGTAGTAATCTTGTCCTTTTATACATACTCTACTGTTATTAGTGGCTCTCAATCCCCCATGTATCATTGTGTGAAACTTGTATCCATTTACAATGTAACCGGGATAAGTCACAGCTTTCAATAAAGGCCCTTGTGCAAGAGACCAAATGTATTCATTTGGTTCGTTGTAGTAATAAGATTTACCTATACATAGTTTTTGATAGTGCCAATTATGATTATATACAAGTGCTTGTACCTGTATGAATTTGTATTTATTTACTTAAATAAGATTAGAACCAATCTGCATAATTGTGTTGAAGTTTAGTCTGCATTTGAGCATCTGAGATATGGGAGTATTCGGCTCGCACATAGCTATCAAACATGCATCATAATATAGAACAATTGTGTTAGTTCGTAAAATAGCAATTTAATGTTTCCAGATAGTTTTAGAGAACTCACGTCTGATATTTGATCGTAACATCTTCACAATTGAGGAGGATGCATAGATGTGCAACTTTACACTCTTTAGGATCAAGGTATCTCACAACACTCTCCAATAAGACGTCTGTGACTTTTGAATATACTAAGCTTATAAGGATTGTCGTCATCCTCTGCAATTGCTCTTCCTCACAATTATGTGGCATCGTCCTGATCCTCGTGCTCTCATAATCCTCAAAGTAGTAAGAACAAAAATTGGATGCTTCTGACTTTTTATTACTAATCTTTCTTTCAGTATTCCCTGCTCTTTTCTATAATAATATTTCTTTATTCCAATCAATTATAAATTATAAAATAATATGACTATTCAATATATTACTATGTATCCGAAACATAGTAGATACATGATCAACTCCCACATACTAAAATAGCATTATGCGTAGAGACATATCATCGTTAGTTGTTCCAATAAATACATGATTCACGACATAAAATCATATCTAGGGACATGAATTTTCTCGATAGATAAATAAGGTTTGTGAATGGTTACTGTTAGTCACGTGAATCCATTTCCTGACCCGACTCTTTACCGATCAATTATTGGTGCTCTTCAATATTTATCATTACTCGGCCGAACATTGTCAATACTGTGAGTCAACATCTTACTACTCATACTGATGACCAATTTCAACTGTGAAGCTCACCCTTCGTTATGTCAAAGGTAAAATAGCTTATCTTATGGTCTTACTTTCAGTTGCACGTCAGCTTATTCTCTTGGCTATTCCGACGCAGATTGGGCGCTGGCCCGAGACACGCAGCTCCACTTATGACTACTCAATTTTTCTTGTCTCCAATCTTATCTCATAGAGTGTCAAGAAACAACCTAATGTGGCCCGTTCTAGTTGTGAATCTGAATATCGAGCTTTAGCCAATACTGCTTCAGAACCTTTTTCAGTACTTCATCTTCTACGTGAGCTTCATGTTGTTCCAGTTGGCCAACCACTCCTGTGTGACAACAATAGTGCAATTTTTCTAGCTCAGAATCCAATAGCTCAAGCGAGAGAAACATATTAATATCGACTTTCATATATGTTCATGAATTGGTCGCAAGTGGCGTTCTTAATGTCCAAGATGTTCCATCCAAACTTTAAATAACAGATATCTTTATCAAAGAACTTCCACGACCGCTGTTAGTTTTTTCAATCCAAGCTTTGCATATGATTAAATCCCATGCTACGCTTGAGGGGGTGTTAAGGAAATAATTGATAGGTATGTATTATAGGCGTGATTTTTTTTAATTCCAGTCTTTGGTTATGTATGGTATCTCCAATTGTAAATGTGATTGTATAAGTATATCCTAATGCAATCACCTGTTCTGCAAGATTCATTTCCCATATTGTTATTATTCTCTGTCAAATCAGTTAATTGCATTACTCTTCTAATTATTATATATTTATTATGTAATACTCCCTCCGTTCCATTATTTGTGGTCAGCCATATTCTTTTCATTACGGGAATTAAGAGAGTAGATGATGAAGTATGAGAAAAAGAAGTAAATGATAAAATATAAGAGAGAAGATGAGTGAGATAATGAAAAAGTAGGAGTGAAAGTAAGAGAAAGAAGATGATAAAGTATGAGAGATGAAGATAGTAGTTATTTGCCAAATTCCAAAATTGGCCACTTATACGGGAATATATATATATATATATATATATATATATATATAATTAAGGGTGATAGAGGTTCGTCTGGCAAAGCTTTTGGTTTAGTAAATTTATGGAAGAAAGTAAAGTGTGTTCAACGGAATCATAAACATAAGAAATTAAATAAATCAAATGGAAACATTACGGTGGCAAGCAGATTATATTTACCTTCTGGCCGAATCTCATCCCTATTTTTAAACAAATGCAGATTTAGAATTTATTATGTGAATTCAAAATTTAAAGTTACTATTTTTGGAATGCAACTTTTCAATTTAGTGGTGGCTGGGGAATGATAAGTTTCTAAAAACATTAAATAAATTTGGAAAAAAAAAGCTTTGAAGGTTATATATATAGAGAAGCCACAATAAGAAATTACATTATTTTGCACTATCCAAACACTACGCATATCAATTAATAATAATTTATTAAGAGCGGTACCAAATATAGATTGAGTGGAACTGAAAACACACAAATATCCCATCAATCACAATACAATTAACACTTAACAGAAATAACCAAGTCCCTTTTCAATAAACTTACCAAAACTAACATAAGACTCCCCCCAACATCAGTAGCTTCTTCCGCTAACTTCTTCCATTCTTGAGCCTTCCCTCTCATCTTCTTCCCCTTCTCCCCTTCCATCATTTCCTTAACCAAGTTCGCAACATCATCCCTCATCATGATCAATCTCCATCCCAATCCCCCCCTTCTCACACAAATAGTGACAGTTCTTCTGCTGGTCCCCAAAAAATGGCCAGCAGATCACAGGCACACCACACATTATATACTTTCCAAAGTTGAGTTTCATCTGCAATGCGTCAGAAAAGCTCCCACCGCCACGTGGGCCAGCACTTCATCCTGAACACACCAGCTAGCTAGAAGCCCTCTATCCTTGTTAGAATATAATGTATTCCACGTGTATAAAGTGGTCAGAAGGCAGTTAGAGGTTGTTAAGATTAGTTAGTAGATAGTTAGAGGCTGTTAAGCCACGTCAGCAAGTAGTTAACCACGTCAGCAAGTAATTAGTTATTATACTGTGCATCGCTTATATATATGAGGAAGAGAAGAAATAATAAACACACTTTCATTCAAAATTTTCTGGTTTAATCTTGTTGTTCAATATGGTATCAGAGCTCTAGGAATGTTCTAGATCTCATTTTCTCCTCATCTCCGATCGTCTTCTCCGGCGATTCCTCTCTGTTTTTTTTCCCCGATCATCTTCTCCGGCGAAAATTTTCTTCTCTTCTTCTGCTCCAATTGCAACCGATTCAAATACGGTTGTACTTCCTAATATTCATCCGATCTCTATCAAGCTGGATAAAAGCAATTATGTCTTCTGGAGAACTCAGGTTCTAGCTACCATACGTGCGTATTGCCTTGACAATCTTCTCAAGATCGAACCGCCTGATAGTGCACCGCTACATCCACCAACAACGGAGGAACCTCATCCACCTCCAAATCCAAACTATCTAGCTTGGCTCCGAAGAGATCAATACCTCTTCGGATGGCTATTAAACTCAATATCACCACCAATGCTCGGATATATTGGTCGATGCTCTACCTCTGCACAACTTTGGAAAGCGTTTGAGGTACTTTTCCACTCTCAATCATCTGCAAAGGCGATGAATCTCAGATTTCAACTACAAACCATAAAGAAAGGTGGTCTGGCTATCGATGTTTATATAATGAAATTTCGAGTAATTTCAGATGAGTTGTTCAATATAAACCAAATGATATCTGAATCCGAACAAGTATTGTTTGTTCTTGGAGGCCTCGGTCCAGAGTATGAATCTGTTTGTGTACATTTGATGGCTCAAGCTCATACTCTTATTCTAAATGATGTACAAAATCAACTTCAAACTCATGAAGTGAGGTTACAAAATCAGTCGGCTCAAAATCCACCACATACCTTCTCTGCAAATGTGGCCTATACAAATGAGTCTTCAGGTAACCAAGGTTTTTCTGCTTATCAACATAGAGGAAGAGGCAGATTCAATAATTACAGAGGATCTCGTGGGGGAAGAAATGGTGGAGGCAGATATGGCTCACAAGGAAACCGGGCAATGTGTCAGTTATGTGGAAGGCCTGGTTATGTTGCCTTGAAATGTTACAAAAGATTTGATATAAACTATGCTGGTCCAGACTCCACTGGTTTTCAACATTCTTCAAATCAAGCTCACACTGTTGTAGTTCAAACTCAGTAGAAACCTCTTCTCCCTACTCCAAATACTTCTCAGTTTACTAATCCTGCTCCCTTCTCACAGATGGAAAATTTGTGTCAAGCTCAAGACCACAATCCATGCACGAATGGTATCTTGATAGTGGAGCAACTGCTCATGTTACTTCAGAAGTTGGAAATCTACAATCTGCCTCTCCATATAATGGAGCTGAACAAGTGGTACTAGGTAATGGAGCTTCTCTACCTATTAAGCATGTTGATGTTGGTTATACAACTATTACTAATCCAGAACAGACTAGAAATTTCCTACTCAATCATGTCTTACATGTTCCTAAAATCTCTAAGAATCTGCTAAGTATATCCAAGTTTATAGCAGATAACAATGTGTATATTCAGTTTCATGATTTTCACTGTCTTGTCAAGGACAAGGTTACACACAAAATCCTACTGGAGGGGCCACTTAAGGATGGATTATACCAGCTGGAATTCCTACATGCTCTGCCTACTACTCAAGTTCAGAAGACTACTCAAATACCAGAAAAATCTGCTGTTAGAAACTCTTGTTCCTTTACTCAGAAAACTGCTAATGTAGCCTTATGGCATCAAAGACTAGGCCATCCGAATTCTAGTGTGTTGAATAATGTGTTCAAACTTGTAAACTTACCCTTCTCTTCTACAACAAAGGATACATTCTTTGATTCTTGTGCACAAGGGAAAATACATCAAGTTCTTCTACCTACTGTATCTGTTAAAACTCAAAGACCTTTTGAGCTGGTTCATAGTGATCTCTGGGTCCCAGTCCATGTGTATCTAGAGAAGGATACAAGTACTACATACATTTTGTTGATGATTATAGCCGCTTTACTTGGATCTATCCCCTGACTCTAAAATCAGAAGCATGTGAAGTAGTCAATAAGTTTCTGGTATTCGTTGAAAGATAATTTAACACTAAGGTTAAGAGATTTCAAAGTGATTGGGGTGGTGAGTATAGAACTCTAGCACCATTTCTGGATAGTCTTGGTGTTCATTTCCAACATCCCTGTCCTCATACTCATTTTCGTCAGCATGGTAGGGCTGAGAGGAAGCACAGACACATTCTTGAACTAGGCCTCACCTTGCTTGCTGCAGTATCCTTACCTTACTCTTTTTGGTGGGATGCCTTCACTACATCAACCTACCTCATCAACAGACTTCCTACTCCAACCATTCAAAACAAATCGCCTTTCCAAGCCTTATTCAACAGGACACCAGATTATCAGTTTCTCAAGGTATTTGGCTATGCTTGTTATCCTTTTCTCCAGCCATATAACTCTAATAAGCTGCAATTTAGATCTTCAAAATGTTTATTTCTTGGCTACAACACCACACATCGTGGTTATCGTTGTCTTCATCCTTCTGGTAGGCTCTACATAGCCAAAACAGTCTTGTTTCATGAACAAGAGTACCCCTACTTGTCCTTGTTTTCGCAAAATCCAACAGAATCTTCTCTATCAACTCAAAATCCCTTACCTCATTCTCCTACACCTCAACAAATTCCCTTATTACCTACACCCTCTACCACTCCTTCAAATTCAGAAGCTTCATCTCCTACAAGCTCTTCCATTCAAAATACTAATACTGTCCTAATACCAAAACCAACAACATCTGCCAAACCCTTACCTCCTCCAATCCAAAATACCCATCCCATGTCTACTCGAGCCAAGAAAGGTATATCTAAACCTTATGGAAACAAGCCATGCAGGATGAGTACACTGCATTGATAAGAAATAATACTTGGGAATTAGTTCCTGCTACATCAGACATGAATCTTATTAAGAGCAAATGGGTATACAAAGTAAAAACAAAGGCTGATGGCTCTGTTGATAAATTCAAATCAAGGTTAGTAGCAAAGGGATTTCAGCAACAAGCTGGTATTGATTACTAAGAAACTTTCAGTCCTGTTGTCAAGCTCGTTTCTGTTCGGCTTATGTTCTCTTTAGCAGTATTAAATGGATGGTCTATACAACATATAGACATTAACAATGCCTTCTTAAATGGTCTCTTGGAAAAACCAGTCTACATGTATCAACCAATTGGTTTTGTTGATTCAATGAAGCCTCATCATGTATGTAAATTACAGAGGTCTCTTTATGACTTGAGGCAAGCTCCAAGAGCCTGGTATGACAGGCTCAAAAATCATCTACTGGCTTCAAAGTTTCAAAGATCATCTTCAAATCATTCTCTATTCTTCAGCAGAGTTCAAGGTAAACTCTTACTAGTGCTCGTTTATGTGGATGACATCTTAATCACAGGAGAAGATTCTGATCAGGTAGCACAGTTTATTCAACAACTATCTACAGAATTTTCACTAAAAACACTAGGAGAAGTAGCTTATTTCCTTGGGATTCAAGTGGTCAGAAACTCATCCTATACTATATTACATCAAGCAAAGTATATTAGAGAATTATTGGCTAAGGCAAATCTGGTAGACTGCCTCTCTCTACCTTCTCCTTATGATGCAGGGCTGAAACTCTCAACAAAAGACAACAGCAGCTTCTCCAATCCTACTCTATACCGAAGTCTAGTAGGTGGTCTATAATATCTTACCTTGACTAGACCAGATATTGCATTTATGGTGAATAAACTATCTCAGTTCATGCAAGCTCCAACAGAGTTACAATGGCGTGCATGTAAGAGGCTACTGCGTTATCTAAAGGGAACTATGTTTCTTGGACTGGTTTTCAAACCTGGTTCAAAACTGTCCTTGGTTGGTTACTCTGATGCAGACTGGGCAAGTTGTATAGATGACAGAAGATCCACGAGTGGATATTGTATATACCTTGGTCACAACATGTTATCATGGAGCTCAAGGAAACAAAAGGTTGTATCTAGAAGTAGCTCTGAATCTGAATACAGATCTCTAGCATATACAACAGTCGAGATGGTGTGGATCAAATCATTGTTAGATGAATTAGGAATTCGATTATCTATGCCTGCTGTGATTTGGTGTGACAATCAAAGTGCAGCCTCACTTGCTGCAAATCCAATTCAGCATGCTAGAACAAAACATATAGAGATAGATGCTCACTTCATACGAGACAAAGTAATGGAAAAGATACTAGATGTACGGTATGTTCCTTCTCAAGATCAGATGGATGATGTGTTTACAAAACCAGTATCAATCGGCCACTTTCAAGAGCTAGTCGACAAACTTCCACTCAAAGAAACTCAGAACTGATCTCTGCTCGGGGAATATTAGAATATAATGTATTCCACGTGTATAAAGTGGTTAGAAGGCAGTTAGAAGTTGTTAAGATTAGTTAGTAGATAGTTAGAACTGATCTCTTAATTATTTAATAATCTATATAATGTAGATGCAGTGCATGATCTCAAGTTATTGTACTCGTAGCTGATTGTTTCTTCTTAATTGCAATTTGCCTATCCCAACTCTCGGAACTAATTATTGCAATATTAATAGTAAATAAATTCATCAACGACATTATGCAAAATATGAAGGTGTCCGAATTCTTGAATTACATAATCAAAACAAAGTTATGAGAAAATGAAAAATCTCTGGCATCACATGTTAAGCTTTGACACAGCAGTTGAAGTAGCTGAAGAAGCTCCTCCTCCCCTGTTCCAAACACAACTACTATTAACATGAAAATAGTAGAAAATTAAAAAAAAAAAAAAGAAAAGCCAGAAAGAAAGACGGTTACTGTTGGAGAGTGGTTGTGATGGGGAGAGTTGGAGTTTGTTGTTGAAGAGATGAGTTCTTCCTCGTTCCCCACGCTTGCTCGAGAAGGTTCCCTCTTGTTCTGCTTCCTCATCTCTCTGATCTTGGTGAAATCCATGGAGTAGTCTGGTATAACACCCTTCTGATCCCACTCCCCAAACTGCGGAACAGACATTCAATCTTTCTTCAAAAGATCAACACGCTACAGACAGAATTAATGATGATAGAATTAGAATGGGAGAGAGATGAAGAGTAATTTCAAACAGAGATGGTACGAGTGATTGAGTTGGATTTATAACAAGATTAGAAATAATGAGATGAGTGAAGCTGAGGATGCCATTGGAATTTCACACACCCTCTTACCTGTCTTCATTCAATTCCAAAAAATAATAAACAAATGTGAGTATGGTAGTATTTCTTAAGAATCAAATGAAAAATCATCATATGGGAAAATTTAATGTCTTGGAATATAATGTTAAGTTATTTATCCAAATAATTAGGTAAACAAATCTTGAAATAAGTGGAATATTTCAGGCTTCTTGATTGAGTAGCATATTTTTTTTTGTATTATTTGAGCTCAGTCATGTGCCCTCAATTATGTAGGACAATAAATTATTATACCTAGAAAGGAACATTCCCTATGAAATCAAATAATCACAAATTGTCTCATTAGAATGTCATAGCAGTTAAGATGGGTAGTCTGTGGCAGGAAGGTCATGGGTTCAAAACTCATCAAGACTGTTATGTGTGAGTTTATCATCTATAGTTAGCCTAGGGTGGTTGAACCCTCCTGTGTTGTTTCCAGGCTAGAGCACATGAACAGGTTTATCAGTGCGCACTTCGATAGCAGCTGCGTGTTACCCTGTCATCCAAAAAAATTACAAAATCTTTTAAATAATGCTTGTGATAATCCCATAGTTGCTATGTGGACTGGAATTTAAAGAAACAATAAAAACTAGATCAACAAATTGCTTGCCCCAATACCAAATCTTACCATATAGTTTTTCCGCCAATGCATATAAAATAATGTATGCAGCGTTTGTGTGTATTTTTAAGTAACGTATAAGATAACATACTTTAGTTACTATTATAAATTGTATATGAATGAAGTTTATTTAATATGCATGTGAGAATTTCTCTTACTTTTGTGAAAATAATTTACATGGAATCTATATTTTTAGTACCATACAAAGACAAAAATCTTGTTGCTCATTTAATTTTGAAACTTCTATTTGTTCAGTATATAAAATAAATACTAGTATCATTTAAAAATGGATAAAATAAAAGTCGTTCGAAATCTGGAATGTAACAATTTAAAAAGCCCAAAACAAATCTTTTGTTTACATAAATTTAATGGGCTGCAACACTGGGCTTCTAACATATTTGACAGAATGACTGGATGAAATTCGAATATTTGGCCCAATTTTAATTATAACCATTCATACGAAATTCTATCCTGGACGAATTCATAATTTATGGATAAGTATAGTTAAAAAAAAAAAAAGTCACGGTCATCTAATATCGGTAATGATAATCTGCTACATTCTTTAAAGTCACATACTTTAAAAATAACTTATTATATAGTAGCATAACAAATACTTTTTGATAAAGAGAAATGTAACTTGTCTTTAGTTACGAGATTCACCCTTAAATTATGACATGTTCTAGGATAAAAAATTCCAATTCATTTCGGAATTCAACAGTATCGTGCACTAATTTTTTTCAATAACGTATTTTAGTTTTGATTCTTCTACTGGATAACTTGCGATCATTATATTTAACTATATAAGGGTGTTGCGAAGATTTAATTATACAAATACGAATTCTAAAATCCTGTTTTAAATAGCTTAAATGCTAGCACATCTTTATCGTTATAGTTCTTAAAAATTTTCGTGATGTTGTCTTGTATAGATATTGACTAATATAACAGAAAAAATAACGGGAACTCAATAACGTTTACGACAAAAATATCCTTATCTAAGATTTGTTAGGGGGCAGTGGGGGCCAGTACCCCCACTGGAATTCGAGAATTTGTTAGGGGTAATTTCATAATTTTCAATTAATTATAAAATTTATTAATATATTTAATATTCTAAATATGTTTTTCAATTTAAAATCTTTTGGGTGGCTCAACTGCACCCATTATGAATAATAATAGACCAACATCACATAATAAAATATTTCCTATCTATATGCATGAGGCCTCGACGGCTGGACAGAGCTACCAAACTGTGAACACCCCTACCAAAGCTAGAGTAGGCGCTAGCCGACGGTTGGACGCCTCGGAGGTTCAATAAACGACCGGAAGCAGTAATCTTGTGATTCATAAATCATAATACTTTTCGTGGCTCCATACAGTAGATATTATTATTCTTCATAATTTCCTCTTAACTAAATTTAGAGTGATGTCAAAATAAGATTGTGTATTATGTTTTTCGAATAAATATAAAAAATATATGAGTTATTCATGAAAGAAGAATATAATCCTTAAATAAGCCATAAAAAGTAGGTATAATTAGATATAAGTAGAAAAATATGCTAAATTTTTTTTTTCGGGGGCTCCGCTCCCGAACCCTCGTACAAAGAAAACTCAAACCCGATAAATTTTTCCCCCACTAGCTCGATTTCCTAGCTACGCTACTGCTTATCTTTACATGGAAAAATCAATTCAATGATGTCTTAAATATTCCACTCTCATATGCACCACATATATCTCCTTAATTAAAAAATAAAAAAATAATAGTTCAAGGTAATTTCTCCATATCCCACACAATGAAACAAAATA
Source organism: Lavandula angustifolia (assembly GCA_028984105.1). Lineage (NCBI taxonomy): Eukaryota > Viridiplantae > Streptophyta > Magnoliopsida > Lamiales > Lamiaceae > Lavandula > Lavandula angustifolia. Next base: position 22,675,269 of record CM054819.1, on the reverse strand, counting down.
AAATCATGAAGGGAATGAAATTTTCATTTTCAAAATACAGAGAATATAATCTATACTATCTAAGGGTAAAATAATTTTTTTACAATTTAAAAAGTTGAATTTGAGGCGGCCTCGTTGAATCAAACAATATGATTTATAAAAATAATGAAATAATGATAATTTGAGATAGATAGGAGTGGGCCGTGTGGCTGATTTTGGATCTTGTATTTTCTGCGAACGTGGCAAAGAATGAGAGGACGCAATCACTTGCACCACAAAAACACTTTATCTCACATGAATAACCATCGTCCACAAAATTTTACTCCATTCTCGCCCCCTGCCAAAAATAAATAAATTATTATTTCTATCTAAAAAGTGCACTTTTAAAATTTGAGAGAGGCCGTACCGCCGTTGATATAGTAATTATGGATTTAGTAGTATTTGTAACAATTTAATAAATATTTTTTAAATATTTAGAATGTATATTTTTTATTTTTTAGGGTTTAAAATATAATAAATAGAAGGAAGTCCATAAATTGGTAGGTCGTGTTTTTTAAAAGCATAACTAAAAAAATTAAAAAACGACTTATTTAAGTATTTGTATTATTATTTTTTTTAAAATTAAATTGTATTTTTTTTAATATTGCAAAAATGAACAATTTTTACTTAATTTTTTTTTAAGCAACTTCAAATATAAATAGTTAAAAGTTATTTACAAAAGCTATTTCGAGCACTGTCGTATTTACAGTTGTGATTCGATGATCTTAATTATTTAATAATCTATATAATGTAGATGCAGTGCATGATCTCAAGGTATTGTACTCGTAGCTGATTGTTTCTTAATTGCAATTTGCCTATCCCAACTCTCGGAACTAATTATTGCAATAATATTAGTAAATAAATTCATCAACGACATTATGCAAAATATGAAGGTGTCCGAATTCTTGAATTACATAATCAAAACAAAGTTATGAGAAAATGAAAAATCTCTGGCATCACATGTTAAGCTTTGACACAGCAGTTGAAGTAGCTGAAGAAGCTCCTCCTCCCCTGTTCCAAACTGTGTTTTGAAACCCGGCCCGGACTGGCCGGTTCGACCAGTTTAGCCCGGAACCGGTCAAAAATTCGGACCGAGTGTCATGTTGGCTCGTTTTCTTAATCGACTCAGTGCGACCCGACCGGTTCAGCCGATTGAACCAGTACCCGGTGACCGGGTCAACTCGGATTGACTATTATAAAAAAAAAAAAAAACCTTAAAACGTTGAATCAGAACAGAAGCGCATTACCACCATTATCAACCTAATTTTATTCTTTCTCTCTCTGCAAAGTGCACTGCAAACGCTATTCCTTATCTCTGTGTGAACTTGAAGCAGCTGGCAGCTGCTCGCCGACTCGCCGTCGGCCGCTGCTTGGGAGTGAGAATCAGAAACGCCGCAGCGCCGCTCGAGGTCGATCTATTGTAAGGTGGTTTCAATTTTCATTCTCTCTCTTAGCAGCGTAGTTGTGCTGTTGATATTTCTGGTATTATTAATTTATTATCGATGTCGATGTACGTACGAGTATAGTCTTCGAATTTGGAGTAAGTTTAAGAATGATTTATGACTGTTGTTTTGATGAATTTGGAGTAAGTTTAAAGAATGATTTCCATTCTATGAGACTATGACAAATTGACAATCTTATATATTTGCTTCTATTGTAAGAATTTGGTTATGTTGATTGTTGAGGAAAATCAAAACTTATGTTAATGTGTTGAGATTGAAGTGCAGGAAGGAATAAGATGAATATCTGCCATCTCCTCTTCTTATTTTCGATTTAATCATATATTTATAATGTCACACCGGGTCGACCTACCGGTTGAACCGATAAAAAATATTTTTTCGAGTCAATGACCGGGCCGGTTTTAAGAACACAGATTCCAAACACAACAACTATTAACATGAAAATACTCGGAAAAAAAAAAGAAAAAAAACCCAGAAAGAAAGACGGTTACTATTGGAGAGTGGCTGTGATGGGCAGAGGTGGAGTTTGTTGTTGAAGATATGAGAAGCCACAATAAGAAATTATATTATTTTGCACTATCCAAACACTACGCATATCAATTAATAATAATTTATTAAGAGCAGTACCAAATATAGATTGAGTGGAACTGAAAAGACACAAATATCCCATCAATCACGATATAACTAACACTTAATAGAAATAGCCAAGTCCCTTTTCAATAAACTTATCAAAACTAACATAAGACTCCCCCCCAACATCAGTAGCTTCTTCTGCTAACTTCTTCCATTCTTGAGCCTTCCCTCTCATATTCTTCCCCTTCTCCCCTTCCATCATTTCCTTAACCAAGTTTGCAACCTCATCCCTCTTTACATCATGATCAATCTCCATCCCAATCCCCCACTTCTCACACAAATAGTGGCAATTCGTTTGTTGGTCCCCGAAAAATGGCCAGCAGATCACAGGCACACCGCACAATATACTTTCCAAAGTTGAGTTCCATCCGCAATGCGTCAGAAAAGCTCCCACCGCCACGTGGGCCAGCACTTCATCCTGAACACACCATCTAGCTAGAAGCCCTCTATCCTTAACTGCCTCCAGAACCTCTCGAGGCAGGGTTGCTTCGTCGCCTTTCACGACATCGGACCTAATGATCCACAAGAAAGGTTGCTTGCTTTCAGCCAACCCCCAAGCAAACTCTCGGAAATTCTCCCCCGTCATCGTTGTGACGCTGCCGTAGTTAACGTACACAACTGACCCGGGTTTCTGCTTCTCGAGCCAGTCGATGACATGTGAATCTGGCTTCCACAAACTCGAGTTGAGAGATTTAACTTCGCTTTTGGGTACTTGTTTTTCAAGAAGGGGAAGAGGGCCTATAGTGTAGAAGTTTGTGTAGTTGAATTTCGATACCAGGGTCTCTAGAACCTCCATTTCCAACTCTTGGAAGGTGTTGAAGATTATAGCGGAGGCTTTCAGACAGCTCTGCGCTTCTTCTCCCAAGAAATCGAACATGATGTCTTAGGGATCCGTTGTCCTTAAGAAGCTCGGCAGATCCTTCAAACGAATGTCTGGCATTCCGATTACCCAATCCACAGTAGTGTTGAGTGTTCCATCATTCAGATAATTATCATCTGCAATAAGAACATCTCCTAATAATGAAATGAAATGCAACAATTAAAATCTCTGAAACGAAACTGAAGTAGTACTTACTCTTGAATGGTACAATGCCTCTCGTAACGAGTTCGCGGTAGTGCAAGATGTTATTAAAAATTAGGTGTGAAGAAATGTAGCGACAATAAACCAAATGTTAGTATAAATACTATAACAACATAACAAACAACATATGAAAAATTGAATAGCGAAAATAACGAAATGCAAACCGAGGCAAGAGTTAGACTCTCTCTCCGCAAGACGATAATGCTCCGCTACTTGGTACAAGCGGTCTATAGCACTCGTCTCCAAGATACAACGGTTTTTCATTACGAGTAGTTGCACTACTTCTCGTAATTCCGGCGAACTACTTGATATCTCGGAACTAAGGAAATATGAACATATAGATGTATGTAATGAAGTGACATAACATACGAATGGAATAATTAAATCATTTATTCTCGGTTGCATCATCTATTTATAGACCACGAAAAGTTTCTTCCCAATGGTTGCCAACTTTTCGTTAACATGCAACAACTCTTGCATGCAAGTGTCATGTCTTTTCATACACCAATCATGCATGTTAACTAACGTTGGTGTCTCTTCATGCATGCTAAGCAATGTTTCATGCAACAATTAACTAATTTAATAATCTAAAATCCAACAATCCCCCACATTAGATTATTAAATGCAAATGCAAAATGTTATGCAAACCAAAGTCCCAATGACCTATTATTGCATCAGGATAGGTAGTTTTTTGCTTTGAACCTTCCTTAGTATAATGTTATCGGATTTACTCGCTGCTCGGTGAACGCGATGTCTTGAACCGGTCAGCTTTTTGTGTAAACCAAGACAATAACATATACACAATAATAGATACAATATCTTTCGTTCTCACGTTGTGTCCATTTTGGCCTTGGACCATATCTTGGATTCATAAGTGTTTTTCTATTTGAAGCGGCCACACTTCTCACTTATATAGGTGATCTCCTATAAAGAGTATCCTGTCATACTCCACCAATAAGGCTATAGGAATCATTAAAAGCTTATAGCTTACCCTTTTACCACAAGCTACAGGTTTGCACTTGGGGCAGCTTCGAGAATGGATTTTTGGTTGTGTTTCCAAGTGCACAACTTGAACATTCTTAACTTAGTTGTCTCTTTGAACCATGTTCATGGGATCTCCAATTATCATGGTAGAGTTACCATTAAGAGCGTTCTTTTAGTGTGGATTTTAATCTCACTCCCCTTACTGTATTGTACAATTGATCACAATTAATACCTTTGGTAAACGGATCCGCAATATTGTACTTTGACTTCATATAGTCAATACATATAATTCCACTAGTGATCAATTGTCTAACGGTATTGTGTCTTCGACGAATATGTCGAGACTTACCATTATACATACTATATTGTGCTCTCCCTATTGCAGACATACTATCACAATGTATCAAGACGGGAGACACGGGTTTTTCCCAACAAGGAATATCCTCTAAGAAGTTCCGTAGTCATTCGGCTTCTTCGTATGTAATCGTTATGATGTCATGCATCATACGCTATGCGTTTTTGCTCATCTTTTTTATCTTCCCCCACAATTGGAGGTGTCTCTTCCAAGAATCGAGACATATTCAAAGTAGTTAAATAAAATAACATTTTAGATAGTCAATCCTAGCGCGTTCTTTTAGTTACTCTTGCGATCCCGGAACATATCCTCGTTGGATCCACTTTTATTGCGATCCCGGAACGTATCCTCGTCGGATCCAATTTCATCTAGGGTCTCGAGCCGTTACTCAGAGTACCCTTTTCAACTTTAGATATCGGGTCTTTCCTCAGATAATCCCTTATAATACGAACTTTGCAACGCCGCAAAATGTTCGTAAATCGGACCTCGAACCCCGAAGTTATCCGCTGCCGAAGATGGCACTCCGAACTGCCTCGGTGCCACAGGCAGTGAACCGGCTATGTTCAAACAACTCCCGATCACTCAAAACCAACTAACACCTATCGAAACTCATACCTCTGGAAAGCCACTTGTATAGGCTTTCCAACGCATCTCGCAGTTCGATAAACGGACTCTCGATTTAGGAGTTACACCCCGTTAAAATGCCCAAAATCATCACTAAACCCAGATTTTTCTTGCGAAAGAAAACTGTTCATCTTGCGAACTTGCGTCGCAATTTCCGACCGGAGTAATGAAAAACAATGCCCAAAGTCTATACCATTGCAAACCTTGTACTTTTAGCTTTTCAACACACCTATCGGTTCGTGAAACGGAGATCGGACCAAGGAATTATTCGCCGTCGAAGAAGGCTCGCTGCACTACCTATTGATTTTCAAACTGCGGAGCAGCATGTTCCGAGCATTTCCAACACACTATTTGTTTGTCCGAAAATCCCTTGAAACTCATGTCGTTGTAAAGCCACGACTACATGCTTTCCAACGCAACTTGCCTCTTGTTATTTGGAGTTCGGACCAGAATGTTATACCCCTCGGAAAAAGCCTACTCAAAACACCAAACTGGCGAGAAGCGCAAGCAGCGAAGTTTCGACCCGATTTTCATGACCCAATCGAACTCATAATTCTAGAAAAATGACATCCACACAAACCTTGATAAACAAGGATTCCAGAGCATATCTTCTATCGTAAAACAAAGTCCCGACCGCTGAGATACGTCTGCTCGAATGTCGCCCATAAGCTGTTTGATTAAATGCCACACCCAGAAAATTCTAAGTATTGAAATGAGGCTTAGCTCCACCCATTTTGAGAGATATTTTGTGAACAGACCTCAAATCTGGAAACCCCAAGTCCTATACCGTATCGAACCTTGTCATTCAAAGGATCTCCAGAACTTTTCCGTTCGCCATTGGGAGATCGTATCAAGAAGTTACGGATCTACGAAAAGGCACTACCGAAACGCCATCCTCCCTGGGATGTGCCGAACCCCAACTTTAGAATATCCTAGGAGCTTCGTCCCTTCTCGAAACTCACCGATTCTTATACCGATAGAAAGCTGAGTTCGTTGGCTTTCCAAAACTATGCTCGACGTATAAAATGGAGTTCAGACGAAGAAGATACAAGCCCGTGAAGTACAGCTGGCAGAACTGCCACAAACTCGCTGACTCAAGTTTGGAGGTCATTTTAATTATCGTAACGACGCCCGATCAGAAAGCTTACTTCTACGAACTTGAAGCCCTCCTGGGGCAGAACCTAAACGTGAATTTTCGTCAAAGAGCGACGGTCGGATCCTTTCAGCATGAACAGGGATCCTTTCCGCGTGAATTTGGTTGTTCGTTGCTGTTGTAAAGTTCGGCAGCACGTTACTACTACTTGTCATCATTTCTTCAACACGAATTATCGTCTTGCGTTTGTTATTAAAAATTAGGTGTGAAGAAATGTAGCGACAATAAACCAAATGTTAGTATAAATACTATAACAACATAACAAACAACATATGAAAAATTGAATAGCGAAAATAACGAAATGCAAACCGAGGCAAGAGTTAGACTCTCTCTCCGCAAGACGATAATGCTCCGCTACTTGGTACAAGCAGTCTATAGCACTCGTCTTCAAGATACAACGGTTTTTCATTACGAGTAGTTGCACTACTTCTCGTAATTCCGGCGAACTACTTGATATCTCGGGACTAAGGAAATATGAACATATAGATGTATGTAATGAAGTGACATAACATACGAATGGAATAATTAAATCATTTATTCTCGGTTGCATCATCTATTTATAGACCACGAAAAGTTTCTTCCCAATGGTTGCCAACTTTTCGTTAACATGCAACAACTCTTGCATGCAAGTGTCATGTCTTTTCATACACCAATCATGCATGTTAACTAACGTTGGTGTCTCTTCATGCATGCTAAGCAATGTTTCATGCAACAATTAACTAATTTAATAATCTAAAATCCAACACAAGAAAGCAATAAAAGAGGAGGTAGAGGAAGTCCAGAACTGGAAATCTGGAATCCCCATTTCTTGAGCAGCCTTAATGCCGAAGCTCATCACTCCATCCGAAACTACCAACGAAACCGGCGGCACTCCGCCGCCGGAGTTGAGCTTCGAAAGCAGCTTCTTGAAAGGTTCGAGACAAGTGGTCCTGGTAGAGTAACACAGCATCGGAACATCTTGTGTAGCATCCAAATCCGACGGCGGCAAGCCGTCTGGTATCGTCTCGAACCTAAAATCCAACAGGCCCTTAACGGAATCCGGCCCACTGGAGCGGATGAGACGGTTGTGGTTGAACTCAGTGTTGACGAATGTGATGTGGAACCCTCTGGAGTGGAGGAGCTTGGCCAACCTCATCGTGGGAATAATGTGGCCTTGTGCTGGGCATGGAAGTAAGACTGCATGAGGCTTGATGGAGGATTCCATTATTTTTCAATTGGAGGAAAATAATGTTGTGTGAAGGAACGAGGAGGGAGGTAAGAGAAGATATATGCTTCATTCAAGTGGTTGGTTATAAATGTACGCTAAATCCCTATTCAATTTGTATATGATTCAAAACGTCATAGCTTTTTATTCCTTCCGTCCCGCTTGACTTGTTTTAGTTTCATTTTCGGCTGTTCCACTCGATTTGTCTTGTTTCTAAAAATAAAAATAATTACTAAATAAACTCTCATTTTATCTTTGTGGGGTTTATCTTTTTATACACAATCATTCATTTATCTATACACAATCACTCATTCATTTTAATCTCCATGTCGAAAATAAATAAGATAAATCGGAGTATGTTTTGTTGAATGAAATTTTATTTTTGTCTTCAGAGTATGATGGGACGTACGTCGCTTTATTTGGTGGGATATAATTTTACACGGCACTTACTAAAACACGTGATTAATGCTAGTATTAATTAATAACAAAATACACCAACAATCGATAAACTAAAGAAACCGACGGATAGGGAAAGATCACCTCTTTCAAAAACTTTATATCAATGTTGTACTGTAGCCATTTAAATTTAAATATTTATTTTTATAAAATAATGTTAGGATAGATTTTTTTGAGTAGATGATCTCGTACTGACATATAGAAAAGGCCAGAGAAGAAAATTAAATTTAACACGAAATGCTATGTGTGATCTTATTATATTCCTGGTTGTTTATGGAATATCCTTGCAAGATTACTCATATAATTGTTAAACATAACCTTCTAACAATTGCGTGGATTGATGATTGGTTAAATTATTATTTTTATGACTAATCTTTCTGTCAATCCTTGCTTTTTTCTATAATAGTACTATTTCTTTATAAACTGAGGATAAATTTTTTACTGCGATTGAGATCACGTTTTGGGATTTAAATTTAATAGCTAGCCCTATCTTCTCCCCCATTTCCTCACACTTTCAAATCAACACTAAACCAATTTTATTAACATAAGGAAAGAATCTTTATTGGGCCAATAAATATCAATATCAAATAAAGTCTTTTAAAATAGTGACTTAGTGAGTATGGAGTATATGCTATACATATACGTATTGCAGCAAAAATATGTGATTTGTGAACCAACTTTTTTATTATTTTTAATATTTTTGAATAAAAATATTTCTCGGCATTTCTGTACGTTGTAATTTCCGACAGTAAAAAGTGCCCGAGAAAGATTTTTATCCTAATTATTAGGGCTGATATATTCCCCATAAAAAGGGGTAAATAATGATTTCCTAAGTATTACATCATGATCCCCTTCTCCCCTTCCATCATTTCTTTAACCAAATCAGCAACCTCATCCCTCTTCACATCATGATCAATCTCCATCCCGATCCCCCATTTCTCGCACGAATAGTGACAGTTCGTCTGTTGATCCGGGAAAAAGGGCCAGCAGATGACCGGCACGCCATAGCATATGCTTTCCAAATTGGAGTTCCATCCAAAATGCGTCAAGAATGCCCCCACGGCCTCGTGGGACAGCACCTCATCTTGAACACACCAGCTCGCCAGCAGCCCTCTCTTCTTAACTGCCTCAAGACTCGCCTTTCACGACATCGGATCCAATGATCCACAAGAAAGGCTGCATGCTTTCAGCCAGCCCCCAAGCAAATTCTTGGAAGTTCTCACCCGTCATCGTTGTGACGCTACCATAGTTAACATACACAACTAACCTGGGCTTTTGCTTCCCGACCCACTCGATGACTTGTGATTCCGGCTTCCATAAACTCGAATTCAGAGATTTAACTGCGCTTTTGGGCACAACGTTTTTCGAGAAGGGGAAGATGGCCTATTGTGTAGAAGTTTGTGTAGTTGAATTTGTTACAAAACGAGCACCTGAATCTGCTAAACACGAGAGTGTAAATCCGAAAAATAAAACAATTACAACTTATAAAATAAACAAGAAAGAAAACAAGTCGAGTTGAGATTATCTCTCTACCCGCAAGAAATAAATGCCCCAGTAGTGCTCTCAGTGATGGCATGATCTCCCCGAAGATGAAACAACTTCGAGTCCGGCGTAGCAGCACCGTAAAGCAATCGGACTCCGATGAACTAGACGAATGGCGAGGACAAGAGCTCTTGAACTTATCTATTGCAAGAAATGATATGATAATGCGTGAGTGTGATGATATGCAACAACTAAGGACCTATTTATAGGCTTTCTCCACCATGCAATAATCAAAGCTCATGAAGAGCCTCATAATTACATAATAGGCGTTATGGAAGATGGCCATCAATGGCTACGGTTTCATGGAGTAGTGGGGAAGTAATGTAGAAGTGTTAGAATCTTTTCAAATTCGTACACAATTCAAACTTATAATAATATTAATTATTACATGGGCTCCAATATATATATTTGGTGGGCTACAATAACATATGTCATGGTACCAAAACATGGCCCATTCTCACTTCAAAACCCACTAAGCTAGTCCACGGAACAAGTTTGATAGACAATTTCATAGACCACCCACTACATTACGCATTCAACTTCAAGCAGCTATTTCTCACTCACCGAAAATTGGAATTGGGAAACGAAATACACTACAATTATCTACTCAAAACGTAGTTCGAGGCTGTATATTTTATTTTAATAAACAATCACTTTTCGATGCTTGAATTTGTGGTCAAGGTTGTTGAATGTGCAACTAACTTTATGCATTAATAGCAGATTTCTAAGAATGCCACACATGAGTGGAAATAGCCAAAATCCATGCATGCAGACACTAAACTCAGTCCTCAAGAGACACAATAAAGCATCAGCGTAGGTGGCTTGTGATCTTGAAACCATCCTTAGTTAGTGTTATCGAGTATATTGGCGGACTAGTGAACACAATGTTTTGAACTATTCCTCCATCATGTATACCGAGACAACAACACTAACACTATAAAGTCTCAACCTCGTCCGTTCTCACGCTTGTGTCCGTTTTTTGCCATGGACAACCTATTTGGATTCATAAGTATCGGATAGAAGTGACCCTCACTTCTCGCTTACATAGGTGATTCTTACACGAATATCCTGCCATACTCCACCTCGAGGTATCCAAGAATCATTAAAAGTTTATGACTTAACCTCACCACAACATCTTTGTATTCATAAGTATCGCATAGAAGCGGCCCTCACTTCTCACTTACATAGGGATTCTTACACGAGTATCATGTCATACTCCACCTCCTCGAGATATCCAAGAATCATTAAAAGTCTATGACTTAACCTCAGCACATAGCAGGTCAGCAACACTCCACTAATCATTTTTCTTTAGGGCATAATTTTGTCGAGTGTTGTTACACAAACAGACTCTCATAGCTTAGTTTTTTCATTGAACCAAGTTTATGGGATCTCCATTCTACAAGGTTGGATTACCACTATAATTTTCTTAACTTTTGGATTTGATTCTCATTCCCTTTAGCAGTTTATACATTTGATCTCGAGGCAAAGTCTTAGTAAGCATATTCGTTAGGTTATCTGCCGACCTAACATAGTCAACAAAGATAACCCCACTAGTCGACAAATGTGTCGAGACTTACCACTGTATAACCCACTTTTCGCCCTTCCAATAGTAGTTTGGCTATTGCAGTGAATCATCACCGGCGGTACATGTTTGTTCCAACATGGAATGTCTTCTAAAAAATTATGGAGCCACTCTGCTTCCTCACCGGCCTTATCTAAGGCAATAAATTCCGATTCCATGTTGGATAGGGCTATACACGTCTATTTCGTGGACCTCCACGACATAGCTCCACCCCTTAAAATGAACACATAACCACTTGTCGACAATGAGTCCTGAGTGTAGAATATCCAATTTGCATCATAGTACCCTTTAAGTACTGGGGGGGGGTATCTAGAGTAGTGTAGCTCAAAGTTTTTTTAGTGTACTTCAAGTACCGCAAAACCCTAATCAGAGCTCTCAAATGTTCCATACTTGGATTGCTCGTATAACGAATCAACTTAGTTATATGACAAGCTAGATCAAGCCTTGTACAATTCGTGATGTACATTAAACAACCTATAATCCAAGCATAATCCTCTTGAGCAATAGGATCACCTCTATTCTTGCTCAAGTGAACATTAAGTTCTATAGGTGTCTTGGCCGGTACACCATCATACGTATTTAACTTCTTAAGTACTTTCTCAATATAATGAGATTGTGATAGAACAATTCTCTAGGACGTTCTTTGGATTTTCACTCCAAGAATAACACCTGTCACTCCCATGTCCTTCATGTCGAAATTTCTTTTCAACATGCGCTCGGTTTCATTAACCACTTAACTATTACGTCACATAATTAGCATATCATCTATATAAAGACATACAATAACAAATTCGTTATTCGTATTCTTGATGCAAACATATTTGTCATACTCATTTACGTTGAATCCGTTTGACATCATAACTTCGTCAAACTTCAAATGGCATTGTAAAGGGGCTTGTTTCAACCCATATAGAGACTTAACCAACTTGCATACCTTCCTCTCTTGGCTAGGTACGACAAAACCTTTACGTTTTTCCATATATATCTCCTCTTCTAAATCACCATTTAGAAAGGAAATCTTTACGTCCATTTGGTGAATCTCTAGATTGTGCAAAGCAGCAATTGCTAGAAGTACTGGAATAGATGTTATTATCATGACAAGCGAATAGGTATCGAAAAATCGTACCCTTCTCTCTGCTTAAAACCCTTTACTATCAAACGGTCCTTATATTTATCTATTGATCCATCAGCTTTATATTTTATTTTTATAATCCATTTACATCCTAAGGGTTTACAACCTTCTGTCAGATCTGCTAATACCCATGTATGATTTTTCATAATGGAATCAATCTCACTTTGGACAAGTTTTTTCCAAAGTGGTCCATCAGGTCTAGTTAGAACTTTATTAATAGACCTTGGTTCCTCATCTAAAAGGAAAGCTACATAGTCCGGACCAAAGTCCTTAGCAATTCTTGCTCTCGTGCTACGTCTCGATTCAAGAACTTCAAGATCAGAACATTGGAACTAGACTCGGCCTTATCCTTACACGGATAAATATTCTCAAAGAATATTGCATTCCTTGATTAATAGTTGTTCGCACGTTCATATCAGAAACTTTGACTTATGAATAATAAACCTATAGGAACTACTATTCAAAGCATATCCGAAAAAGATACAATCATCGGTCTTAGGTCCGATTGTAACTTGTTTAGGTAGAGGCACTTCTACCTTAGCTAAACACCTAACACTTTAAGGTATTTGTATGATGATTTCCTTCCTTTCCACATCTCGTAAGGAGTTATATCATCACCTTTAAGGGGAATCCTGTTCAGTAAGTAGTTAGCCGTTAAAACAACTTCTCCCCACATGTTCTAGGGTAACCCTGAACTAATTAACAAGGCATTCATCATCTCCTCAAGTGTTCGATTTTTCCTTTCAGCAACGCCATTAGATTGTGGCGAATAGGGAGCAGTAGTTTGATGAATTATACCACTAGAATTGCATAGTTCCTCAAATGAAGCCACATATTCTCCCCCTCTATCACTTCGGACATTTTTAATCCGACAATCTATTGATTTTCGGCTTCCTCTTTGTAACTTTTAAAAGCTTCAATTGCCTCGTCTTTACTTCTTAGAAGAAAAATACAACAATAACATATGCAGTCATCAATAAAAATAATGAAATACCTTTTAGCACCTCTTGTTTGAACAAACTTTATTTCACATACATTTGTGTGAATAACTTCAAGAGGCTTAGTATTCCTTTCCACCGAATGAAACAGTGGTTTTACCATTTTGCTTCTACACATACTTCAAATCTCTTATTTTCATTACACTCATTTACTTTTAGTAAATCGAGATTAGCTAGACGTTTTATCGCATTTAGATCAACATATCCTAATCTACATTGCCATAAATCGGAGCACTCAGTCAAATAAGAAGCATAAGCATTATTATTACTTTCATCATTTTTGGGCACTTGACGCAGTGCCCCTACATTGAGCTTAAAAAGCCCATCAGTAAGTGTTGGTCCCGAATGGAGACGAGTCTTCAGGTGTGGAATACACCTGAGTCAAAGATCAGCAACGAGCGCGACGGTCAGTACTGCTGAATCAGTACTGCTGAACGCGCGGGCAGATAATCCTTCTACTGAGTACGGTCTACTGAATTCAGTTAGTAGAACAGTAGTTCAGTATCAGGTTTCGAGTGCGGAAGAGTAGGCCCAAAAGAATATTCGTCTCAGTCTGAAAACACCGTTTATGTTGTTGATATAAAGTCAGTTTTATGCAAGTGAACAATTAAGCAAAGCGACAATAAATCAACACATAGTTTTTAAAGTGGTTCGGATATCACACAATCCTACGTCCACTGTCCCGAAAGATCAGGAGGCTATTTATTATACTGAGTTAGTCTCAGTCAGCTTGTGCACAGGACAAAGCCGTGGCTTGGGGATTATACTGAGCAAGTCCTAGTTTATAGAGGCATCAAACTAAAGTGTTTGACAAACTCTCCAACTATGAAGGAGTCCTTTCACAATAAGGAACAAGTTCAAATATGAACTCCTTCGTCTAAGCTATGGATATTACAATAAGATCAGCTTAGATTAGAGAAGGGGAACGAGATAGAACTCTAGAGAGAAGAACTATAAGAATATATCTATGAAAGATTAAGTTCTTCTCTGGATATGGCTTGGATCTTCTAGAGTGTTTGTTCGGTTGAGCTCGGTTCCTTAGTTGTGTCCATCATCGTCATGATTGACCTCGCATCTCTCTCTCTTCCCGTCTTTTGGCGTGAAGACACTTCTCTATTTATAGAGGTGACCTAGGCATATATCCGTTGGAGAGGACGATGCCACGTGTCACTCTATAGGGTAGCAAACGGCTCTATTGAATTCTGTAGAGTCCACTAACTTTAATAGAAGTGGTTGACTTGCAGCTTTATGTCGGAGACTCTGCCAGCTGGCTGCTTGTCATTGGTCGAGGTATAGAGAGTGGTTGAGACCTATTCAGACTTCAAGGTGATACTGAAGCTGACTTCTCAGATGTACGACCTCGGACAACTCTATTGAATTGTTCTACTGAAGTCCATGGTCAGTTAAAGTAACTGACCGACCGTTGCTGAGTCTGATCTAGATTCAGTAGGTAACTTTCTGTTGAGTCTTCTTTACTGAAGATCAACTACGAATTGATGGCTGCTCTGCCGAGTCCGGTTCTATCGAACACCTCTCGGAAGTTTGCTCCTACCGAGTCCGGCTCTGCCGAGTCTTCACTCCATGGTGTCGAGGCGGATAGTCTGCGAAGAACAGCGAGACGGAACTACTGAGCCGGACCATGTTGAAGGCAAGTCTATTGAGTCTGAAACACTCAAGAGACAAGGGCGGTACTGTGCAAATTCAATCGGTCTATATCAGTCCGACTGACTTCTTCGATACTGAGTTCTTCGTCGAGTGAAGGGTCTTCTGCGAATGCACAAATGTTGAACTTTAGCTAGTCTACTGAGTTCCTAACACGGTGAACTCAGTTAAGCTATAACAATATCGAAGGCTCATCATCCAGCTAGGGTTTTGGGATCTTCAAATCTATCATAGTGAACCTAATTCCCAACAATTTTCCCCTATTTGATGATGCCAAAACCTCTACAAACTTCTCCTAAAAACTTCCTATAAGCAACTACTAATCTAATCAACACCGGTTCCCTTATTAATCATGATACCAAATCCCTTAAAACATAAGACATAAGTCTGACAACTTCCCCCTGGGCAAGTGGCACATAATTACGAGACACACAGATATATCAGTGAAGTGTGTGTGAGTGTTGAAAGATAAGAACATGCTCTGAATGCTCGGACACTACAGATCTAATTGATAGATACTGAGGATCTGATCTGTAAGCCTTTCCGACCTCTTGGTTCCCCCTGAGTTGGATCTGGGTGTTTTGGGGCTCGAACCTTAGATCTTCTTTTGATAGCTGGGCTGAGGTGTTTACATCTTATGTTCATTCCTTGTTTGAGGGGTTGGAGATTCTGCGTGTCGAGTTCCCCCTTGGACAAACCTATCAGCCAGCTGATCGGAGCTTTTCTGTCCTTCAGTAGTCGCACAGCCATTAAGATCTCTTCAAAGTCTTTATACCTGAATTATCAAACATTAAGAACATGGTATAGGATGCTATGAAGATTATGCAATATGCGCATGCTGAGAAAACGATTTTTTAGGATCAGTTCAGTTAGACCAGAGCTCTGATCAGAAGAACACCATGCACTTTGATCAGAAGTACATCGTGCGCTTTGATCAGAAAAACACTATGCTCTTTGATCAGAAGAACACCGTGCGCTCTGATACCAATTGTTGGTCCCGAATGGAGACGAGTCTTCAGGTGTGGAATACACCTGAGTCAAAGATCAGCAACGAGCGCGGCCGGTCGATGCTGTTGAATCGATGCTGCCGAACGCGCGGGCAGAGAATCCTTCTACTGAGTACGGTCTACTGAATTCAGTCAGTAGAACAGTAGTTCAGTATCAGGTTTCGAGTGCGGAAGAGTAGGCCCAAAAGAATATTCGTCTCAGTCTGAAAACACTGTTTATGCTGTTGATATAAAGTCAGTTTTATGCAAGTGAACAATTAAGCAAAGCGACAATAAATCAACACATAGTTTTTAAAGTGGTTCGAATATCACACAATCCTACGTCCACTGTCCCGAAAGATCAGGAGGCTATTTATTATACTGAATTAGTCTCAGTCAGCTTGTGCACAGGACAAAGCCGTGGCTTGGGGATTATACTGAGCAAGTCCCAATTTACACAGGCATCAAACTAAAGTGTTTGACAAACTCTCCAACTATGAAGGAGTCCTTTTACAATAAGGAACAAGTTCAAATATGAACTCCTTCGTCTAAGCTATGGATATTACAATAAGATCATCTTAGATTAGAGAAGGGGAACGAGATAGAACTCTAGAGAGAAGAACTATAAGAGTATATCTATGAAAGATTAAGTTCTTCTCTGGATATGGCTTGGATCTTCTAGAGTGTTTGTTCGGTTGAGCTCGGTTCCTTGGATGTGTCCATCATCGTCATGATTGACCTCACATCTCTCTCTCTTCCCATCTTTTGGCGTGAAGACACTTCTCTATTTATAGAGGTGACCTAGGCATATTTCCGTTGGAGAGGACGATGCCACATTTCACTCTATGGGGTAGCAAACGGCTCTATTGAATTATGTAGAGTCCACTAACTTTAATAGAAGTGGTTGACTTGCAGCTTTATGTCGGAGACTCTGCCAGCTGGCTGCTTGTCATTGGTCGAGGTACAGAGAGTGGTTGAGACCTATTCAGACTTCAAGGTGATACTGAAGCTGACTTCTCAGATGTACGACCTCGGACAACTCTACTGAATTGTTCTTCTGAAGTCCATGGTCAGTTAAAGTAACTGACCGACCGTTGCTGAGTCTGATCTAGATTCAGTAGGTAACTTTCTGCTGAGTCTTCCTTACTGAAGATCAACTCTGAATTCAGTAGAGTGCTCCTGCTGAGTCCAGTTCTACTGAACACCTCTCAGTAAGCTGCTCCTACTGAGTCCAGCTCTACTGAGTCTTCACTCCATAGTGCTGAGGCGGATAGTCTACTGAAGAACAGCAGACGAAACTACTGAGCCGGACCATGTTGAAGGCAAGTCTACTGAGTCTGAAACACTCAAGAGACAAGGGCGGTACTGTGCAGATTCAATCGGTCTATATCAGTCCGACTGACTTTTCGATACTGAGTTCTTCAGCTGAGTGAAGGGTCTTCTACTGAATGCACAACTGTTGAACTTTAGCTAGTCTACTGAGTTCCTAACACGGTGAACTCAGTTAAGCTATAACAATATCGAAGGCTCATCATCCAGCTAGGGTTTTGGGATCTTCAAATCTATCATAGTGAACCTAATTCCCAACAGTAAGATACGTCTTGCAAAGGAATACACCAAATTTAGACAATATAAATTTGTCAGCTTCAAACACTAGTCTAAAACCACGTTTGACTAGTACGGAACCCAACACAAGGTTCTTTCGGATATCTAGAACATGCATCACTTCACTCATGATTAACTCTTTGCTGGAAGTCATCCTCAGCCCGATGATTCCAACTCCAACCACGTCGGAAGATGCTTGGTTCCCCATGTTCGATTCACAAGATCCTACATCCACTCTTCTGCTTTCTCAGCAGGAATCCACTATTGGATACTCGTAGACTGACGAGCACAGATCAATACAATCAATCAAACAATATATCTATCCAACAAGTTGTCAATCTATCAAACAACTTCTTTCTAACAGACTATCAGGTTGGGGTTGGGTTTTGAAGGATTTTGTTCAACAACAAGAGTATAAGACACTCTTGACTCCAAGCTTATGATTATGAAGCTTGTTTAATGGGAGTATGTTGGTCCGGAGACGAGTATTAGGTGTGGGGGGGGGTGAATACACCTGATTGCAAGTTTTTCCTCAAACGCAAAGGTCAGCTGAGCAGAGTTTCGCTACTGAATGAACAGTGTCAAATATAAACCTTCTGATCGCGGGTCAGAGTGATTCAGTAGCTGAGTCTGTTCTACTGACTTCTGTTAGTATAAAGATTTTAGTTATTTAATATAGTGCGGATAAGAGTGGGGCCCGTAAGACTTCGTCTCTTTTGAAAACGTATTTTCGCAAACCAAAATCATTTTGGCTGGTGCACTTTTTAAGTACGTTTTATGCAAAGTATGAGTTTGTAAATGTCTTTGAGCACAATATAATAAAAAAGTAAATAACACAAACAGTTTTTAACGTGGTTCGGATCCGCAAGATCCTACGTCCACGGTCCTGCAGACAAACCTTAACAAGGAATCTGTATGCTGGACAAACCCTTCTAAGTTATAGTCCTTAGTGAACACCGAAGTTTGAAGGAGAGGGGATGATCTGCAAAAATAAGAACAATTCACAGAAAGTGAACACCTTCGAAGGTTCTAAGCTAAAGATATAACAATGGAGCTTAGATAGAGAAGGGGGAACTAAAGAATCTCTAGAGAGAAGAACAAAGGATTTTCAACTACGCAAGTTCTTCGCTGGATTGGCTTTTGGTGTGCTAGAGAGTTGTATGCAGTGAGCTTGTGTTCCCATGTTGTCCCGTGCATTGAACTTGGAGACTCTTCTCTATTTATAGTCGTGACCTAGGCATGTATCCGTTGGAGAGGACGATGCCACGTATCACAAACTTCCAAGAAAAATGCGCCGCAGAGTGGTTGGCTTTACTGTACATGAGAACAGCTTTAATGTCAAAGCAAATAAGCTTATGTTACTTCTCATTGGTCGAGGTTTGCGGCAGGTGAGACTTGTCAGACATCAGTCTTCCATCTGAGTTGACTCTCTGAACCTCGTATACTGAATGATCTCTGCTGACATTCGAATGATAAGAGTTGGGCAGTTGTTTCCTTGTCGGACTTGCAAATGAGTTGCATGTTTTCATTAGATCAGGGCAGATCATACTGATTCTTCATCTGAGTCGGCTGATAAGGATCTTCTACTGAAGGTAGTTAGCTGGTGACTCTGACGATACGAGCTCTTCACAAATTCAGTAGATCAGGGATCATACTGAGTCTTCTTCCGAAGTCTGCTGAAGGAAATCTTCTACTGAGAACTGTCAGCTGATGACTCTGAAGACTATATACTAAAAGTCTGCTTTAGTATAAGTGGGAGAATTGTTGGGATTTTATATACTGGAAGTAGTTTTTTATGCTTGTATATAATGTGTTTTTGTCCTTACCACTATTTTATTCTCCTCTCTGATAAATATATATATTTGCACATGTTATCCTTTATCTTGTATAAAAGTTAGATTTGTGTAGTGTGTCGGGTATCACAGAAGACAACACAAATTGGTTGAACTGACAAGATATAAACAGTTATCACAGCTGAGACAACTTAAGGATAAGTTGTTGGTTTAAGCTGCAGTTTAGATAAGAAGTGCCTTGTCTTACCTGCTTGTCTTTATTGGTACACTTAAGGTGGTGTATTGATGGATCACAGTGAGATGTGTTCTCCTAACTGACCTTAGTGGAGAACCAAGATCTCGGTGACTTATCTGGTTTTAAGCTTGGCAAGACTTCAGCTGAGTGCATTTGGCTATCTATCACTTTGACCTACTATGGTGAATGTCATCGCGACCGAATCTATGTATCTTGGGTGCTAGTAGTCATTTGTGGCTCAGGCTGGTTATCTGTATCTTGCAACCGTATCCTAGTAAAATGGGTTGATAATATCCCCTGAGGAACTCGAAAGGATTAGCACACTAAATCCGGCCGGTTGATTAAGTTCAGGTGTGTTAATAAGGTCGAGTGGTACTACTCAGGAACATAATAAGATGTTAATTAATTTAAGCTGTCAGTGAGCTTAATTAATTAATGTATATTTCTATCTTAAATACGAAGATCGATTAAGTCTAAAATACAAGCCCTTTCTCAATTTGGGATAAAGGGGTTAGTCAGCACGGATTCTCTAGTGGAATGAATCTGTGTTTATTAATTAATTTTTCTCTGGGCTGAGCATAAATAATTAATTAATTTGAGGCCCTGCTTTATTTCTTGTATTAGATCCCTGATCTGGCCCAATTAGTTGTCTAGTTATTTATTGTTGGGAGATGATTCAGTAGCACAGTGTTAGAAGATTTGAATGATCCTAAACCCTAATTTGATTGGTGAACCACTGAGTTGTAATTGTTATGCCTTTGTCTCTGAGAGTTACAGACTCAGTAGACATTTCCTCAACATGGTTCAGGCGTTTAGTTCTGTCTGTTGACCCTTCAGTAGACTATCCGCCTCAGAACCATGGAGTGAAGACTCAGTAATGCTGGACTCAGCAGGAGCAAGATACTGAGAGCTATTCTTGCTCAGTAGTGCTGGACTCAGTAGGAGTAGCATACTGAAAGGAGTCAGTAGAACTGGACTCAGTAGGAGCAGTTCAGTAGAGTCGACCTTCAGTAGAGTTGGACTCAGCAGGAGTATACTACTAAACCAAGGTCAGACTCAGCAATGGTTAGACAGTCTCCTTGATTGTCAGTGATCTTACTTGTTAAATCAGTAGAGTCATACGAGGTATTCAGAGAAGTCAGCTTCAGATCTGCCTAGAAGTCTGTTTGTCTCAACCACTTTCTACACCTCAACCAATGACGAGCAACCAACTGTCCACATTCTGATTAAAGCTGCAAGTCAACAACTTTCCAGAAATGGAGGGAAAAGACTCTGCCAGATTCTTTGAAAGAGCCGTTAGCTACCCAAAAGAGAGTGACACATGGATCGACGTCTTTAACGGATCTTTCCATGGCTCACCTCTATAAATAGAGGGAAATCAAATCGAAGCTCACGACCTACAACGAATACAAGAACACACGAGCAATTACGAGCATATACACACCGACTAAAGCTTTCCGCAAGATCTTCAGAGATATACTTCTAGCGAAAGGCAATATACTTGCTCAAAGTAAACCAAGTTGAATTAGAATCAATAGCCTCTAGTATCCAAGTGATTGAACACGAACCCAGAGAGCTTATTCCTCACTGTTCGTCACTCTAGAAGCCACCTTCTTGTTCCCTTCTCTCTAACCTAAGCTCAACTGAACCTATCCATAGCATAGATCAAAGGAGTTCATCCTTGAACTATTCTTACTTGTAAAGAACTCCTTCATAGTTGGAGAGTTTGTCAAACACTTCAGTTTGATACTTGTAAACTGAGACTTGCTCAGTATAATCCTCAAGACCAGTGTTTGTCCAGTGCACAAACTGACTGAGACTAACTCAGTATAATAAAATAGCCTCCTGATCTTTTCGGGACAGTGGACGTAGGATTGTTGATATCCGAACCACTTTAAAATCGCTGTGTTCTGTTTTTACTGTTGCATTGATTACTGCTCATACTGAAAATTATCTTTTAAAATCATTCAAATGAGTTTCAGCAAAGCTTAAGAGATTGCACTAATATACTGAAACAGTTTTAATAAAAACGTTTTCTAACTCAACTGAATTGGGCCTACACATTTCCGCACTCTACTGAACTCTTACTGAACGGTACTGAATCCTGACTTTAGTCAGCTAGCAGGCCTCAGTATAGTCAGTCACTCTGTCCACGCAATTCAGAACAACATATTTGGTCTACTGAACTTGTTCAGCTAGACACTCTCCTGAATAAGACTGTTCGCGTTTTAAGTTGAGAAAGTTTTCAGGTGTTTTCACCCCCCTACACCTGAACGTGTATCTCGGGACCAATATTTATTGACTCTCAGAAATCATTATTACTATATTAATGTAATTTTACATTATTTAATAATATTATTTATCTGAAATTAGTTGGCCAGACCAATTAATTGATGAATATTAGTATCCCAATAGATTAATTAATTATATTATGGGCTAATTATGTTGAAGTCCATTAGGAATATAATTAAATTAAGGGGCTATAAATATTAATATTATATTGGCTTTTGAAGCCTATATATATTAGTATTTTGTTCATAAACAGATACACACACACATTACACATACACGCACGGGGTGAGAGATAGGGATACAATAATCTTAATTTTCTCCAGTTCTCTGACCACCTAGAGGGGAGAAAGGTCGGGACACAGATTAGAAGATCTGATACACGAGCAACAATCAGAGTTGCAACAACATACGTAGGAGGAAGGTATATCGTTCTTCACCTCCTATTTACTTCAATTGGTATCAGAGCCTGGTTTAGGCTCTGATTGTTGATTTTAGGAGCATGATTAGGGTTTAATTACGTCGTTATCGGGCTAATTTCGTGTTTGGGGCGGCCTGCGAGCCACTGTTTTGACCCCGTTGTAACGTTTTTCTCGTGAGAAAATCCACGAGTAGATGATAGGACCTATTTGGTATGTAATTGTACTATTTTTGTACTGTATTCTGGTCCGGGAGGTACGAAAAATGAGACGAAGACGAAATCCTGATTTTCGCCGAAAATCCTAGTTTTCTAGGTTTCAGCCGCATCTTGCAGCGACAATTCCTCGCGCGTCCGGTGTCTGATCGACGATCGGCTTGAACTTATGAATTCCTCGTCTTACGAGCTTCACGTCGATAGGTCGTAATGAGTCATTCAATCTCGAATGCGATCCGGAATTAATGTCTGAAGTTTGCTGCTCGTCATGAATTCGTTCCGGTGAATTGTTTAAAATTCGGGAAATTGAGGAACTAATCTCGACCGAAATCCATTTCCGATTCACGGTGGTCGTGAGTGTTTTAATTACATTGCCCATCTTTAAAGAAATCGAATCGCGGCTCGGAGAGCACAAATTTGAGTAGTGAAACTCGCTGGCAACGGGATGCAAAATTCGCTTGATTCCCCATCGCGGCGGCAGTTGTCGCCGAAATTAGGCTGCCCAAACGCATGGGACATGTCCAGAGGTGTCTGGGGAAAAAAATAGCGGCGGCATCGAATCGGCGAAGGTGTGACAGTCGCGCGTCTACTACCAGCAGTCACGGCTGCGCGCGGCAGCGATTCCCGCTGCTGCAGGTGGCGGCGCGCGTCGGGCCTTGGCGGCACGGCCTCGCCAGACCACGACAAGGGCAACAACATGATCAGAGCAGCGTGATTCTGATCCTAGCGGCGGCGGCGACGCTGTGTTGTTGAAGACGAGCTGACGTGGTGCTAACATCAGCCCTAGCTGACATGGAGCTGACGCGTCTGCCACATATCCGACACGTGGCCCTGCTGATGTGGCGACGATGCAGTTTTTGATGCAGTTTCCAGATTCGAAGATTTTGAAGATCGAAGAGATGTATTTTGATCGGGCTATGTAATAGTTAGGAATTACGTGTTTTAAAGTCCGATAACGACGTTTTAAATTTCCTATTTGCGCATTTATTTATTATATTGTTTTAGCATGCGATTGTGTGATTAATTGCGCTTAGAAAAGCATGTAAATATGATTTGTGTCGTTATTAAGCATGTTTTAATTTTTGCGACCACGTTTTATTATGTGCATTTAGAAATTGCATGCTTTAGGAATTACGTGATGATGCATGATTTGTAACAAAGCTTTTGAATAAAAAGACTAAGCAACTTTAAATTAAATGATTAATTAGATTCCATTAATTTGGATATTAAACACTTAATTGGACCTCCGTTAATTAGACTCTACACAAAAGTAGTAAGATTATGTGAGTAAACGTCCACCTGCGTGGCTTGCTTGCATCTTTGAAGTTTTGTAAGATGAGTTTTCCAAAACAATATTTGATTATTATTGAGTAGTGGGAGCGAAGTCGTAAATGTCCACCTGCGTGGCTTGCGTGCCTAGTAAACACGAGTACTCTAGAAGATAATAATTAAAAGGATGGCTAATTAGATCAAATTAAATGCGGCATGGTTCGAGTAAGTATGTCTTCGAGAATTTGATTCTATTTTGGTCAAATTAATGGTCAATGCTTAGATGTCACCGCAGGTACAATTCACTTCCCTCGAAGTCCCTTCCCGCGTTTTAATAGTGACATGGTCCAGAATATCGAACTATTAATTCCATTCATCTTAAGAACCTAGACGTTGATTGGAATTAAAGAGCTTGGTAAATAGCTTGGTTTAGGGTTACGCTAGCAAACGTCCACCTGCGTGGCTTGCTTGTGGAATGCCTAGAGTTGTTCGAGGTTTTTAACATCATTGTTTTTCAAAAGGTTACAATGATCGTTAATTACGAATTATGTGCAAATTTAAATTTTTCTTACATGCTTTATTTTTAAATATTTTTCAGATATGTCTATTCAAGCATTTGTTAACGGTCTTTTGAGCCGACCCTTAAAGGGTCTTGACAACTATAAAGAGTGGAGGAGAAACCTTACACTAATGTTCCAAAATGAGAAAATCTTGTATGTTCTCAGTACCCCTGAGCCAGAACTCCCCGAAGAAGGGGCGACTGAGGAGCAGATAAGGGAATCTAAAAACTGGGTAGAGGATAATGACCATACTCGTTTGGTCATTCTATCCACTATCGTTGATTCTCTTGCTTCACAGTATGAAAACACGCCCCATGCGGGAGTGATATGGGATTCCATGGCTGAAAAGTTCGGAGAGACTGATAGATCTCAGAGATTTCATCTCCTAAGGCAGCT
The DNA here is from genome assembly GCA_028984105.1 of Lavandula angustifolia. NCBI lineage: Eukaryota > Viridiplantae > Streptophyta > Magnoliopsida > Lamiales > Lamiaceae > Lavandula > Lavandula angustifolia. Next base: position 22,650,618 of record CM054819.1, on the reverse strand, counting down.
TACTACCTGCAAAACGGCTGAAGGTGCATCCGTGCAGGATCATGTTTTATATATGATTGACCTGCTAGATTGACTTGGAAATGTTTGTGGTGTCTTGGATCTTGGCATCAAGATAGATATCATTCTACATTCACTACCTAAGTCATATGAGAATTTTCGCCTAAATGTAGTGATGTCAAAGAAGAGCTATACTTTGAATGAACTTTCGAGTGAGATAATTACTGCAGAAGGAATCATGGGTCAGACTAAAGGTAAGGGAACCCAAATCTTGAACACTACTAGCAGCTCAAGGAACCCTCCGAAAGGTGGATTCCAGAAAAAGGGCAAGAAGGCTTTTTTACGAACGTCAAGAAGAAAAGTGGGAGCACAAGAAGGCTACGAACGTCAAGAAGAAAAGTAGGAGCACGAAGTTAGCACCTACTGGAGGGGTTCAAAAACCTAAGGGTAACTGTTTCAAGTGTGGTAAGGTTGGACATTGGAAGACTGAATGTCCCGACTTCAAGGCAAAACAGAAAGGTACACGCACGTCCTTAGTAATTGAAATTGTTCTTGTTTTTGCATCTAGCCATGAATGGGTAGTAGATTCCGGAGCAACTGATCATGTTTGTTACACTTTGCAGGGGTTTCTGCAGAAAAGGGTTCTGGCTGATGACGAGGTGGTGGTTTCCATGGGCAATGGATCGCTAGTTCCAACTGTTGCTATAGGAGATTTACATTTATCTGTTTTAGACTCTAGTTTAGTATTGAGAGATGTTTTATTGGTGCCTGAGTTTACGCGAAACATTATTTCCGTTTCAAAACTTTTTATTGTGGATGGTTATAGATCTGTTTTTGATGATCAAATTTCGATTTCAAAAGGGAAAGATCTTATCTGCAATGGGTCTTTAAATGGATCTCTATATACTATTACGTCTAATCCATGTACATATGTTAATGTTGCTTCCTCATCATCAAATCCTAAGAAGAGGAAAGAATCTTCTAAGGTAAACCAAACTTATCTATGACACTTAAGACTAGGTCACATCAATCTAAATAGGATCCAAAGGTTGGTGAAATATGGATCATTGGAGTCTCTCCAAGTTGAACCATTTCCAACTTGCGAATCCTTCTTGGAAGGTAAGATGGTGACTAGGCCTTATAAGGCAAAGGGTTATAGAGCCACAAAAGTATTAAGTTTGATACTTTCCTACTTGTGTGGGCCTATGTCTACACAAGCTCGTGGAGGGTATGAGTACTTCGTCATATTTACTGACTATTACTCGAGGTATGGATATGTTTACCTTCTTCGCCACAAGTCGGTTTGCTTTGAAACCTTTAAGGAATTCAAGGCAGAAGTGGAGAAGAAGTTAGGTAAAGAAATCAAAACACTACGATCTGATCATGATGGGGAATACATATCCAATGAGTTCAATGACTACTTGACAGAATGTGGGATTACATCCCAACTGACAGCACCGGGCACGCCTCTGCAGAAAGGTGTGTCAGAGAGAAGGAACCGAACTCTCTTAGAGATGGTTCAGTCCATGATGAGTTATGCAACTTTGCTAGTTTCCTTTTGGGGATATGCCCTAGAGACTGCAGTATACTTGCTGAACCGTGTGCCATCCAAGTCGGTTAACATGACTCCAATCGAGTTGTGGAGCGGACACAAGCCCAGTATGCACCACATAAAGATTTGGGGGTGCCCTGCTTATGTGTTGAATAAACAGGCCGACAAGTTAGATCCACGTTCAGAGGTTATGATGTTTATAGGATATCCGAAGGAAACGAAGGGTGATTATTTTTATGATCCTAAAGAACAAAAGATCGTTGTTAGTACCAACGCTCGGTTCTTAGAGGAGGATTATATTAGTAATAACAAGTCTCGAGTTGAGATCATCCTTGAGGAATTACAAGGTGATCGAGATCCACTCACAAAGCCAATTGTGCAAGATAGAGCTCCACGAGCAACTGCACAATCTATTAACACATCTCCTCACACTCTTCGATGTAGTGGGAGGGTGATATTTACACCTGATCGGTATATGTTCACTGGGACCATCTCCCGGCAGATGAACAAGACACCGTGGATCCCTGGACTTACAACGAAGCAGTGGGAGATGTAGATGAAGATTCTTGGCGAATCGCCATGGACTCGGAATTTAATTCCATAACTGATATAGATGTATACGAGATCACTGAACTACCTCAGGGCTGCAAGGCTATTGATAGTAAGTGGGTATACAAGAGAAAGAGAGGACCGAATGGAGACATCATGGCATTTAAGGCCAGCTAGTGGCGAAGGGTTTTACCCAAAAAGAAGGTATCGATTATGAAGAGACTTTCTCGCCCGTAGCAATGATCAAGTCTATTAGGATTCTCCTTGCCATAGCAGCTCACATGAACCTAGAGATTTGTCAAATGGATGTCAAGACCGTATTCCTAAACATTCACCTTGAAAAAGGTAGAGACATCTATATGAAACAACCAGATGGTTATGTGAAGGAAGGCGAAGAGCATCTGGTTTGGAAGCTTAAGAAGTCTATTTATGGACTTAAGCAAGCTTCCCGATTATGGCACCAGCGTTTTGACCAGGTAGTCAAATCTTATAGTTTTGTATCCTATCCTAACGAGGTGTGCGTGTACCGTATCTGTTTTAATATATCAGTGGTGTTTCCTGCACTTTACGTAGATGACATCCTTCACATTGGCAACAATGTTGAAGTGTTATCAGATGTAAAGACATAGTTATCCGAGCAGTTTCAAATGAAGGACTTAGGTGAAGCTGCTTATATCCTTGGGATCAAGGTTATCCGAGATCGCCAGAAAAGGATGTTGAGCTTATCACAAGCGTCCTACATTGATACTATTATTGCTCATTTCAGCATGCAAAATGCCAAGAGAGGTTCAGTACCTTTCAGACATGGCATTTTTCTATCTAAGAATCAGTGTCCTAAAACGCCTGAAGAGATAGAAAGTATGAGGCTAGTACAATATGCTTCCGTTGTCGGTAGTCTCATGTATGCAATGCTTTGTACGAGACCAGATATCTCATATGTTGTAGGCATGGTCTCAAGATATCAGTCTAATCCTGGACAAGTACACTAGACTGCGGTCAAAAATATTCTCAAGTACCTTAAACGGACTAGGGATTATAGAATTGTTTACAAGTCAGACAGTCTAGTGCCTTTGGGTTATACAGACTAGGATTTCCAGGCTGATAGAGACGAGAAGAAGTCGACCACGGGTTATATGTTTACCTTGGGAGGTGGAGCCATTTCATGAAGAAGTGCAAAGCAGAAATACATTGCGGAGTCAACCATGGAAGCAGAGTATGTGGCTGCTTCAAAAGCTTCGAAAGAGGCAGTTTGGCATAAGAATTTTCTCCTAGATCTTGATAGTGTTCAGAATTTGCCTAAGGCAATCACGATTTATTGTGATAATGCGGGTGCAGTGGCAAATTTTAAGGAACCTAGATCTCACAAGGCGTCTAAACACATAGACAGGAAGTACCACATTATACAAGAATTCATAAATCGAGGCGACATACTCATAGAAAAGATCGGAACTGAAGACAACCTAGCTGATCCATTCACAAAGAGCTTACCAATTCTGGCTTACGAGAAGCATGTTCGTGGCTTAGGAGTGGTAGAGATGCCCCCCACTTAGGACTGCAGAAACTTTTGTATAAGTGGGAGAAGAGTGATAGATATGATATATAGCTAAATACTAGTTTGTACCTACAACTGACACAAAAAGTTTGCTTTAGTATAAGTGGGAGAATTGTTGGGATTTTGTATACTGGAAGCAATTTTTTATGCTTGTATACAATGTGTTTTTGTCCTTACCACTATTTTATTCTCCGAATAAATATATATATTTGCTCATGTTATCATTTATCTTTTATAAAAGTTAGATTTGTGTAGTGTGTCGGGTATCACATAAGACAACACAAATTGGTTGAACTGACAAGATATAAACAGTTATCACAGCTAAGACAATTTAAGGATAAGTTGTTGGTTTAAGCTGTAGTCTAGATAAGAAGTGGCTTGTCTTAGCTGCTTGTCTTTACTGGTACACTTAAAGTGGTGTATTGATGGATCACAGTGAGATGTGTTCTCCTAACTGACCTTAGTGGAGAACCAAGAACTCGGTGACTTAGCTGGTCTTAAGCTTGGTAAGACTTCAGCTGAGTGCATTTGGCTATCTATCACTTTGACCTACTATGGTGAACGTCATCGCGACCGGATCTACGTATCTTGGGTGCTAGTAGTCATTTGTGGCTCAGACTGATTGTCTGTATCTTGCAACCGTATCCTAGTAAAATGGGCTGATAATATCCTCTGAGAAACTCGAAAGGATTAGCACACTAAACCCGGCCGGTTGATTAAGTTCAGGTGTGTTAATAAGGTCGAGTGGTAGTACTCAGGAATATAATAAGATGTTAATTAATTTAAGATGTCAGTGAACTTAATTAATTAACGGATATTTCTATCTTAAATACGGAGATCGATTAAATCTAAAATACAAGCCCTTGCTCAATTTGGGGATAAAGGGGTAAGTCAGGACGGATTATCTAGTGTAATGAATCTGTGTTTATTAATTAATTTTGCTATGGGCTGAGCATAGATAATTAATTAATTTGATGCCCTACTTTATTTCTTATATTAGATCCCTGATCTGGCCCAATTAGTTGCCTCGTTATTTATTTTCTCTCAGAAATCATTATTAATAGATTAATATAATTTTACATTAATTAATAATGTTATTTATCTGGAATTAATTGGGCAGGTCAATTAATTGATAAATATTAGTAGCTCAATAGATGAATTAATTATATTATGGGCTAATTATGTGGAAGTCCATTAGAAATATAATTAAATTAATGAGCTACAAATATTAATATTATATTGGCTTTTGAAGCCCATATATATTAGTATTCAGTTCATAAACAGATACACACACACTTTACACATACACACACGGCGTGAGAGATAGGGAGACAGTAATCTTAATTTTCTCCAGTTCTCTGTCCACCCAGAGGGAGAGAAAGGTCGGGACACAGATCAGAAGATATATGATATTAATTATTCTTCATACCCAGAGGGAGAGGAAGGTATATGACATTAATTGTTCTTCATACAATGCAATAAATAGTAAATAACACATACAGTTTTTAACGTGGTTCGGATACGCAAGATCCTACGTCCACGGTCCTACAGAACATAAGTTCTTGTTGATTAATCTGAGCAAGCCTCAGGAAGGAATCTGTACGCTGAACAGACCCTTCTAAGTTATAGTCCTTAGCGACTTTTACAAATCAAACTGAAGTTTGAAAGGGAGGGGATGATCTCCAACAATGAAGGAGTTCTTACAATAGGAACAATTCACAGAAAGTGAACTCCTTCGAAGGTTCTAAGCTAAAAATATAACAATGGAGCTTAGATAGAGAAGGGGGAACTAAAGACTCTCTAGAGAAAAGAACTAAGGATTTTCAACTACGCATGTTTTTCGCTAGATTGGCTTTTGGTGCGCTAGAGAGTTGTATGTAGTGAGCTTGTGTTTCCTTGTTGTCCCGTGCGTTGAGCTTGGAGACTCCTCTTTATTTATAGTCGTGACCTAGGCATGTATCCGTCGGAGAGGACAATGCCACGTGTCACAAACTTCCAAGAAAAATGACCATATATTTTCGAAATGCGCCGCAGAGTGGTTGGCTGTACTATACATGAGAGCAGCTTTAATGTCAGAGCAGGTAAGCTTATGTTGCTTCTCATTGGTCGAGGTTTGCGGTAGGTGAGACTTGTCAGACATCAGTCTTCCATCTGAGTTGACTCTTTGAACCTCGTATACTGAATGATCTTATTTCGGAATAATAGATCTTGTCTTTCTAGGGACAGCAACAGATACCTTGACAGTTGTCTTCTTTCCAATCTTCCTTTGTTCAGCTTTTCCTTCTTCCAGAGCAGTAAGGTATTCAGCATATTTTCTGTTATAAGCTTGTTGCTCTTCTGGAGTTCTGAACTTCTTAGGAGGAGGAGTAGGAGATCGTGGAGCTTCCTTCTTACCTTTAGCAGTATCCTGAATGAGCTCTTATTCCATAATCGGCTCATCAGCGAACTTAGCTATTTCATATATGGCAGCATCTGCTGAGGATCCTTCTCCTGAACCTGCAATAGCTCCAACAGATACCAATTGCTGGTTCTGATTGTTGTCTCCTTCCCTACTATCTTCTCCTTCCCTTCTAGACATCTGTCTATCATCCACATTCTCATTCCTTAATTCTTCAGCTTTAATTTCTTTACTTATTCCTTCCCCCTTTTCGACATCATCAAGCCTGGTGATAAGGGTGGAGACAGCAGTAACTTTACTTTGATGATTTCCTACTGCTAATTAGACTAAGCTGACTCTGGCATCCACGTCAGAAATTGCATCAGTATATCGCTCTCATTCACTATCGTGAGCAGTTCTGATAGTGTCCAGTAGAGTAGCTTTTTGAGAATCGATTTTCTTCGGATAATCTTCCACTAGGCTTACTGACTCTTTCTGAATTTCTTGGCCGGCAGTAGCCTGTTGAGTCAGGGAATGCTATTAGAAACGAATTTGTTCCATTCCTTATTAGCTTGCTTAATCTCAGTGACAGTTGAAGTCAACTTCTCAGAGAAAGACTTAGCTTGAGCTTCTAGGAGTTTCTGAAACTGCACAGATAGATCAATTTTCTGCACTTCAAGTGCCTTGGAGAGGATCATATCATTATCTGGTACAATTGGAATACTGACCCTCTTTACTTCAGTGGTTAAGGCATTTAGCTTCTCCATCTGAGTCTTAGTATATTAGGACCACTTGATGTGAATATCCTTCGTGAGAAGTCTGTTCTTGTCCCCTTGCCATTTCAAGCCTTTGTTAATGCTCTTGGCAGAGACATCAATGATGTTCTTGGCCTGATAACAAGAAGAACTGAGTCTCTCCTCAGTAGTAGTGATTTGCTGCTTAGAATAAGATGGAACAACAGTGATGACACCAGATGAAGGAGGTGGAGGTGGTGCATCATCGTGATCACTAGGAGATTTTCCCTTAGCAAATCCTTCCTGGTCTGCATCCTTGGGTGAATGTTCATCATCGTCAGCAATGTCTTGAGTTTGTGGCTGAGCAGGCTGTTCAGATTCGCCCTTCAAACCTAAAAGCATGAGCATAGCGGATCGAAGCTCGTCTATAGATGCTATGTTTGCTGCCTCTCCATAGCCAATTTCCTCTCTAAGAGTCTGTTCCTCAGACATCAGAATTGAGACTGTCCTTAGGTCAATTGTCTCTTCAAGGATATCCCAATCCACGAAACGAAGACACATTTGGACCCTAGCCCTTGTTGCCACATCAACTAAATCTGAGTGATCTCATATTTTAAGGATGTGCTTAGCTTTTTCTTCGGCAGCTCTGCGTTGCGCGTTAAGTACTGAGTAAGGTAGGCTGACTGAGGTTTCAGTTGGAGGGTTGTCAGCTAAAGGCTCTGACTGAGTTTCCTCATAATCAATCCTCTTTATCTTATCTTGTAGAGTGGCATCCTCCTTGTCAGACTCTAGGTCCTTTATGCCAATATCCTGAGTGATGATAGTGGGTGCGTCATCCATCTTAGCCAATTTTTTTTTCTTCATGGCTTGCTCTGGACGTGTCGACTGAGTGATTGGTGCGGAACATTTATCAGCCACGCCACGTCTAATTGACTTCTCAGCGTTAGTCTTGTTTGGGAATTTGACTGAGTTAGGATCGAAGAACCTGTGATCCGCGAAGGCAATAGGACCGACACAAGCATCTTCAATCAGTATGGAGACTTTGCTCCCATACAGCAACTTCCCACTAGGGGGGAGGGTCAGATTCTCTTCATCATCGATGATGAACTTCTTGACTGAGCATTAAGTTCATGCATGATGTACTAAACCCAGTTTACTTTTACCCGGTCAACTATCACCATCATCAACTGAAGCTTGATCTTGGATAGTTGGTCAAATAAGCCAACGGAGCTCGTAAGCATGTGAGATACTATGTACGCGAGCCCCCGGTACTTTAGAAGTAATTTGTTCTTGGCAAAGGCTGCCCTGAACTCTATGTCTTTCTTCCCTGTGAAAAGTTGAAGATACGAGTTGATCTCAGTATCCTTGTAGGGGATACTCCTTAATTGGGTAGGCTGAAGCTTTCAATCAAACGCTCCTGAATGTCCAACTGAACGGTAGTCGGAATCTAAGTATTCGGTGAAACTTTCTTCTCAAAGGTGATACACGAGATATCCTTGCCTTCGTCATCATCATGGCGCAAGTTGTAGTAGAATTCAACTACTTGGCGAGGGAGCCATAAGTGAGGACGTCTGGAGAGAAAGCGTTCAAGTCTTGAGGTGGACAGATCCTCATACGTCTGTTGCGTGCAAGAAATCTCACACTTCTGAAAGGCCATGACTCATTCAAACCAAAATCGGTTGTTGGCCAAGTTCTCATCCATATCAGTTGGGACGAGGACGGTGTTATCAGGGATGTCGTCATTGATGTTATTCTGCAAAACAGATGTTAGCACTTGAAAATTGAGTAAGTTAGCAAGTGCAAAATAAGAATTAGTGAATTACTTAATGATTTAGTGCTGAGAGTAGTAGGATTCGGATGAAACAATTTTATGCAGAGCACATAGAGTTCGATAATGGCGGAAAGTATGAAGTGAGATGATCAAGTAAGATACATGAAATATATGAATTTGAACGATTTATTCAACAAATGGTTCAGATGCGATCTCACTTGTAAAATAGATCGTTGCGATTTCATGTTATTAACAGTAATGATTATTGTGCCGCCTATAATCTCGACCTACCTATCTATCGCTAATAAAGTAAGTTGAGATGCCATGCATTAAATGCACTACAGTCAATATATGGAATGTCGTGCTTTTAATGAAAAAAATTTATTAATGACATCCTTTATGAATTAATGGCGGGAAATAATTGCAATGCATATACTGAATCATTAAATAGTGAGTTGAAGTATGCAAACATGTCAGCTGAACATAGTAGTTAGCTGATACCACGGTAGGGACACTGAGTAAGTTCAGTATTGTATACGTTCCCCCTTACTTATATCATCCCTTACTGAATGCTTCTTACTAAATGGAGTCAGCAGGGTCCAGTGAACCTAGTTCTACTGAGAGTTCTCTGAATCTAGTCTCAGCTACAGGTTCAATTAATATGTCAACCCTTTGCTTGTCACTATGGATTTTCTCCATTCTGGTATCCTTCTTCCCATCATGATCTCTCATGAAGTGATGTCTGATATCCACGTGCTTGCATCTCCTGTGAAGAACGGGATTCTGAGTAATTGTAATAGCACTGATATTGTCGCAGTAGATTGGCACTTCATCTTGATTGATGTCATAATTTCTTATTTGCTGTCGAAGCCATAGGATTTGGATGCAACAACTTCCCGCAACCATATATTCAGCTTCAGTAGTGGACGTTGTTACTGAATGTTGTTTCTTTGAGAATCATGAAATGAGCTTGCTGCCAAGGAATTGACAAGTTCCTGAAGTTGATTTTCTGTCAATTCTGCAATCTGCATAATCAGCATCAGAATATCCAGTTAGTTCAAGATTATCATTAGCAGGATACCATAACCCCATCTCAGGTATTCCCTACAGGTATAGGAGAATCTTCTTTGGTGAGTCAAGGTGACTTCGCTTGAGATTCACCTGAAATCTTGCGCATACACCTACAACATAAGTTATGTCAGGTCTGCTGGCAGTTAGATATAATGAGTAACCAATGATAGCTCTATAATCAATGGAATTAACGGATACTCCCTCTTTGTCAAGATTAATTTTCAGATTCGTATTCATGGGAATCTTGACTGGTTTGCTAGAATCGCAGCCAAACTTTTTGATAAGATCTCTGGTGTACTTGTCTTGATTTATGAATATTTCCTTCCCAGATTGTTTGACTTGAAATCCAAGGGAATAATTCATTTCTCCCATCATAGATATTTCGAACTTTTCTTTCATCATCTTCTCAAATTGTTGACACATGGTCCCGTTTCTTGAACCGAAGATAATATCGTCTACATAGATCTGCACTAGGAGTTTGTCAATTTCAAACTTTATGCAGAATAGAGCGCGATCTACTGTTCATTTCTGAAAACCTTTCTCAAGTAGAAATTCTGATAGGGTATCGCACCAAGCCCTGAGTGCTTGTTTTAACCCATACAAAGTCTTTTTGAGTCTGTAAACCTGATGTCCCTGCTGAAAGCTGGGCGGTTGTTCTACATAGACTTCTTCCTTCAGTACTCCATTCAGGAAGGCTGACTTTACATCTATTTGGTAAACTCTGAAGCGTTGATGTGTCGCTTAAGCTAGGAATAAGCGAATAGACTCTAATCGAGCGACTAACGCAAACATCTCATCAAAATCTATTCATTCTGCTTGACAGTATCCTTTGGCGACTAGTCTAGCTTTGTTCCTGACGATAATGTTGTTTTCATCTCGCTTGTTCTTGAAGACCCATTGGTTCCAAAGACGTGTTGGTGCTTTGGTCTATCAACAAGATCTCAAACTTCATTTCGGATAAACTGGTTCAATTCTTCTTGTTCAATTCTTCTTGTATGGCGATGATCCAGTCAGCATCGTTCGGTGCATCTTCTATATTTTGAGGTTCTTTAGTAGATAAGAAGTAGGAGTATAATATGCTTTCTCATTGGCAGAATCCGGATCTTGTCTTTACACTGGCTGTTGAGTCACCAATTATTAGATCTGATGAATGAGCATCAAGCCATGAACGTCTCTTTCTCGTTTCTTCTTCTGAAGTTATTTTTGTACATATTGTAGGACTGTTAGGAATTTCAGTTGTACTATTCTAAGATTGAAGAATTTCAGTAACGAAATTGGGATCTACTGAGTCACCAGGTTCACCGGCATTAAGCTCAAGAACATTATTAGTTCCCTCTGAGGTGTTATTCTCAGTGTTGATCCTAGTTACCACTAGGGTTTCCTCATCGACCTTGTTACCTAGGATTGATTCTGGTCAGTAGAATCAAATGGTTTAGCTACACTGCTTGCTGGGTGAGTGTGAGTTGCTTCATCATCTGACTCATCATCCCAATAATGCTAGATTCTTTCAGCGTAATCATTTGAGTCCAAATCTTGTAGCTTTCTGCTAACAGCTCCAGTATTTTGCTTTGGAACCTGTTGTATATCCTTAGTAAGAAACTCGTTAAATACAACATGAGGGCTTTCTTCCTCGTAAAGTGTCTGGTAGTTAAAGAATCTGAAAACTTTGTTGACCCAGGAGTATCCTAAGAAGACTCCTTGGTCTGACTTGCTATCAAAAACCTTTAACTGATCATTTTCATTATTGTAGATAAAGCACGAACAACCAAAGATATGGAAATGAGAAATAGACGAAATTCTCCCTTCCATAATTCATATGGTGTCTTCATGTGTGCTAGTGTCAGTAGTGAGCGGTTCTGAGTGTAGCAGCCTGTGTCAGTAGCTTCTGCCCAAAACTTTATCGGTAGTCCAAAGTCTACTAGTAACTTCTTGCTGCCTCTTTAAGTGTTTTGTTCTCTCTCTTAGCAAGCCCGTTCTGCTGTGGCATGTGTGCTGCTGACGTCTCGTGTTGAATTCCTTCAGCTTCGCAATACTCTTTCATCATAGAGTTGAGGAATTATGTACCTCGGTCTGAGCGTATTCTTTATATTTTTATATCCTTCTCTAAGTTGAGTCGTTTCGGTAGTTTAGGCAGTTCAATCTTTACATCAAACTTATTGGCGATGAAGATCACCCATGTATATCTCGAGTAGTCATTTATAACCACGAGATCATATTTATTGCCTCTGATTGTCACTGGATTGACTAGCCCGAATAAATCCATGTGAAGTAGCTGAAGGACTCCATCAGTAGAAGGTGACAGAATAGTTTGATTGATTGACTTTGTCTGCTTTCTCTTCAGACATGCTTCACAGTTTCTGTGTCGCTTGAATACATCATTGGACAATCCTCTAACTTTTGAATCTCGTGCTAGCTTGTTCATAGTTTTGAAGTTCAGGTGACTGAGTTTTCTGTGTCATAGCCAGGTTGTTTTATCAGATGACTTAGTCTGTGCAAACAGGCAGACTTCATGTTCGGCGGTATTCTTTCTCCGCGGTCCTGATAGTATGGTTTTTCCTGTAGATTTATCAATAACATCACAAAACCCTACATAAAAGGAGACTCTATTAATGTTATCACATAATTGACTTACTGAAAGGAGATTATGTTGAAGTCCTTCAACATATGTTACTCTAGGAACTATGGCAGTTCCGATGTTCAATGTTCCATATCCCTTTGTGTATCCTTTAGTGTTGTCACAAAATTCAATATGGATCTTTCTTGTTGAACATAGTTGGTCAGTAGATTTTTCTTTTATGTCATATGTCTCGATCATCCACTATCTATGATCCAAGGGTCCTTATGCACCTGCAAAATGAAAATAAATTTTGTAACACCCCAAAATATTTAATATAAAATGCATTGAACATCTATTCATTCATGTTATCAAGTGTTTTAGTTCTGTAAGTCGCGCCTTAGAAATTTAAATGAAAAATAAAGCATTTATCTTATTTATTATTAAATCATTTTTATTATGTAAATTTATTTTGAACTTTGAATATGTATATTTATATCATATTATGATCATATTATTTTGTTGAGATAGAAATAATATTAGAATTATTAGGCAGAGGTAATATTTATTTTGGATTTCCTAAACCAACTAGGATTCATAAAAGGATATAATATTTATTATTGTATTAAGTTATTAGGAGATAATTTTATATTATATTTTATAATTAAAATATATATTTTATGTGTGATATAAATGTTTTAGGATAAAATCTAGTTGTGGTTATCCATATCCTAATTTATCTAAGATTGAATCTCTTATATGGTAAGTGATAGAATAAATTCTATATAAAATATATATGGACGAAAATAATTATGGATAAAATATATTTGAGGGATGTTTGGATAATGATTTTTAGGCTTATAAATACCCCTTAGTCGCTCATAATATAGCATCCCATAAAATTTTCGAAAATCTGCCTGCATATCTACGAAGTGTTTCAAGAATTATATACACATCTTCCCGTCGTCATATCATAGTGAAAATTTACGTTCGTCTTCATAGGTATGTCTAGTATACTATATTATTTTTTTAGAATTTTCCAAGCATGAGAAATATTTGTTAAAAAATTTTAAGTTTCATGAGAACATAAATTTGTCCTACCATTAACTTTTTCTGCCGAGAGTTCCAAAGACAAATACACGATCCAATGTTACTTGAAAATTCCAGAACAATTATAGAGACAAACTTTAGGATGTCTTTAAGATTTCTGTAAATTTTGGAAGTTTTTAAACAAGTCTTTATAATTTTAATGAATTTTCACTTTTATACTGCCGAAAAACCGTGCATCCAGGATAGGGCTTAGAAAAATGTTTATATCTCACTCCAAAGAAATGGTTTTTACTTGATTCTTTTTCCTAAATACTCTAAACACGTAGATATTTGTAAAAATATTTATTTCGTATTTATAACTTTTGGTTATGAAAGCAGTTTAATACAAATGTCCGGGTAGTCAGTCGGAGCATGCATTTTCGTGTTCGATTTTTGGTGGAAACTATTTTGTATTTTATGAAGTCGTTACTTATCTATAGAGATTGAAATTTTGATATGATATTTCTACCTATGTCCCCTAGATTGTGGTAAATAAAAACATTTTTAAAGTATGTTTAGTTCCTGAAGGTCATAGTTAAAGGTCAGTAGGTCAGAAACCGTTTTTGTTGATGCAGTAGGTACTGTTTTGGTTATAACTCTTAGAGGACTTATTATTTTGATATGAAACCAAATCTGATATGATTTAGACTCATTAAGGAATCTATATGTAGAAAATTAAAATTTATGGAATGAATTCATGTTCTGTGGAAATTTTTTTAAATAGGTATTCTGCACAAGTTAATATAGGACGGTGAAACCTAATTACACTAATGAGTATATATATAAATATATATATATATATATATATATATATATATATATATATATATATATATATATATGATATTGTTTGTAACCTAATGACTATGAGGTATTGTTGTATATGTGAAATACGTACACGACTTTCATGATTCATTAAGAATTCTCAATTTTCATGTTAGGACGGGCGCACTGGATTTAAAATTTGATATCGATTTCATTCAAGTCAAGGTTAAGGTGGGGAATGTTACGTTTATCTTTATTTATATATTATATTCGATATTTCATGTTTTGACGACATGCATGTAAGAAAGTGGTATGTGTGGCCAATACAAGTTCATGTGGTCAGTGTGGCCAATACAAGTTCATGTGGTCTGTGTGGCCAATACAAGTACATGTGGTCTGTGTGGCCAATACAAGTACATGTGGTCTGTGTGGCCAATACAAGTTCAAGTGGTCTATGTGGCCAATACAAGTTCATGTGGTCTGTGTGGCCAAAATAAGTACATGTGGTCTGTGTGGCCAATACAAGTTCAAGTGGTCTGTGTGGCCAATACAAGTTCATGTGGTTTGTGTGGGCAAATTTGAAGTTCATGTTACATGATCTAGTTCTCATGTTTATGTTTGATATAATCTATAGTTTGGATAAATGTGTTTCCCACTGAGTAGTCGTACTCATCCCTATCATTTTAACATATTTCAGGAAATGGCTCGGCCGATGCGTAGAGGTGTTGGTGGTGATGGTCACACGAGGAAGGGTTTATGAACTTATTATTGCATTAAAACTAGTTTTATCATGAACTGTGCATTTTATTTTCGAAAACTAATTGTTGCACTTGCTTTTATTTTAAGTGTTGGGTGATGATTCAGTCCCCAGCAACATCACAAAATGTTGGGAGATGATTCAGTCTTCTCAGTGGAGAACTAACTCATTAGCCCTGTGCTCTGAAAACTTACTGAAGATTTGAAGATCCCAAAACCCTATCTTGATTGATGAACCATTTTGTTGTCTCTTGTTTTTGTTCTGTCTCTGAGGTTTCAGACTCAGCAGACACTCTGCATCTGGTTCAGGCGCTCAGTTGATTACCTGCCTCAGCACCAGAAGTAGAAGACTCAGTGATCTTTGGACTCGGTAGGAGCAAGATATGCGAAAGGAGTCGGTGGAACCGAACTCGGCGAGAGTAGTTCACCGATCTCGGAGCTGATCTTCGGTAGAGCCGACTCGGCGGGAGCATGCTACTGAATCGGAGATCGACTCGGCAAGAACGGCCGAGACGGTCTTCGGCGTCGATTCTCTAAAGTCAAATCAGCAAAGTCAATACGAGGAAGAGAGAAGTCAGCTCCAGATCTCCTTGAAGTCTGTTCTGTCTCAACCACTTTTCTGAACCTCGACCAATGACAAGCAGCCACCTGTCCTATATCTGTTAAAGCTGAAAGTCAACAATTTTCCAGAAATGGATGGAAAGGACACTGCTACCATACTTCGAAAGAGTCGTTAGCTACCCAAAAGAGAGAGACAAAGGATCGTCGTCTCCAATGGATCTATCCTAATCTTTGCTCTAAAAATAGAGGGATAAAATCAAATTGAAGCTCACGAGACCAACGAGAG
This sequence comes from Lavandula angustifolia, assembly GCA_028984105.1. NCBI lineage: Eukaryota > Viridiplantae > Streptophyta > Magnoliopsida > Lamiales > Lamiaceae > Lavandula > Lavandula angustifolia. The sequence goes on along the minus strand of CM054819.1, from coordinate 22,635,004 downwards.
AACAAGCAGACACACGAACTCAGAGCATTCAAAGAGCTACTCAAAAACGCTTAAGTCTTCCGCAAAGTCACATGGACTCAGCAAAGAAGATTCTCCTCTATCTCAGAGGAACACCTGATATGGGTTTATGGTATCCAGCTGATGATAATATTGAACTAACTGGTTACTCTGATGCTGACTATGCAGGATGTAGAATTGACCGAAAGTCAACTTCTGGAACGTGTCAGTTCCTTGGCAGTAAGCTGATCTCATGGTTTTCAAAGAAACAGCACTCAGTAGCTACGTCAACTACTAAAGCTGAATACATGGTTGCCGGAAGTTGCTGCGCCCAAATCCTTTGGCTGAGACAGCAGCTACGCGACTATGGCATCATTCAGAATGAAGTGTCAATCTTCTGCGACAGTACCAGTGCTATTGCAATCACTCAGAACCCCCTGTACTTCATACGAGATGCAAGCACGTGGACATCAGACACCACTTCATTCGTGACCATGTCGAAAAGAAGGATATCAGGATGGAAAAGATCCATACTGACCATCAAAGGGGTGATATATTGACCAAGCCTCTAGCTGAAGTCAGATTCAGAGAACTTTCAGTAGAGCTAGGTCTGCTTGACCCTACTGACTCCAGTCAGTAAGCAGATTCAGGAGAGGATCATTTAGTAAGGGGGAATGTTCACTCTCAGTACTGATTAAAATCAGTACGTAGAGATTCAGCAACCATCTACACGAGGTATCAGCTGATTACGATGTTCAGCTGACAGGTTTGCGTATCTCTACTCAGTAGCCAATAGAATAGTTCTGTGTATTTATGAATCAGATTCAACATCGTATTCAATGCCTTAGAAAATGTCATTTAATATTAACGGTTTACATTTAATACACGACATTCTATGTAAAAGCATGTTGAACTCTGCAACGCATTAAATGCATGTCGTATCAAGTTACTTCTTTGGCTATATACAACTGTATTTTGACTTAGGCGGCTAATATGATCATTGCCTATTTTATAAAACTTAATCCTAGCCGTCCATCTCAAAAAGCGCATTCAAACTAAACTATTGATATTTAACTGTTTATCTTCCTTAAGATATATATACACGTTCAAATGCTTGAGACCGCCATTTCAACTCTGCTAATATCCTGCGAACCCTAGATTTTCTGAGAATATCTCCTACTTCGTTACAAAACCTATCCTTTGAAAACTACTCAGAAAACTCTTTGGTAACTTTCAATGATCATTCAGTATCGTATGAGTTTATTTTTCTTATATTTTATTGGATACTGACTTATACTGTGTTTGCAGATTACAAAAATGACAGGAAACGTCGTATATGCTCGGGTTGATATGCAAGAGATCCTTGAGAAGGATCGAGTCTGGTGTGAACCAATTATGGAGTTCGATTCCTGCGACTTGGATTACATGGAGGAGATCTTCTATGCCCTTCAGGAGACCGGGCTTGAAGGTTTTCTGACGAGGAAGCCGACGTTCTTCCTCCCGCGTCAAGTTGTTGAAGTCTACCTGAACTCAAACTCAGTAGACGGAGACATCCGAGGCCGGTTCGTGGTTCATTCAGTAGGCGACCCCTCGCATACAGCTATTGAGGTCAAGCAGATGTCCATCTGAGAAGCTCTCCAGTAAAGCTTCAATCTACCAAACGAAGGATTCTCCACCGTTGCATACAAGGATGATTTGATGGATGAATACCTGACGGAATTTTGTGGGAAGCCGACGACCTTCAGAGCCGCATTTCCTAAGAATGCCATGCTCCCACAATACCGAGCCTTAGCCTACGTTGTGACTCAGTTGCTAACGAGTCAGGCTGGCTCCTGTGATCAAGTCTCTAGGCCTAAAATTCAGCTGATGATGGTGATACATGACAGAGCAAAGATAAATTGGACTGAATTCTTCCTTAAAGAATTCATGACGCAGTCAGCCAAGTTCGACAAGACAACCAGACGGCTGAGTGTCAAAGGGAAGCTTCTGTATGGTCTGAAGCTTTCTGTGATGATCGAAGACTTGTGCGGATCGGACAACATCACCTTCGTTGACAAGCAGTATTTCAACGTGAAGAAGGTCCGATTCCAGAATAGGGCAGCGGCCCTTCAGCAGATGGGCTCAGGGCCCGCAGACCCAAAGACCGGGACTCAGAAGACCTCCACTCCAACTAAGAAGAGGTCCCCTCCCAAATCTACTCCTAAGACACCGATCAAGAAGCTGAAGAAAGTCAGTGAGGTCATGCCGAAGGCAGAGCCTGAGGCAGTTGTTGCTGAGCCTCCTCTGCAGCTGAGGGATGAGCCCGAGTCGTCAAAGAAGACACCATCAGTGGAGAAGGCCGTCTCCACTGAGCGTGGTGAAACCGTAGACTAAGGGGTCCAAGCTGAAGATGTCCAAACCATAGAAAGCCCCTTGGACGTCCCACCACTCAGCAGCATACCATATGCTGAGAAACAGCCGTCTCCGATTAAAGTAGAAGACTCGGAGATAGCCTCAGAATTAGAATCGATCGGGATGGAGGCCTCAACTCTCAAATCAAGAGCCTCCCGAGAGATAGCAGAACTGATTCCGGAGATCGCCAGCCACAACGATCTGGTACTACTTGCAAGGCAGGCGAGGCTCCATATGCTGATCAGATTCCAGGAGTGGCACAACCTGAAAAGACTTATCATCCACCACTCCTGCGAACGGCTTCACGAAGAGGAGCTGATAATCAGGGGGAAGATTGGCTACTCAGAGCCATCTGACCTCGGAACTCTTGAAGACCTGAGGGCTGCGATGCTGGCTGTGTTGAATGATAGACAACCAGTCTCAGCATCTGGCCCCTCAGACGGGTCTGAACCCGATGGTCAGGACCCACCCCGTGATTCAGGCCCTGAGAAGCCTGATGAGGGATCTCAACTGGACAAGCGTGCTCCTACATCAACTGCTGAACCGCCGCTCAGCATCCTTGGTCCAGGACAGTACGCGGCTGGTACTTCGAAGGCAGCTGAACCTTCTCAGCTCCTTCTTAAGTCTGCTTTCGAAGTAGCGCCCAGCCCGAAGAGCTGACGATCAAAGTCAGTGGCCAGGGCATTGAGGAGTCAAGGTACTCAGAACCGACTCCTCGCCCGCGCCATCCACAAGACGTGGAGGCAGACCACCCAGGCCCACAGCGCAGAGATTCAGGGGCTCAGGACTACCATCCAGAATTCGCCCGCCCCTGAATTCTCCACCATCTTATCTGACGCGCTAGCCACCTAGAGGGCTGACTTTGAGGAACAGCTGAAGACGATTTAGGCTGGCCAAGCTAAATTGTTCGAAGACTATAAGGCCGCACAGACAGCATATACAGAATCCGTCACCGCTATCTCTCAAGCCGCAGACCTCAGACTCCAAACAATTCAAAAGGCGATTGAAGAGAAAGTGGAGAAACAGCTGAAAGAATTCCAGGCAGCAGCCGATGACTCTCACAAAAAGTACAGTGCTCAGCTCACTGATGAGAGGAATGAGTTGCATGTGAAGCTGACTAAGCTGCATAATACACTAGACGGTCTATCTGTAGCTTACAAAAGTCTAGACAGAAAGGTATCAGTTCCACCCCCTACCCGATTTGCTGATGCCAAAAAGGGGGAAGGAATAATAGAAAAGGTGTTAATGAACTGATACTGAAAGCTCCGAAGAGAGCAAGGTCAGTGGCAGGGGCGACTCAGACTCAGACATGTGCCCCCACTGGACCTACTCAGACTAGCGAGGCCCAGGGTGTCTCAGCAGCAGGAGTTGTAGTGCCTGCTGAGACTGGCCCAAGCGGCTCAAGAGCCAAGGAAGTCGTGACTCAAGCAACCCAGACACCCTCTGATATTATCAAAGAGGTTGCTAAGTACGCTGATGAGGAGTCAGAAGAGGAAGAAGCTCATCCACCTCCTCCAGTTGCCGGGAAAGGCAAGAAAGTTCTGAAGTTTCCTACCCCTCCCTCCAAGAAGAAAGGACCCAGGAGGTATATCACTCCGAAGGAGGAAGCTCAGATAGCTGCCGACGAGAAGTTGGCAAGAGAAATAGCTGAAGCTGAAGCTGCGAACAAGCCTAAGAAGAAGCCTGCTAAAGGTAAGACAAAGGCTCCAGCTGGAGGCAAAAAGACTGGACCTAGGCTGCCTCCTCGAACACTGAAGCTCAGTGATGAAGCTGACAAAGAAAAGGAGAAGGAGCAGCAGCAGCAGCAGCAGCAGACTATTGGGCAGTAGGGTACATCTAAGGAAAAATCTTCCACACCTGCTGCTTAGAAGAAGAACAGCCTCACAAGCCCTCCTATGTCGCCTCGAAGGAACAAGAGCTTGAAATGGAAGAGATATGGGCTCAGATAGAGATGTACCTATACAGAGGAGAAGAGGCCAGACAAATTGAAGCAGCCAGAGAAAGACTCGGGCTTGCAGACCTTGAAGCTCTTAGGCTAAAAGCTGAACAAGAAGTGAGTCATAGGATTCTTGAGAAAGCTGACATTCCATACAGATACAGAAATTTCAGGAAGCCTACTGATCTCAAGACTCACAGATGGCCAAGAGTTGATGAGTGGATGCCGTGGGAAGTTACTCATAGGTGGGAGTCACTGAAGGTTGAATTTATCAAGAGGAACTATTTCTGGAGGTTCTTGGCAGAAAAGCACAAATCATAAGCCTTTGCTGAATGGATCATGAGAGTAGACCTAGAGATGTATGCCAAACTTCAGAAGGCTGTCAAGGACAAAGTTGATGTCAGAGTACCTGCCCCCAGAATCTTGTCGCCCCTACTGAGATTAGACGGCTCTGTTCATTATGGAGTGATAGAGAAAGAAGTGAAGGACGCTGCTGAAGCAAAATTCTTAGATGAAGAAGACCCTGCTGACTTCGTTGAGATACTGAAGCTAAGGAAGGTCACTTACCGGATGTATGGACTGCCTCTTCCTGAAACCCAATCAAAGGACTTCAAAGACAGGATTAAGCAGTTCAGATGACTAGCTTGCTTCTGTATTTCCTTGTATCTTTCTTTTACTCTTCTTAGTGTAGCAGATGATGTAACTGTACTGAATTTCTTCAATATATATATAACATCTCTGTTTTTGGCTCTGACAATTCCTTATTGTCTAAAAAGCCTTGTTTGTTTATGCTTAACACTCAGAATCACTGAAGTGATTACTAACTCACACACTCACTGTTGTTACATATTGTCTATTTTTGCTTAGTTAGATTCTGATAGACTACTTAGTAGTTGAGGGAATATGTTGTTTGAAAGAGGGAAAATGCTAATTAGACTCTGTATAGGTTCTGTCATTTCTGCCCTAATCCCCTTAGTAGTCTAGGACTTGAAGAACAACTCCAATGATCCTACTTGTAATATTTGTAAGGAGCTCTGTTTCTGATAAGTCATCGTGTTAGTTTGTTAGGTTTTGGCATCATCAAATAGGGGGAAAATGTTGGGTGATAATTCAGTCCCCAGCAACAGCACAAAATGTTGGGAGATGATTCAGTATTCTCAGTGGAGAACTAACTCAGTAGCCCTGTGCTCTGAAAACTTACTGAAGATTTGAAGATCCCAAAACCCTATCTTGATTGATGAACCATTCTGTTGTAACTTGTTTTTGTTCTGTCTCTGAGGTTTCAGACTCAGCAGACACTCTGCATCTGGTTTAGGCGCTCAGTTGATTACCTGCCTCTGCACCAGAAGTAGAAGACTCAGTGATACTGGACTCAGTAGGAGCAGTATACTGAAAGGAGTCAGTGGAACTGAACTCAGTAGGAGTAGTTCAATGAACTCAGAGCTGATCTTCAGTAGAGCCGACTCAGCAAGAGCATGCTACTGAATCAGAGATCAGACTCAGCAACGGCCGGGCGTTCTCTTCGGCGCCGGATTCTCTAAAGTCAAATCAGCAGAGTCAATACGAGGAAGAGAGAAGTCAGCTCCAGATCTCCTTGAAGTCTGTTCTGTCTCAACCACTTTTCTGAACCTCGACCAATGACAAGCAGCCACCTGTCCTATATCTGTTAAAGCTGCAAGTCAACAACTTTCCAAAAATGGAGGGAAAGGACACTGCTACCATACTTCGAAAGAGTCGTTAGCTACCCAAAAGAGAGAGACAAAGGATCGTCGTCTCCAACGGATCTATCCTAATCTCTGCTCTATAAACAGAGGGATAAAATCAAATTGAAGCTCACGGGACCAACGAGAGAACAAGCAGACACACAAACTCAGAGCATTCAAAGAGCTACTCGGAAACGCTTAAGTCTTCCGCAAGAAGTTAGAAAAAACAATCTCCGGTGAAAGACTACATTTCTGCTCATAGGGAACCAAGCTGAATTAGAATTATACAGCCTCTAGTATCCAAGCGACGATATACGAACCCAAAGCTTATACTCGGGTGTTCGTCGCTCTAGAAGCCAATTTCTTGTTTCCTATCCCTCTAACCTAAGCTCAACCGTTTAAATCTATAGCTTAGACGAAGGAGTTCACTTCTGAACTGATCCTTATTGTAAAGGACTCCTTCACTGTTGGAGAGTTTTTTTTTCAAACACTTAGTTTGATACCTTGTAAATTGAGACTTGCTCAGTATAAATCTCAAGACCAGTGTTTGTCCAGTGTACAAACCGACTGAGACTATCTCAGTATAATACATAGTCTCCTGATCTTTCGGGACAGTGGACGTAGGATTGTTGGATCCGAACCACTTTAAAAATCGCTGTGTTCTGTGTTCTTTATTTCACTGTTGCATTGATTTACTGAGCATACTGAAAATATCTTTTAAATTATTCAACTGAGTTTCAGCAAACTTAATCGACTGCACTAATCTACTGAAACTGTTTTGATAAAAACGTTTTCCTAACTCAACTGAATTTGGGCCTACACATTTCCGCACCACTGAACTCTATTCCGAACGGTACTGAATTCTGACTCCAGTCAGCTAGCAGGCCTCAGTAGACTCAGTCACTCCGCTACACGATTCAGAACAACTTATCTGGTCTGTTGAATTCATTTAGTACGGCACTCTCCTGAAAAGGACTGTTCGCGTTTTAAGTTGAGAAATCGGTTTTCAGGTATATTCACCCCCCCCCCCTCTACACCTGAACGTGCTCTCGGGACCAACATTAAGACTTCCGCTGAGTAGTAAAATAAATTGAGTTTTTCAATGATTCTTTTCCATATAAATATTTTGAAAGAATTAAGATATGCATGTTAAGTATGAAGTAGCGTCCCTTGCTAATTTATGAAAATTGGGACGTTATAGAGTGGTATCAGAGCATGTCTACTTTTCTGTAGACTTATTTCATGTTATGCAGGAAATTGACCATCATTACTACCACTGCATCGCGCCGGCGTGGTAAGTAAAGTTTTCAAGTCATGGAAACTTTTTAAAATTCATATATTGCACGATTCAGAAAAAAGGCATGATCTTTCATGAAAGTACATGCATTCATGTTTTTAAACTAACCAACTTTCCAGGACGAAAATTCTTTAAGTGGGGTAGATTGTAACGCCCCAAAATTTTCGATATAAAATGCATTGCACATCGATTCATGCATGTTATCAAGTGTTTTAGTTCTGTAAGTCGCGCCTTAGAAATTGAAAAATAAAGCATTTATCTTATTTATTATTAAATCATTTTTATTATGTAAATTTATTTTGAACTTTGAATATGTATATTTATATCATATTATGATCATATTATTTTGTTGAGATAGAAATAATATTAGAATTATTAGGCAAGAGTAATATTTATTTTAGATTTCCTAAACCAACTAGGATTCATAAAAGGATATAATATTTATTATTGTATTAAGTTATTAGGAGATAATTTTATATTATATTTTATAATTAAAATATATATTTTTTGTGTGATATAAATGGTTTAGGATAAAATCTAGTTGTGGTTATTCATATCCTAATTTATCTAAGATTGAATCTCTTATATGGTAAGTGATAGAATAAATTCTATATAAAATATATATGGACGAAAATAATTATGGATAAAATGTATTTGAGGGATGTTTGGATAATGATTTTTAGGCTTATAAATACCCTTAGTCTCTCATAATATAGCATCCCATAAAATTTTCGAAAATCTGTCTGCATATCTGCGAAGTGATTCAAGAATTATTTACACTTCTTCCCGTCGTCATATCGTCGTGAAAATTTACGGTCATCTTCATAGTTATGTCTAGTATACTATATTATGTTTTTAGAATTTTACAAGCATGAAAAATATTTGTTAAAAAATTTTAAGTTTCATGAGAACATAAATCCGTCCTGCCATTTACTTTTTCTGCCGAGAGTTACAAAGACAAATACACGATCTTATGTAACTTGAAAATTCCAGAAAAATTATAGAGACAAACTTTAAGATGTCTTTAATAGTTCTGTAAATTTTGGAAGTTTTTAAACAAGTCTTTATAATTTTAATGAATTTTCACTTTTATACTGCCGAAAAACCATGCATCCGGGATAGGCCTTAGCAAAATGTTTATATCTCACTCCACAAAAATGTTTTTGACTTGATTATTTTTCCTAAATACTATAAACACGTAAATATTTCTAAAAATATTTATTTCGTATTTTTAACTTATGCGTATGAAAGCAATTTAATACAAATGTCCGGGTAGTCAGTCGGAGCATGCATTTTCGTATTAAGTTTTTGGTGGAAACTATTATGTATTTTATGAAGTCGTTACTTATCTATAGACATTGAAATTTTGATATAATATTTCTACCTATGTCCCCTAGATGTGTGTTAAATCTTAGAATTTTTAAAGTATGTTTAGTTCATGAAGGTCATAGTTAAAGGTCAGTAGGTTAGAAACCGTTTTTATTGATGCAGTAGGTACTGTTTTGGTTATAACTGTTAGAGGACGTATTATTTTGATATGAAACCAAATCTGATATGATTTAGACTCATTAAGGAATCTATATGTAGAAAATTAAAATTTATGGAATGAATTCATGTTATGTGGAATTTTTTTTAAATAGGTATTCTGCACAATTTAATATAGGACATCGAAACCTAATTACACTAATGACTATATATATATATGATATTTTTTGTAACCTAATTACTATGAGGTATTGTTGTATATGTGAAATACGTACACAATTTTTCATGAATCATTAAGAATTCTCAATTTTCATGTTAGGACGGGCGCACAGGATTTAAAAATTTGATATTCATTTCATTCAAGTCAAGGTTAAGGTGGGGAATGTTACATTTATCTTTATTATATATTAAATTCGATATTTTATGTTTTGACGACTGGCATGTAAGAAAGTGGTATGTGTGGCCAATACAAGTTCATGTGGTCTGTGTGGCCAATACAAGTTCATGTGGTATGTGTGGCCAATACAAGTACATGTGGTCTGTGTGGCCAATACAAGTTCAAGTGGTCTGTGTGGCCAATACAAGTACATGTGGTCTGTGTGGCCAATACAAGTTCAAGTGGTCTGTGTGGCCAAATTACAAGTTCATGTTACATGATCTAGTTACTCATGTTCATGTTTGATATAATCTATAGTTTGGATAAATGTGTTTCCCACTGAGTTGTTATACTCATCCCTATCATTTTAACATATTTTAGGAAATGGCTCGGCCGATGCGTAGAGGTGTTGGTGGTGATGGTCACACGAGGAAGGATTTATTAAGTTATTATTGCATTTAAACTAGTTTTATCATGAACTGTGCATTTTATTTTTGAAACTAATTGTTGCACTTACTTTTATTTTAAGACTTCCACTGAGTTGTAAAATAAATTGAGTTTTTCAATGATTCTTTTCCATAGAAATGTTTTAAAAGAATTAAGATATGCATGTTAAGTATGAAGTAGCGTCCCTTGCTAATTTATGAAAATTGGGGCGTTACAAATTCAGGTACCCTTTAGGTTCAGGATGGGTCCTTAGATGTTAGTAGTTTTGAGAACCCAAATTTGTCTCACAATCCTGGCAGTTTCAGACAACTTCTTTCCTTTATTATCAGCAAATCTCACTACAGAATCTTGAGATGTTGACTTCTTGACTGACTGAGGTTCAGGAGTCCTCTTCTTCTTCTGAACTTTTGGACTTCTCCTGACCTTGGGCTCATAGTAGTATGATCCATACTGTGCTGCATGAGTCCATTTTGGTTCCCCATATTGTTCAGCCCATCTGACCTTAGTTCCCCCTAAATGTGATCTAGGTGTTCTGGCTTTAACTTCTGGTCATCTGCTGATTCTTCGGCTGAGGTGCTTTCAACTTTTGTTTGCTCCTTGCTTGATGATGTGAGCATTCTCCATACTCAGTTTTTCCTTGAACAAACCTCTATGTTAACTTGTCTGAGCTTTTATGTGCTGAAGCGGGTACTTCATTAGTGTACCCAAGTCCTCCCTTAGTGAAGGCTGGTCTTTGAGTTCACAACATAGCTTCATGCTTCTCTTTTACTCCAATGTATTTCTCAGTCATTAAGGTTCTTCAAACCTCATCACTTTTCTTCATCGCCTCGTAGTCAGCTCTGACTTGCGTAAGCTTCTGATTTAGACTGGCAATTTCAGTATCTTTCTCTGAAATGTCTTTGGTAAAGACTGACATTTGATCTTCTTGTAATTGAGATTTGGTCATCAGAGAGTAAATCTCTTCCTTTTGTCTCAAAACAAGTCCTTCTGACTCAGTAGAAACCTGACTTTTCATTGAAAATCTCTGATTTTCAGCTCTTAGGAGTTCCAGCTCCTGAAGTATCTTACGGAACTGAGTGCACATCTGATCTATTCTTCCAAGAGTTCTTCATAGGCTAGAACCACGTCTAGAGGTTCATCTGCAGCAGAGCATGTGTCGTGTGTGCCAGGTGAAGAGGGATTTATATAGGGATTGGAATTTGCCTCAACCTCTTCTCCCGCCATCAGACACTGTTCAGTTTCTTCAAATTCGATTGCTACGAATCCGGCTTCATCATCTGATGAATCCATGAACATTTCTTCATCGCTTGTGCAATCGAATATCTCTCCAGCTTTGTTGCCTTTTCATGGAAAATTTCTTTCGTGTGGCCTACCATTCAGCTCTTTCAGTAACTGAGAGCTCAGGACACTCATATTGATAATGTCATGTCTGTTTGCAATTGGAACACATTGACATTCTACCCTCTCTTCTAGGTGTTTCATCCTTAGTGCTGACAGTTGAGTCTGTGTTCCTACATTCATTTTGAGTTAAATTCTTCTTTCTTTTTATAACTATCATTCTTACCTTGAGAGTTCTTGGTAACTCTTTTCAGTTTTATGAGCTTGTCTTTCTCCTTCTAATACTTCAGAGCTAGGAGAGCATATTGTTTAGCAAGGCTATCAGCAGTTTGAATTTGCATGGTGTTTGCTGCTGAATTACTTGTTGCTGATGGATTATCTCCTGGCGTACTGATTGTTGGTTTATACGCATGATCCATTGAGATGTCACCAGGAGCAATGAAGCTGGGTTGAGGGAGACTGTACTCGAATTCCTCAATTTTGAGTTATGAGATTATAAAATCAAGAGTGACAGTACTAATATTAAAACGTCGCAAATAAGTAGCAAATGAATACCACTTAGGTCTAGATAACCCTCGTAAGATCTTAGTGTTCATCTCCTTGTTGGTGAGCGTTTTCCCTAGCCTATTGATGACATTAATCTGATTTGTAAATCTTGCACTATAATCATCAATTGCTTCTCCTGGTGTCATGCAGAAAGCTTCGAGCTTCTGTAGCTCCAGTTTTAGCTTGTTTTCTTTAATTTGTGGAGTCCTCTGACTCAGCACGGTTTATAGCATCACAGACTTCTTTCGCTGTCTTACAGCTTTCTTTCTTATGGTGTAATGAGGCTCTTGTCCTTGGGGGCCTTTTCTCTAATTCTAGCTGCCACAACTGCAAATTAGATACTGTCGATCATGGGAACGACATGACCTTTCTTAAGGACCTCCATCATGCCATCATGCAGTAATGTAAGATGTGCCTCCATTCTCACTTGTCATACCGCATAGTTCTCTACTAAGAATATGGGTACCATCCTAATACCTGACATATCAGACATAATAGAGGCAGTAGAATGCAATAGAATGAGGTGAAAGAAATGCAGATGCAGTAAAAAGCATTTTTCATGATCTATTCGAGTAGACCACTGTACTTAGAAGATGGTGATCAGAAGAACACCGCTCTGATACTAATTGTTGGTCCAGAGACGAGTCTTCAGGTGTAGACGTGGGGAGGGGAGGGGGATGAATATACCTGAGTCCAAGTTTTAACTCAAACGCGACAGTCAGTAAGCCAAAAAAAAACTTTCAGATCGCGTGGGCAAGGTGATTCTAAATACCGAACACTATCTACTGACTTTAGTCAATCTACAGTAAACTCAGTTGATGAGTGAGTGCGGAATGTGTAGGCCTGGTTTTATATCGTCTCGGGTTGAAAAATGTTATTACTGAAATCGGTTCAGATCATGCTTGTGCGTCGATTCAGTTTTACTGAAAGTCTGACATAAGTTTTAGCAAATTCGTTTTATGCAATGTGAACAGTAAATCAATGAAACAGTAAGTGCAAATGCAGTTTTAAAGTGGTTCGGATACTCAAGATCTTACGTCCACTATCTTGAACATAGTAGGAGTTCTTGAATTTATTATACTAAGCAAGTCTCAGTCGATCTGTTTTCAGACCAGATTCTCTAGTTATGGTCTTAGCGACTTTACACAATTTCAAACACAAGGTTTTTGAGTTATCTCCAACTAGGAAGGAGTTCTTACAAGAAGACAGTTCAATGAACATGAACTCCTTCAGTTTCTAACCTTGTGATCTAAAAAGGGTAGAGATTGGGAACAGAGTGCCTCTTCAGAGAAGAACTGTAACAGATGTTCTATGAAGTCAGTTCTTCCGTGAGTGAGCTTTAAGTTCGCTAGAGGTTGTGTGCTTTGAATGCTTGGTGTTCCCAGTCGTGTCTTCATCATTTGAAGCTCGATCTCTTATAGTTTTAACTTATGAATAGATCCGTTCGAGGGAACCTGGACATGCGTCAAAAACGATAAGGAAAATGGTCATCTTCAATTTTGATCGTTACTGTAGAGATTCTCTCTTTTTCAGTCTTGAGGGAAGCTTTTGTCAGAACAAGGTACAGTGTTGGCGGCTCCTCATTAGTCGAGGTAGAATGGTAGGAGGGGCTTGTTCAAACTCTAAAGCAGATGCTGAGTTGACTTCCTCTGATTCCTAGGACTAAGTTATCTTCTACTGACATTCTTCTGAAAAGATTAGGTAGGTTCTGACTAACCATACTGAGTTCCAATGCTGAGTCCTTTCGACTGATAAAGATCTACTCTACTGAGTCTATCAGGTACTGAACTTTAGCTAGCCTACTAAGTTCCTAACATATTGAACTCAACTAAGCTATTACATTAAATGGTTCATCATTCATCTAGGGTTTCGAGATCTTCAAATCTTATCATACTAAATCTCATCCCAACAAAATTATATTAGATTCTATTTATTTGATTAGAAATATGAAACTGACTAATGTTAATTTTTGTCCATTGAAATTTAGTAGAGTTCAGTTTTATTTTTATTTTTAGTTTTATTTTTTTACGTGTCATATATTGCAAAAAACTTGAAATGTGGCGATTTAATTTGCAAAACATTGAAAGCTAGTGATTTAATTTGCAAATAATTTTCATTGTCATAACGGCGCTGTTTTTTGGATGGCCACGTGGACGTCCAAGTCAGCATTCCGGTGGCCGGAAAAAGTCGGGGGTCGGAGTGTGTCTTAAATGGCAAGAAAATTGAAACTTCGTGATTTAATTGACCTAGTTTTAAAACCGTGTTAAAATTGCAAATTCGTACAAGTTTGTGCTTTTTTCACCAAAACTCTATTATAAAATAGGATATGGATCTAGTATGAAGGTAGAGTTATATAGAAAGCGTACTCCTTATATGTTTTATGCATATACTTTTACACTTTTGCTCATATGCATAAAACATATAATGAATATGTAAAAGGAATATTTCAGAGCATATTCAATCTAAATCAACCACTGATAAGATGAAGGGTGGGAATAGCTACGCTCTCATAAAGTATTATACAAATCTAAATATTGTATAAATATTTATTATATCATATTAGTATTAAATATCGTCACACTCACGATTCTCACCTTCTTATTTGTTATTCTTGATTATATTAATATAAAGACTCTATATATTTACTATTTACTTGCATGAGTTAATACCTATTAATACAAGAATTCATGTTGCTCACACAAGAATTCATATTGTACAATTTGGAGATCTTTGTTTGCGCTCGAGATTTTTCTTCTCTTAAAGATGTGCTCATTTGAGAGTAGTAGGCCCCATTAAATGATAACCTAAGAAACGAATGGTAAAGTGATAAAGATACACTTGGGTTTTAATTTTAGGACAGGAATAATTTTGAAATTACTAAAAGTAACTGGAGATATATATATCCATCACGTGTAGGTCGATATGATTATTATTGAATTTTATTTATGATTATACAACCCAAATACACGAGTCAAACAAATTATTATTGATTTGGACATGTTTAGATATTATATTAGAATTGCGTTGTATATCCACTTAATTAAAAGGCCTTATAAATGTAGAGAGATACCCGGTTATACTTGCAAGATAGATCCTAACCATATAGCAAATTGATATTAACCATAAAAGGGCTTCAATAATAAAACTTGAGCTGTATTATCTGTGGCAGCAACAATCATGTGGTGTTCTTTGTGTTGTGTAGTGTAGTGTGGTCTTTCTTTTGGGGAAAACTGAGAATTTTTGTTTTGTAGTACTCCCTCTATCCCGTTATTATTGTCATACTTTCCTAATCGGGTTATTTCGCTATTACTGTCATCTTTTTTAAAATAGCAAAAACTACTCTTAAACAAAAAATTAAGTGGGGCCCTTTTACTTAATATTCATCCTCACATTATCATACTCTCTCTCTCCAAAAATCTCTCACATAATTTCTGTTTCACTCCATACTCGAAAACTTATGACTTTTAACTTTTTGGAAACTTAAGATTATTTTTTTAAATAAAATATGAAAAAAATAGAAAAAAAACTAGGCGCCAGCTCCCTTTATATATTATTATTTTGTTTTTCTTGTTTTCATTTTTTTATTATTTATTTATGTTTATTAAACATTATTTAGTTTTTAAGTTTTTCGTTATTTTTAAACAGTTTGGGTCAGCCCAGTTTCTACTGAGAATTTAATTTTTTTGTTCAAGCCTAAATTTTTTTTCCTTTTCAACATATCATAAAGTATTTATTTTTATTATTACTCTTTTTTATGTAAATATTAAATTATTTTATATAATATGAAAAACTATCGAGTTATTAAGTTTAACTTCATATTTATATAAGAGTTAGGGTGAGTTTATTCATAATTGATACGCATATTAAAGATAGGGATACATTTTTCTCAAAAAAGTGATATGAACAATCAAAACAACAGATACATTTATTCCTATTAATGATACTTATATTGCATATAAGTAATACATGTATTCAGTTTAATTGATACACTCATTTAAGATAGTAATACAATTGTTCAGAACAAATGATACACTTATTAAAGAAAGTGATAAAGATGTTCAAACGACGGATACATTTATTCATATTAAATATATGTATATTGCGTATAAGTGATACATGTATTCATTTTAATTGATATATTAATTTTAAGAAAGTCATACAATTGTTCATAACAGATGATATATTTATTAGTATTTAATTGATAATATTTTTAGTAGGGATGATACATTTGTTTATGACAAATGATATTTTTAATGCCAACAATTGATTTTTTAAGATCAAGTGGTATTATTTTCATGTCAAATGATACTTTTATTAAAACCAACAATACTTTTATTCGTAATAAGTGATATTTTTATTTATAGTAAGTGATAATTTGATTCATAACAAGAACTGATACATTAATTAATGACAATACTAATTTTTTATTCAGAACAAGTGATATATTCAGAATAGTTGATATTTTTTGATGTAAAGTAATACTTTTGTTAAGAATAAGTGATACCTTTATTATCTTCAGATATTCATTGTTATCTTCTACATCTCCTATGTGTAATTATAAATTAAAAAAATACAAAAATACAAAAAAAAATGTATATTTTGTGACAATAATAAATTTTATATTCTTCGTCAACATGAACGTAATTTGAAATAAAATAATTAAATTTTAAGTGTTATATATTTAAAAAAAGAAAATAGCGATAGGACTCAAACCCGGATCTCTTGGATGAGAGACCCATAGTTTAACCAACTCTACTACCACAGCACTACTGCCATGTTATACATAACACACGAATTTATATCACTGCGGCCGGTCACAGATTAAGTAATTAATCTTTTTTTTTATCCATTGATATTAGGATAAAAACATTGATTACTA
This sequence comes from Lavandula angustifolia, assembly GCA_028984105.1. Taxonomy (NCBI): domain Eukaryota; kingdom Viridiplantae; phylum Streptophyta; class Magnoliopsida; order Lamiales; family Lamiaceae; genus Lavandula; species Lavandula angustifolia. Next base: position 22,618,609 of record CM054819.1, on the reverse strand, counting down.
CGCCCCCGTAAATGAACATTATTTTATATTTTAAATAGAATTCTAATTTCAGAACAACTCTAATGTCTTATCTCATTAACAAATGAGTATCATGTTTTAGGAAGATTTGTGTATATGGGTAATAATGTGTTTTACTCCAACTCGAAGGTTATTTGTTCAATTCATGGTAGAAAGATTATTTAGTTTTAATAATTAAGAACTGTTTAGTTTAATTTCTAAAATAAAAAATTTGAAAATATGTACTCCAAAAAAAAACTAAGACAAAAATAATAGGATGGATAAAATATAATTTATGGGCTAGTTTGGCCCGATGGCTCATGCTAGGTTGCATTTTGTATTCTAATTTCAAATGTCAATTTCTTGCAATTTAAAGCACACCCTAATTTTCAAACTTTTTTGATCATCGAAAAAATTCAAAAGTCCTATATTCTTCCCATTGCTAATTACATGTCGAGCACAATTTTTAAATTTTTCCATCTATCAGAAAATTTTAGAGATAGGAACATGCTATAAATTGTAAGAAATTAAAAATTTATAATTTAATTAATCAAAATAAATTAAAGGTGTTAAAATTGCAAATTCGGATAAATAGATATATTATTTTCAGACCAAAACCCCTTAACACAAATATCCAAAACCCTTTTTAATAAACTTATCAAAAATTCCTGAGTTATAAGTGTGTTTTAGTTTCGTGTTTCATTTTGCTACATGGAATTTCATCTGATATTGAGCAAGACCAGGTCATTAAATATCATTAAGTATTATATGACGCGGGACGAGAGAGAATATAATTAACCCAATAAAAAAAATATGTAACATCAATTAAGTCCATCCTGAAAATCTGTTCGTTGGAGTCGCTATTTCGACAAACAACCACGGCTAATTTATAATTAATTAATTACCCACTTTAATAGCTAAGAAAGTATAATAACATGTTCTCTGACATAGCGGCTAAGGTGGATAGTTTGTGGCCAAAAGGTCATGGTTTAAAATCCACTAAGACCAGAATAGCAATCAATATACTACTTGATTGACAATACATAATATTTTTATTTAAAAGAATAAAAAAACTGTTGGAAAATTCGGTTATAGATATATTATATATTTAAATTGATATTATGGAAATTAAGTTAGCATTAAATACTAATTTGACTTGGGCTAAATTCAGTCCAATTAATTATCTTTTCAAACCTCGATATATATCCGATTTATGAATTGAGATATATATGACGTCGATCTATGTTTCGAGTAGATAATTATAGTGTACTTAATTTCTTGATTCCGATTTTCGGTGAGTGAGAAATAGTGGCTCGAAGTTTGGGGGGAAAAAATCAAAATGTTACCTAAAGTAGAGAAACTTACCTTGTACGGGATTGTGAGAGTTATTATATTAATCCATGTCCCACATTAATTAATGTGCAAACTTTATTGTGGTATTTAAGTCTCTACCACTTTGTAAGAGATAACTAAGTGACATGTGGTGGGCTTGGTCCACACATGCTCATGCACGCGAGCCTTTCCATCGACCGCCTCACACGCGGCGCGCCGCGTTGCGCCCGCGCCCGTTGTTGGGATTTTGTATACTGGCTGCAAATTTTATGCTTGTATACAATGTGTTTTGTCCCTACCACTATTTTATTCTCCTATATATATATATATATATATATATGCACATGTTATTCTTTATCTTGTATAAAAGTTAGATTTGTGTAGCGTGTCGGGTATCACAGAAGACAACAAAAATTGGTTGAACTGACAAGATATAAACAATTATCACACCTGAGACAACTTAAGGATAATTTGTTGGTTTAAGCTGCAGTTTAGATAAGAAGTGGCTTGTCTTAGCTGCTTGTCTTTACTGGTACACTTAAGGTGGTGTATTGATGGATCACAGTGAGATGTGTTCTCTTAACTGACCTTAGTGGAGAACCAAGATCTCGGTGACTTAGCTGGTCTTAAGCTTGGTAAAACTTAAGCTGAGTGCATTTGGCTATCTATCACTTTGACCTACTATAGTGAACGTCATCGCGACCGGATCTACGTATCTTGGGTGCTAGTAGTCATTTGTGGCTCATGTTGGTTGTCTGTATCTTGCAACCGTATCCTAGTAAAATGGATTGATAATATCTCCTGAGGAACTCGAAAGGATTAGCACACTAAACCCGACCGGTTGATTAAGTTCAGGTGTGTTAATAAGGTCGAGTGGTACTACTCAGGAATATAAGATGTTAATTAATTTAAGCTGTCAGTGAGCTTAATTAATTAACGGATATTTCTACTTAAATACGGAGATCGATTAAGTCTAAAATACAAGTCCTTGCTCAATTTGGGATAAAGGGGTAATGGATCTGTGTTCATTAATTAATTTTGCTATGGGCTGAGCATAGATAATTAATTAATTTAAGTCCCTGCTTTATTTCTTGTATTAGATCCCTGATCTGGCCCAATTATTTGCCTAGTTATTTATTGTCTCTCATAAATCATTATTAATATATTAATGTAATTTTACATTATTTAATAATGTTATTTATCTGGAATTAATTGGCCAGACCAATTAATTGATAAATATTAGTAGCTCAATGGATTAATTAATTATATTATGGGCTAATTATATGAAAGTCCATTAGGAATATAATTAAATTAATAGGCTACAAATATTAATATTATATTGGCTTTTGAAGCCTATATATATTAGTATTTTGTTCATAAGCAGACACACACACATAATTATACACGCACGGCGTGAGTATTGAGAGAGACGTAATCTTATTTTCTTCAGTTCTGTGACCACCCAAAGGAAGAAAAAGGCCGGGACACAGATTAGAAGATCTGACACACGAGCAACAATCATAGCTGCAACAACATACGTAGGAGAAAGGTATATCGTTCTTAACCTCTATTTTCCTTCAATTGGTATCAGAGCTTGGTTTAGGCTCTGATTGTTGCTGTTAGGAGCATGTTTAGGGTTTATTTCCGTCGTTATCGGGCTAATTTCGTCTTTGGGGCGGCTTGCGAGCCACTATTTTGACCCCGTTGTAACGTTTTTCTTGTGAGAAAATCCACGAGTAGATGATAGGACCTATTTGTTATGTGATTGTCATGTTTTTGTACTATAATTGGTCCGGGAGGCACGAAAAACGAGACGAAGATGGAATCCAAATTTTCACAGAAAATCGTAGTTTGCTTGGATTCCGCCGCATCTTGCGGCGGCGATTCCCGACGCATCCGGCGTCCGATCGACGATCGGCTTGAACCTCTTGATTCCTCGTCTTATGAGCTTCGCGTCGAGAGGTCGTAAGGGGTCATCCGACACCGGATACGATCGAAATTGACTTGTGAACTTTGCTGCTCGTCATGAATTCGTTCCGGCGAATCGTTTGAAATTCGGGAAATTGTGGAACTAATGTCGGCCAGAATCCGTTACATGGTGGTCAAGAGTGTTCCAATTATGTTTCCCCACTTTCAATTGATCGAATCGCGGCTCTGAGAGCACGAATTTGAGCGGCGGAGCTCGCTGGCGACGGGATGCGAAATTGGCTTGATTTCCGTCGCGGCGGCGGTAATTGTCGTCGAAATTAGGCCGCCCAGACGTGTGGGTCATGCTTAGGGGCGAAGGGAGAGGATGAAGACGGCGGCATCGGACCGGGGAAGATGCAACAGCCGCGCATCTGCTACCAGCAGTCGCGGCTGCGCGCGGCAGCGATTCCCGGCGAGGGCAATGATGTGATCGGAGTGGCGTAATTCCGATCCTAGCAGCGGCGTTGTGTTGTTGAAGAAGATGATGACGTGGCAACTGATGTGGCGCGCTGACACGTGTCTGACACGTGGTAGAGGCCCTGATGACGTGGTACGAGACAGTTTTTCGATGCAGTTTTCAGATACGAAGATTTTTGTAGATATCGAAGATCTGTATTTTGTTCGGGCAATATTATAGTTAGGAATTACGTGTTTTTAAAGCCCAATAACGACATTTTAAATTTCCTACTTGTGCATTTATTTATTATTATGCTTTAGCATGTTATTATGTGATTAATTGGGCTTAGAAAAACATGTAAATAGGATTTATGTCATTATTAAGCATGTTTTAATTTTCGCGATCACGTTTTATTATGTGCATTTAGAAATTGTATGCTTTAGAAATTATGTGATGAGGCATGATACGTAACAAACCTTTTGAATAAAAAGACTAAGTAACTTTAAATTAATGTTTAATTAGATTCCATTAATTTGGATATTAAACACTTAATCGAACCTCCATTAATTGGACTATACACAGAAGTAGTAAGATTATGTGACTAAACGTCCACCTGCGTAGCTTGCTTGCATCTTTGTGCTACCAGTTTTGTGAGATGAGTTTTCCAAAACAATATTTAATTATTATTGAGTAGTGGGAGCAAAGCCGTAAACGTCCACCTGCGTGGCTTGCGTGCCTAGTAAATACGAGTACTCCAGAAGATAATAATTAGATAGGATGACTAATTAGATCAAATTGAATGCGGCATGGTTCGAGTAATGTCAATTTCGAGAATTTGATTCTATTTTGGTCAAATCAATGTTCAATGCTTAGATGTCACCGCAAGTACAATTCATTTCCCTCGAAGTGCCTTCCCGCGTTTTAATAGTGTTATGGTCCAGAATATCGAACTATTAAATCCATTCATCTTAAGAACCTAGACGTGGATTGGAATTAAAGAGCTAGGTAAATAGCTTGGTTTAGGGTTACACTAGTAAACGTCCACCTGCGTGGCTTGCTTGTGGAATTCCTAGAGATGTTCGAGGTTTTTAACATCATTGTTTTTCAAAAGGTTACAATGATCGTTAATTACGAATTATGTGCAAATTTAATTTTTTCTTACATGCTTAAATTATATTTTTCAGATATATCTGTTCGAATATTTTTTGAGTCCCTAAACAGTCTCACCAACCAAACCCTAACGGGTTTAACAATTTTAAATAATTTCATAAAGTGGAAGAGATATCTTACATCTCCCAATAAATGCTCTGCAAAGGTCTTATAAGAACTTTTGTTTTAGGACCGCTATGTCTAAGAACGAGTTTACTATGAGTATGTTACTCAAATCTTTGGTAGGTGTCAAAGAGGTTATAGGAAAGGGCAAGAGTACTCAAGTCTTGAATATCCCTAATAGTTCAAGGAATCCTCCAAAAGGCGGAAACTAGAAAAAGAGCAGAAAGGGTGGTTAATTCAAGAAGAGCAGTGGGAGTAAAAAGACGGTCCTTACCGACGGCATGCGAATGTCAAAGGAGAAGGAAGGTTCTTCAAGAGTGGTAAGAAATGACACTGGAAGAATTATAATCCAGATGTCAAGGCAAAACAAAAAGAGACGCGAGTCGCTCTTGTAACTGAGACTGTTCTAGTTTCCTCTTCTACCCACGAATGGGAAGTCGATTCGGGGGCAACTGTTCATGTTTGTTACACCTTGCAACATTTCTTGCAGAAAAAGAAATTGAGCAATGGCGAGGTGGTAGTCTCAATGGGCAATGGATCGAAAGTTCCTGCAATTGCCATTGGAGATTTACATCTATCTTTTGATAGTTCTGTTTTAGTACTTAAAGATGTTTTACATGTGCTTGAGTTTAGGCGAAACATAATTTCTGTTTCAAAACTCTACACCATGGATGGTTATAAATCATATTTTGATAGTGAAGTTTCTATCATAAAAGACGATGATTTTATCTATGGTGGACCATTAAACGGATCTTTATATACTATTACTTGTAAACCGCGTAGTTCTATTAATATTGTGTTGGTCCCGAGTGTACGGTCAGGTGTAGAGGGGGGGGTGAATACACCTGATTCGATTTCTCAACTTCGAACTTGAACAGTCCTATTCAGGATGGTGTCTGACTGAAACAGTTCAGCAGACCAGACAACTGTTCTGAATCGAGTTAAAGGCTAAGAGTACTGACTCAGCTAAGATCTGCTAACTGACTAGGTCAGAATTCAGTATCTACAGTAAGAGTTCAGTGCGCGGAATAGTGTAGGCCCAAATTAGTTTTTGTGAGAAAACGTTTTAAGTCTCAGTTCGAGTAGATTTAAAAGTTCAGGTATCTTTGAGACAGTTGATTGATTTTAAATATGATGTTCGGTATGAATAGTAAAATCAATGCAACGGTTAAGAAAGCGATAGAGACACAGGATTTTTAAAGTGGTTCGGATATCGCTCAAATCCTACGTCCACTGTCCCCGAATAATCGGGAGGCTATTTATTATCCCGAGTTAGTCTCGGTCGGCTTGCACACTAGGCAAAGCCGCGTCTTGGTTTTTATACGATCCAAGTCTCGGTTACAACACTATCAAACTTAAAGTGTTTGACAAACTTCTCCAACAGTGAAGGAGTCCTTATACAATAAGGATTGGGTTCAAATGTGAACTCCTTCGTCTAAGCTATGGATATAGCAAGTGAGCTTAGGGTTAGAGGGATAAGGAACGAGAATGTAGCTATCTAGAGCAACGAACAGCTGAGGGTTTAGCTATAGGTTCGTGTCAGTCGCTTGGATACTAGAAGCTTATGTCGTTTCAGCTTGGTTCCTTTTGAGCTGGATGTAGTCTTTCGCCGGAGATAACTCGGTTGTTTCTTGCGGAAGACTTAGTCGTTAATATCGCTCGTTTGAATGCTCTCTCGTGTTCTAGGTGCGCGCATTCTCTCGTTCTTCAAATCTTGAATGATCCCTCTATTTATAGAGCAGAGATTGAAATAGATCCGTTGGAGATGATCTTCTTCTCTCTCTCTCTTTTTGGTAGCAAACGGCTCTTTTGGTGTAGGTAACAGTGTACTTTCCAACCTTTTTAGGTAAAAGGTTGATGCAGCCTTTAGCGGTGAGAAGACACGTGTATGCTTGTCATTCGTTGAGGTGGATGGAGTGGTTGAGACAGCACAAACTTCGAGACAGACTGAAGCTGACTTCTCTCTTCCTCGTACATGACAATGCTGATTGTCTTTCAAAAGATTCTGATAGTCCTGAAGACTATCTGCCGTTGCTTGAAGTCCGACCTTGTATTCGGTAGATAGGCTGCCGAGATAAGTCTATCGATGATCGGCTACGAGTCCAGTGAACTACTCTCGCGAGTTCGGTTCAACCGACTCTCTCGGATATATTTGCTCTGCTGAGTCCAGGATTCACCGAGTCTTCTACACCGGTGCCGAGGCCGATGAGCTACCGAGCGCCTTGACCGGAGCAGAGTGTCTACCGAGTCCGAAACCTCGGAGACAAATACGAATACAAAGGAATGGTTCACCAATCGAGATAGGGTTTTGGGATCTTCAAATCTTCTCAACGGTTCGAGCACGAGGCTACCGAGCGTGATTCAAGATATAGAAGATAGAGTCATTTCCCACAAGTATGATCATGCTGAGGATTGAATCATCACCCAACAATTTCCCCCTATTTGATGATGCCAAAACCTATCATCTATGTCTTATCAACTATGCTAAACACTAACTTACTCAGAAACAGAGCTCCTTACAAATATTACAAGTAGGATCAGTGAAGTTGTGCCGGTAAGTGCTAGACTATCGAGGGAGACAGGCGCGAACAATTTCCCCCTTTACAATAATTTCCCCCATGCAACAATTTCCCCCTAAGAGAAATAATAACTCTCCGAAAGTCTAGTCTATCAGAGATCTAACCGAGCAAAAACTGACAAGTAAATAAACAAAGTGTGTGAGTCAGTAATCACTTCAGTGATTCTGAGTGTTAAAGCATAAAGCAAACACGGCTATTTAGACAACAAGTAGTTGTCAGAGCCAAAAGAAGATTTGTATATATATAATAAACAGTTCAGTACATTACAAATCTTGCTAAGCTAAAGGAGAACTTAAGAAGGAGATCCCTTAAACTGCTGAATCCTATTCATGAAACCTTGGGATTGATCTTCAGGCAGTGGAACTCCATACATTCTGAACGTGTTCTTCCTCAGCTTCAGGTAATCGGCGAAGTCTGCTGGATCATCTTGTTCTAGTCCTCTGTTCAACGCAGCATTCTTCACTTCTTGTTCAATCATTCCGAGATGTACTGAGTCATCTTGTCTTGATCCTTGCTTTAGGAACGCTGACTACTACCCCTTCAGTTACTGCTCTGTGCATATATGGGTAAAGATCAGGTTCAGTAATGGTCATCCACTCGACATAGGCATCAGCCTTAGACATTTCAGGCCAGAATCGCCAGAAATAATTTCTCTTGATAAACTCTATCTTGGCCGATTCCCATCTCTGATTGAACTGAATAGGCATCTATTCGTCTGATCTCGGCCATCTATGTGTTTTCGGATCGTTTGGCTTCCGGAACCTTCGTATCGATAAGGAATGTCGGCTTTCGAAGGAACTCTCGGCTGGCCTCTTATTCGATGCGCTTCCCGAGTGCCTCAAGGTCTCGCCAAATGTATCCTCGTCCGCGGCCTCTATCTCGTCTAGCTTCCTCTCCTCCGTGGAGATATCTATCCATCCGAGCAAAGATTTCTTCAATTTACGCATCTTGCTCTTGAGGCTTCGAGGAGCTTGTTCGATTCGGCGAGGGTACTAGATCTAGATTTGGATGTACCCCGCCTTTCGATACTCTTCTGCTGCTTTGCTCCTTTTCTTTTTCTCTCGTCCTCTTCATCCGTTATGATGAGCTTTCTCGAGGCGCTCTAGCGGTTCTCTTTCCTCCTCTCGGATGGGGCTTTAGTCTTTCCTTTGGCGAGGCTTAGACTTTGGCTTGTTAGGCGCTTCGGCCTCTGCAATTTCTCGCCGCCTCTCATCCGCAGCTATTTGGACTTCCTCCTCAGCCAGATATGTACCTTAATCGCTTTCTTTGGAGGGGTTGGAATTTTAAGCTTCGTTTGCCCTTGCCTTCTTGAACCGGTGGTGGAATAGGAGCCTCTTCTTCTTCCGAGTCCTCCACCGCTTTGTTCAGCCGTACTCGAGCAACCTCCTTAATAATGTCTTTGGGAGTCCGGGTTGCCCGAGTAGTCCGTTGGGGTCTCGAGCCACTTGGGCCGGTTTCGATGTTGTGCTCGCAGCTGAAACACCCCGGGCCTCACCCTTCGAGACTAAGTTTGAGTCGGCTTCTCGGTACTCTTCTTTCCTTCCCTTTTTCCTTCACTTTCCCCCTTTTTGGCATCATCAATGAGCACCGGGTAGGGACTAGGACCGACTTCTTCGGACTTTTGTAGGAGGTTGACGGCTCATCAAGACGATCGTGGAGCTTAGTCGAGCCTCATGCAACTCGTTCCTCTCCATGGTAAGGTCTTCCTTGTACTGCTTGTGAGAGAGGTCAGCTGCTTCCTTGAAGTCTTTCAGCTTCTCAGTGATCTTGTCTTCCAAGGCCAGTTGGATATTCTCAAGTCTTTGTTCAGTGGCCTCGGATTGTTCAGTGATAGCGTCAGCATGAGCCAGCTTTAGAAGCCAAAAATTCATCAAGTAGCTTGGCTTGGCTCTCCCGAAAGATCTTGAGCCGAGCTTCGAATTTGACTTGCTTCTTTGAGCCAACGCTTCGAAATAAGCGCGGAAACATCGGGGCGGGCCGATGAAGAGACGAAGACTTCAGCCCACGAAGTTCTTTAGTCGTGGCTTGAGTAGTCTGCTTCCATGTCCTATGGATAGCCTTCGCAAGATCTCGATTTTTGATCCCTTGGGCAGTTAAGGCTTTTGCCACTGATCGAGATCTCTTTGCGGTCTGGCTGGGCGCTGCTTCGAAAGTCGACTGCAGCAAGAGCTGAGCGGGCTCTGCTGAGGACGAAGCACCAGCCTTGGACTTCTCAGGACCAAGGATACTGAGAGGTGGTGCAGTTTCAGTATGGGTATCCTTGTCCTGTGGATGTCCCTCATCAGGCTTTCCAGGGCCTGAATCACTGGGTGGGTCATCATGGTCTGACCCATCTGAGGGTGCTGGGCCGGAGGCGTGCTATCGATCATGAATCATGGCCAGCATTGCAGCCCTCAGATTGTCCATTGAGCTGAGGTCTTCAGGCTCTGAATAGCCTATCTCCTCTCTCAGTCTCAATTCCTCTTCATGCAGATGGCCGACGGGAGTAGTGGAGGACAAGGCGTTGTAGAGCGAGGCCACTCCCGATGTCGCGGCAACATGTGGAGCCTTGTTTGTCTTGGCGATGAGCAACAAGTCTCGAGTAGTCGGCAAGCTCCCGAACTAGTTGCGGAATTTCTCGGGATGCTCTGGATATAATCACCTGAAGCTTCCATCCCGATTGATTCACCTTCGAGATGCGATCTCGGACTCCAAGTCCATGTGTGAAGTCTCGCTCTTCGGTTGGAGGGACCGAGCCGAGTGGAGGGACGAAGGGGGCCGTCTAGGCGGCCGAATATCTGCGCTCGAGCTTCGAAGCATCCCCTTGGTCCCTTTTAGTGGAAACGATCTTCTCCATCGACCGAGTCTTCTCGGAAGACTCGGACTCATCAACCAGCTGCATGGGCTGAGTAGTCTTCTCAGGAGCCTGTTCAGCAGGCACTTGTGGAACCTCCTCAGTAGCTTGCACCTCAACGGCTTTCTTCAATTTCTTTGCCGGTGCCTTAGGAGTTTTAGCGAGAGGGGTTCTTTTCTTTGTAGGCGTAGCCTGCTGAGACTTTGATTGCGGAGAGACTGCTGAGGGTCCTGACCCTATCTCGCCGAAGCGCCGTCGTCTTGTTGTGAAATCGACTTTCTTCACATTGAAGTACTCCTTGTCACCGTAGGTGATAGGCTCAGATCCACATAAATCTTCGATCATGATGGACAGTTTGAGTCCATACAGCAATTTGCCCTTTGCGCTCAGCATGTTCGATGCCTTGTCGAACTTAGCAGCCTGAGCCAAGAATTCTCGGAGAAAGAACTCCGTCCAATTTATCTGGGCTCGGTCGTATATGGCCATCATCATCTGAATCTTAGGCCTCGACACCTGGTCAAACGACCCTGCTTGGCTTGTCAGTAGCTGTGTCACTATATAAGCAAGTGCCCTGAACTGAGGCAACATGCTGTTCTTCGGAAAAGCAGCTCTGAAAGTAGTGGGCTTTCCACAGAAGACGGTAAGATATTCATCAACTTGGTCGTCTCTGTACCCGACTGTACTGGTCCCTTCGGAGGGCAGATCAAAACTCCGCTTCAAGGCATCCTTGATGGACATCTGCTTCAGCTCCATAGTGGCGTTTTGGATAGAATGGGCAACAAATCTTGCCACTATGTCTCCAGACACTGCGTCTGAATTCAAATACAGCTCTGCAACCTGTCTCGGGAGGAAGAACGAAGGCCTCCTAGACAGAAATTTCTCCAGCCCTGACTTGCGCAGAGCTGAGAAGATCTCATCCATGTACTCCAGATCGCATGAATAGAAATCCATGGTGGGTTCAAACCACACGCGATCCTTCTCCAGAATGTTCTGCATATCCGCTGGAGATATCATAGAGATATTGGTTTCCGCCATTGTACCTGTTACAAGAAATGAGTCAGTACCGTTTCTTGGATAGAACAGTGTTGTACAATGCGATACTGAAACATATAACAAATACATTAACAGATATAAGCATACCAATAGATAAAATTCGAGATAAGATTGAGAGTGAAGTTGCAAGTAAGGATTGCGAATGCAGATCTCGGATTTTTCGGAATTTGAAAGTTATGAAGTATGCTAATGGCGGTTTCAAAGATATTATCGAATATATATATCAACTATGAAGGTGAACGGTTTTCGATCGAAGGCTGAATGTAAACTTGCTTTATGATATGGACGGTTAAGATTAGAAGTTAAAAATAGGCAATGATCACAAAAGGCGCCTAAGTCAAAGCCAGTTGTAAAATAGCCTAAGTAGTAACTGTGAAAAGACATGCATTAAATGCGTGCGAGTTCGAAAGAAGCTTATGTATGGAATGTCGTGCATTAAATGTGAGTCGTTAATAATAAAGACAAACCAAAAGATATTAATGTCATGCTGAATCTTTGCCATAAATGCAAGGTACTGTTGTATTAAATTACTACTGAGTAGAGATACGCAAACCTGTCAGCTGAACATAGTAGTCAGCTGATACCTCGTGTAGATGGTTTCTGTCTCTACGTACTGAATGTATCAGTACTGAGAGTGAACATTCCTCCTTACTGAAATGTCTCTCTCCTGAAACCTCTCACTGACTGGGGTCAGTAGGGTCCAACAGACCTAGCTCTACTGAAAGTTCTCTGAATCTGGATTCAGCTAGAGGCTTGGTCAGTATATCAGCCCTTTGTTTGTCAGTATGGATCTTTTCCATTCTGATATCCTTCTTTTCGACATGGTCACGAATGAAGTGATGTCTGATGTCCACGTGCTTGCATCTCGTGTGAAGAACAGGATTCTGAGTGATGTCTGTTTCTTTGAAAACCATGAGATCAGCTTGCTGCCAAGGAACTGACATGTTCCTGAAGTTGATTTTCGGTCTATTCTACATCCTGCATAGTCAGCATCAGAATAACCAGTTAGTTCAATATTATCATCAGTGGATACCACAAACCCATGTCGGTGTTCCTCGTAGATAGCGGAGAATCCTCTTTGCTTTGAGTCCATATGACTCGCTTGGGATTCGCCCGAAATCGAAACACGACACACCTACAAAGCATAAGTTATGTCGGGACGAGTAGGCTGTTAGATATAATAAAGAACCAATTATAGCACGGTATTCGGTTTGGTCTCATCGATACTCCCTCTTTATCAAGATCTATCTTCATATTCGTGTTCATCGGGATCTTGATTGATTTGTCGGATGTGCAGCCGAATCTTTTGATGAGGTCTCGAGTGTATTTGCCTTGGTTGATGAACGTTCCCTTTTCGGATTGCTTGACTTGAAAACCAAGAAAGTAGTTCATTTCACCCATCATCGACATCTCGAACTTATCCTTCATCATCTTTTCAAATTGCTGACACATGATGACATTCTTTGATCCGAATATAATGTCATCCACATAGATCTGCACAAGTAATAAGTCTTCTTCCAGTCGAATGCTGAATAGAGTGCGGTCTACTGTGCCTTTCTAAAAACCTTTCTGAAGAAGAAACTCAGACAGGGTATCGTACCAAGCCCTGGGTGCTTGTTTTAACCCGTATAGAGCCTTCCTGAGTCTATATACTTGATGTCCCTGCTGAAAGCCGGGCGGTTGTTCCACATAGACTTCTTCTTTCAGCACGCCGTTCAGGAACGCAGACTTCACATCCATTTGATAAACTCGAATCGTTGATGTGTTGCGTAGGCCGGGGAATAGTCTCGATTGCCTCCAATCTTGCAACCGGAGCGAACGTCTCATCGAAATCTATCCCTTCGGCAGACGGTAGCCTTTAGCCACGAGTCTTGCTTTGTTCCTTACTATAACGTTGTTTTCATCTCGCTTGTTTTTGAAGACCCATTTGGTTCCAATGACATGTTGATGCCGGGGTCTGTTTACAAGCTCCCATACTTCGTTTCTCGTGAACTGATTCAGCTCTTCCTGCATAGCAATGATCCAGTCAGCATCTTTAAGTGCATCCTCAATATTCCGAGGCTCTTCGATAGACAAGAAGCGGGGAAAATAATGCGCTTTCTCCTTGACGAGAATCCGGATCTTGTCTTGACATGTCTTTGAAGGATCTCCAATTATAAGATCGGCGGTGTGAGCATCTAGCCACGATCTACGATGTTTTAACTCTTCATCCGAAATTTGTTCAACACGGATAGTAGGTGAGTTAGGCATTTCGGTTGTACTATTCTCGAGATTGAAGAATTTCGGTGGTAAGAGTATGATCTACCGAGTCACCGAGGTTCGGGGCATTCAGCTCGGGAACATTACTAGATGTTCCCCCCGAGTTGTTATTCTCGGTAGTGGTCTCGGTTACCTCTACGGTTTCCTCATCGACCCGAGTTACACCGGGATTGATTACGTTTGGGAGAATCAATCTGCTCCATTACTTGCTCGGTGGTTGAGATTCGATAGATTTGTCTTCGGTTTCTTCGTCCGAATCATCATCCCAACATAGTTGGATCTTTTCGGATTTGTCTTTTAAGCTTAGATCCTGTAGGCGCTTCTTGATGTCCTCGGATTCGGAATTTGAGTTATTGCTCCTGTCTTCGGTAAGCAAACTCGTTAAAAACAACATGAGGGCTTTCCTCCACGCAAAGAGTCCGATAGTTGAATACTCGAAAGCTTTGCTTTGACCCGAGAGTATCCTAAGAATACTCCCCGATCGACTTGCTATCAAAAGTCTTCACTTGATCTTTCCCATTATTGTGGATAAAGCATGAACAACCAAAAATATGGAAATAAGATAGAGAAGGCTTCCTGCCGTTCCATAGTTCATATGGTGTCCGCTTATGCTGCTTTGTCAGTAGAGATCTATTCTGAGTATAACATGCAGTATCAGTAGCTTCTGCCCAGAATTTGGTTGGGAGTCCTGAATCTGCGAGTAGAGTCCTTGCTGCCTCTTTTAGAGTTCTGTTCTTTCGTTCAGCAACTCCATTCTGCTGAGGTGTGCGTGCGGTGAAGTCTCATGATCTATTCCTTCGCTTGCGGAACTCCTTTACCATGGAATTAAGGAACTCAGTTCCTCTGTCTGAACGTATTTTTTTGATCTTGGTGTTCTTCTCGACACTGAGCTTTTTCAGAAGCGTTGGTAACTCTGTTTTGACGTCAGACTTGTTGGCAATGAATATGACCTATGTGTAGCGTGAGTAGTCATCTATGACCACTAATGCATATTTTCTGCCTCTGATCATCACTGGGGAGACTGGACCGAACAAATCCATATGTAGCAGCTGAAGAATTCCATCCGTGGAAGGCGATGGAACTGGAGGATTTTGATTCCTTGTTTGCTTTCCCTTCAGACATGCTTCACACTAAGTGTCTTTGCTGAATACTTCATTCGGCAGTCCCCTTGCTAGAGTGTTTCTTGCAAGCTTGTTGAGCGTCTTAAAGTTGAGATGGCTGAGTCTTCTGTGCCATAGCCACCCCGTGCGGTTGTCATTCTTCGCCAATAAGCAAGCTTCAGGTTCAGCTGAGTTCCAGTCAGCCACATATATGTTCTTTTTGCGCGAACACGATAACACTTTGTTTTCCCGGTGGATTTATCAATAACATCACGAAAACCGGCGTCAAAAATCACTCTATTTGAGTTATCACAAAATTGACTAACAGAGAGAAGATTATCTTTGAAGTCCTTCAATATATGATACTCTTGGAACTTTGGCAGTTCCAATGCTGAGTGTTCCATATCCTCTGGTATAGCCTTTTGCATTGTCTCCAAACTCAATTCTGGGTCCTTCTTCAGTGATGTAATTCTTCAGTAAACTTCTTTGGTATGTCATGTGTCTTGAGCATCCGCTGTCCACATACCATGGGTCTTTACGCACCTGCAAGACAGAATTATATTCAGGTACCCTTTATTTTTGATTTTGGGTCCTTAGATGTTAGTTTTAGTAACCCAAATCTGTCTAACAACCCTGGTGGTTTCAGACATATTCTTTCCACTGGAGTCAACATATCTGACCACCTGGGTCGGTCACGGCGACTTCGAGACTTCTGAGGTTCAGGAGTCCTGATCTTCTGAGTTGGTGGACTGCTGACCTTAGCCTTCTGTGTGGCTTTCTTTTTCTTCTGACCTTTGAAGCCTCTTCTGACTATAGGTTCATAATAGTATGACCCATACTGAGCTGGATGTGTCAGCTTTGGAGGTCCATCTTGATCCGCCAATTTTGATTTCTTTGGTTCCCCCTTGGTCGAACCCGGGGTTTCTTGGCACGATCTTCTTGTCGGAATGCTGATGTGTGGGATGAGGTGCTTTCATCTTGCGTTTTGTTCTTTGCTAGAGGGTTCATTATATTTGCGTTCATAGTCTCCCCTTGAACAAACCTATCGGCAAGCCGTACTTCCGAGTGTCTTGGGGCGGATGAGGAAGCTCCCTGGCTGAATCCAAGTCCTTCTTTGCAGTGCTTTGGCTTATTGCTTGCTAGCATAGCCTCTAATTTCTTCTCAGCACCCATGTACCTCTCAGTCATCAGGCTCCTCCAGACATCATCACTCTTCTTCAGTGTGTCGTGCTCGGTCTGAAGTCCTGACATTTCTTGCTTCAGCAGACTCAGTTCAGTATCTTTCTGAGTCAAGTCATTGGTCAAAACTGAAATCCGATCTTCTTGATGCTGAGACTTGGCCATCAGAGAGTTTATCTCCTCCCTGAGTCTCAACACAAGTCCTTCGGCCTCAGTAGCAACCTGACTCTCCTGAGAAAGTCTCTGATTCTCTACTTTCAGGGTATCCAACTCCTGAAGAGTCTTGCTGAGCTGCAGACTCATCTGAATTTGTTCGTCGAGCAGTTCTTCGTATGCGGTCGCGATGTCCAAATTCTCATCTGCACCTGAAATAGTGTCGTGTGTGCAGTGTGAAGAGGAGTTAAGTGGTCCATGAGAATTTACCTCATCCTCTTCGCCTGCCATCATGCACTTTTCAGCTGATTCTTCAGCTTCAAGCTCTAAGGCCATGAAAGTTGCTTCATCGTCAGATGAATCCATAAAGGAGTCGACCTCTTCTGAGTCGTCTGAGATTTCGCCAGCTATGTAGGATTGTCTTTTCTGGGCAAATTTCTCTCTCCTTGCCTTACGTGTTGCGCGTTCGGCACTATCGAGCTCGGGACAATCATACCGATAATGTCCCGGCTTCTTGCGGTTGTAACAAGTGATGACTCTTTCTTCTTTGCTTTCGCTATTCTTTGATGGTTACGAGTCATCTTTCTTTCTCGCATTCGGAAGATTGTGAGTCGGGAGTGTGTTTCGACATATAATTTGACTTACCTTTCGTTTACCGATAGGCTTTAGTCACTTTTCTGCGTCGCTCCTTCTCCTTCGATACTTTACGAGAGCGGCGCATACTTCGAGCGAGACTTCCTTCTTGTAGATCATTGAGTGAAGGTTCGGTCTTACTCGTCGTTTTGCTCGTTGCTTGGAGATCTTGTCGTGGCACCGATGCTTTGAAAGTATGGTCGATTTTTGTGTCGGCTTCAGCCTCTGCTTTCTTTGAGGTGCGTCGAACTCAAACTCCTCTGCACTGTAATTACGAAAAGATATGGTCGGGAGACACAAGCATCTAAGTCGAATGTCGCAATAGAGTGGCAAAAGGTGTCCGAGTGTCCATCCGGTAGTGCCCTCGAGAATCTTGATTCATCTCTCGGTTGCTGAATGTCTTTCCCAGCCCATTGATAGAGTTCATCAGATTGGTAAATCTGACGTTTAGATCTTCGATTTTATCCCCGGGCATGAGAGACAAGCTTTCCAGCTTTTGGAGTTCCAGCGCTAATTTGTTGGCTTTAATCTTCCGAGTCCCTCGACTCGGTAGCGCAAGAGCATCCCGAGTTCTTTAGCGAGCCTTGCATTCCCGAACCCTCGCCAAGATAAGAATCACTAAGGGTGGTCGGTATAGCGTTTCTGGCAACACGGTCTAAGTTGTGAAGCTTCTTCTCCTCAGGAGTGAAGAGACTTCTGTCTTTGGGAATCTTCTTCCCGGTCACCATTCCTCCTCCTTGAGCTTGGTCCATCTTCAAGCACTTCAGTCATACTGTCATGGAGGGATGTCAGATGTGCTTCCATTCTGACTCGCCATACTCCGTAGTTCTCCACCGAGAACATAGGTACCATCCTTATACCTGACATATCAGCCATGAAGAATAATGATATAAATGTAGAGTGATATGCAGTGAAAACGTTTTCCCTCGGATCCGTTCGAATAGACCAGTCTCAAAGTGACAAGAGTCTCAAAGAACTCAGGCTCTGATACCAATTGTTAGTCCCGAGTGTACGGTCAGGTGTAGAGGGGGGGTGAATACACCTGATTCGATTTCTCAACTTCGAACTTGAACAGTCCTATTCAGGATGGTGTCCGATCAAACTTGATTCGGCGACCCGGACAACCGTTCGAATCGAGTTAAAGGCTAAGAGTACTGACTCAGCTGAGATCTGCTAACTGACTAGGTCAGAATTCAGTATCTACAGTAAGAGTTCAGTGCGCGGAATAGTGTAGGCCCAAATCAGTTTTTGTGAGAAAACGTTTTAAGTCTCAGTTCAGTAGATTTAAAAGTTCAGTATGCTGAGACAGTTGATTGATTTTAAATATGATGTTCAGTATGAATAGTAAAATCAATGCAACAGTTAAGAAAGCAGTAAGAGACACAGGATTTTTAAAGTGGTTCGGATATCGCTCAAATCCTACGTCCACTGTCCCGAATAATCAGGAGGCTATTTATTATCCTGAGTTAGTCTCAGTCAGCTTGCACACTAGGCAAAGCCGCGTCTTGGTTTTTATACTGATCCAAGTCTCAGTTTACAACACTATCAAACTTAAAGTGTTTGACAAACTTCTCCAACAGTGAAGGAGTCCTTATACAATAAGGATTGGGTTCAAATGTGAACTCCTTCATCTAAGCTATGGATATAGCAAGTGAGCTTAGGGTTAGAGGGATAAGGAACGAGAATGTAGCTATCTAGAGCGACGAACAGCTGAGGGTTTAGCTATAGGTTCGTGTCAGTCGCTTGGATACTAGAAGCTTATGTCGGTTCAGCTTGGTTCCTTTTGAGCTGGATGTAGTCTTTCGCCGGAGATAACTCGGTTGTTTCTTGCGGAAGACTTAGTCGTTAATATCGCTCGTTTGAATGCTCTCTCGTGTTCTAGGTGCGCGCATTCTCTCGTTCTTCAAATCTTGAATGATCCCTCTATTTATAGAGCAGAGATTGAAATAGATCCGTTGGAGACGATCTTCTTCTCTCTCTCTCTCTTTTTGGTAGCAAACGGCTCTTTTGGTGTAGGTAACAATGTACTTTCCCACCTTTTTAGGTAAAAGGTTGACTGCAGCTTTAGCAGGTGAGAAGACACGTGTATGCTTGTCATTCGTTGAGGTGGATGGAGTGGTTGAGACAGCACAAACTTCGAGACAGACTGAAGCTGACTTCTCTCTTCCTCGTACATGACAATGCTGATTGTCTTTCAAAAAGATTCCGACAGATCCCGAAGACTATCTGCCGTTCTTTGAGTCCGACCTTGTATTCGGTAGATAGACTAGCCGAGATAAGTCTACGATGATCGGCTCCGAGTCCAAGTGAACTACTCCTGCCGAGTTCGGTTCAACCGACTCTCTCGCATATCTTTGCTCTCGCTGAGTCCGAGTATTCACCGAGTCTTCTACACCGGTGCTGAGGCCGATGAGCTGCCGAGCGCCTTGACCGGAGCGAGTGTCTACCGAGTCCGAAACCTCGAGACAAATACGAATACAAAGGAATGGTTCACCAATCAGATAGGGTTTTGGGATCTTCAAATCTTCTCAACAGTTCAGAGCACGAGGCTACTGAGCGTGATTCAGTATAGAAGATAGAGTCATTTCCCACAAGTATGATCATGCTGAGGATTGAATCATCACCCAACATATTGTTTTCTCATCATCAAATCCTAAGAAGAGGAAAGAGTCTTCTAAGGTAAACCAAACATATATGTGGCACTTAAGACTATAGATCACGTCAATCTTAACAGGACGTAAAGGTTGGTGGAATATGGATCATTGGAGTCTCTCCAAGTTGAACCATTTTCAACTTACGAAACCAGTTTGGAAGGAAAGATGATAACTAACCATTTCAAGGCAAAGGGTTATAGAGCTACAAAAGTATTAAGTTTGATACATTCTGACTTGTGTGGGTCTATGTCTACACAAGCTCGTGGAGGGTATGAGTACTTTGTCACATTTACTGACGATTACTAGAGGTATGGATATGTTTGCCTTCTTCGTCATAAGTTGGATTGTTTTAAAACCTTTAAAGAATTCAAGGCAGAAGTGGAGAAGAAGCTAGATAAAGAAATCAAAACACTACGATCTGATCGTGGTGGGGAATATCTATCCAACGAGTTCAAGGACTACTTGACAGAATGTGGGATTACATCCCAACTGACAGCACCGGGCACGCCTCAGCAAAATGGTATGTCAGAGAGAAGGAACTGAACTCTCTTAGAGATGGTTCGGTCGATGATGAGTTATGCAACTTTGTCAGTTTCCTTTTGGGGATATGCCCTAGAGACTGCAGCATACTTGCTGAACCGTGTGCCTTTCAAGTCGGTACAAAAGACCCCTTTTGAGTTGTGGAGCGGGCACAAACCCAGTATGCACCATTTAAGGATTTAGGGTTATCCTACTTATGTACTAAATAAGCAGGCTGACAAATTGGAATCACGTTTAGGAGTCATGTTGTTCATAGGGTATCCGAAAGAAATGTAGGGTAGATACTTTTATGATCCTAAAGAACAGAAGATTGTTGTTAGTACTAATGCTCGATTCTTAGAGGATGATTATATTAGTAATCACAAGTCTCGAGTCGAGATCATCCTTGAGGAATTACAAGATGATCGAGATCCACTCACAGAGCCAATTGTGCAAGATAGAGCTCCACGAGCAACTGCACAATCTATTAACACAGCTCCTGACACTCTTCGACGTATTGGGAGGGTGATATTTACACCTGATCGGTATATGTTCACTGGGGAGACATCTGACCATCTCCCGGCAGATGAACAAGACACCGTGGATCCCTAGACTTACAACGAAGTAGTGGGAGATGTAGATGCAGATTCATGGCGAATCGCCATGGACTCGGAATTTAAGTCCATAACTGATATGGATATATACGAGATCACTGAACTACCTGAGGGCTGCAAGGCCATTGGTAGTAAGTGGGTATACAAGAGAAAGAGAGGACAGAATGGAGAGATCATGACATTTAAGGTCAGGCTAGTGGCGAAGGATTTTAGCCGAGGCCTTTTTAGCCTTCTCTTTTCCCGTGTCATTGCATGTTTTACACGCTTGTGTGAGATTAATTTTCTTATATATCATTTGCCTACCTAGTGTATATGCTACGAAATTAATTGTTGGCCAGAATTGTGTATGAATAGTAATATCTAAGGTCTGATCGTATTTGTACCCAGACTTTCGTTAATAGTGAATAGTGTTGATTCAAAAAAAAAAGTGGAAAAATCAGCTTAATTGAAGGGTACTTGTTTTTATATTAAGTAGCATTTGATGTTTAATTCTTAAGTGGTGGGAGTTATTTATCTATTCTTGATTATCTCATTTTAAGCGAGTATGACATGCATGACATTGATCTACATTTGTTGGAGCTTAGAACCTCTAGGACCCTTACCAACGAAAATTTGTCTATGTCCTAAGCCCCATTACAACCAAAAGAGAAAGACCTCCTTGATGTTGCAGTTGTGACGATCTTTTATCGTGATAAAGTGGACTATGTTCTTTGAGTGGCTTGACCGGACTTAGACTAGAGAGTGTTGAGTGAACCGTGAGGATGATCCACTTTTGCTTAAGTTTTTGACCAAGTTGATATTTGTGTGCCTTGTCTAAAATTTGCAACTCTACTTATTGATGAGATTCATATTTGCATGGTTTGGCATGTTTGGCTAGTTCTTTGAGTGCGGAGATTACGGATATGATTGGTATTGTTTCTTATTTTCGTTCATGTCTTGTTTCTTGTCTTTGTTCCTGTGTTGCTTCTTAGTTTCGTGTCTTTGTCTCGTCCTGTGTCTTTTTATTTTGAGTCTTGAGTTTTGGAGATTGACTGAATTTGAATAGTACGTATTCTTTTGTGTTTCTTATACTTGAGGGCAAGTATAGTTCAAGTGTAAGGAGGTTTGATGAGTCTAATTCGTACTATACAAATTCTGTCTGTTTTGGCGACCACCTGGCCAATTGGACCGTATTTTCTGTGCTGTCTTGCAGATTTTAGTGCTGACGTGGCGATGACAAGATGCTGAGGTGGCAGGCACGAATTTGGGGTTAAAAGATTGATTTTTGGACGAAATTATAGAGAGGGAAGGTGGAGGCTAAGGAAAGAGATGATATGGAAAGAATTGGATATGATTTATCTAATTAATATCTTTCCACATTGGATATAAAAACCCTACTTCTACAAGGAAAATGAGCCTTATATATAGGACAGGAGACGAACGAAAATCACATCATCTTTACACCATTTCAAGACCGAGAGAGAGACAACCGAGTTAGAAATCTATTCCTTTCGTTCAAGTACGGATTTGGAGACAAAAACACTATTTTACTTTGGTTTCTTAGTTTAGCTTGGGAGATTTCGATTTATGCGTTTCATTTGGATGATTTGGATTCTACATATTGGTACCTTCTGATCTTTTAGTGTTAATTTCGTTTGTATTCGTGTTTTAAATAAGTTCGTCAAGTTGTTCTAATTTTCGTGTGTTTTATTTCCGAATTTCAACATGTTTAGTGTTCTGCCCAGCAAATCGGTCCGCCTGGCCAGTCGGGCTGATAAGCGTGGCTAAGTCATTTAGGGTCGGCGAGATGTGAAACACACACTACCATTATTTCGTGAGACTAGGGTTTTATAATTAATCACTTAGGTTCTAAATTAATCTAGATTAATCAATTGGAATAGTTAATTTAGACTTGATCACTCTTGATTAGTTTAATCCATAGCTAATTTAGTACTTCCATCATTTCTCGTGGGATTAGGCTAAATAAGTAGCAAAATTATTCTTAGAACAATAGGATTAATTTGGTAGGAGACTATTAGATGTCCACCATACGAGTAGGCTCCTAAATTGGATTCCCTTAGTTCTTAAAGCTGATTAGGTGTTAAATCTATTGATTGCCCACCAACGTAGGTTGCATCTAATTTAGAGAAGTAGTCGTTTCAATGCCCACCATGGCGATTACCGAATAATTAAGGGGGAATAGGGGATGTGTTAGTTTAATTACGGCGTCCTACAACTAATTGACTTAAGGGGATTAATTAATTAATAGTGTCGATGATCGATTGTGTGTGTGTGAATCATCTTGCTGGACCTATTTTCTTGAATTAGTTTACTACATTTTCATTTCCTGTACATTTTTACTTTCTTGTTTTAGTTTAGAAAATTCTCAAAACTTGCGTGGTCGCTAACCAAACCCCGTAGATTAATAGGAATTCTAGGTCTAAAAATCTTTGTTCCCTCTGTTCGATACCAGTTTGCTATACTGATTTAAGTTCTAGCAATTTTGCAGGATTTATTTGGTGAAAACAACGATCACCAGTATATCGTTCTTAACCTCTATTTTCCTTCACCCGTGCCCGGTCCTAGCTCCGGTTCCGTATCCTTGGACTTGGATCTAGGCAATTGGTCATTTGGGTGGTCCGTGGGCTTGTCAGTTGGGCCTTGACATTGTGCTTGTTGGGCTACTTGTGAAGTGGCCCAGCGCGTAATTGTTGGTCTGATCCAGCTTGTGGTGCAGTGCTCAAGCTGCACCAAATTATCTTTTTTTAGAAGTCTCTGGAATGAGACTGTTGGGAGTCTCCAACTCTCCACTTTCCTTCCCCACGTCCACCTGCCTTAATTGGCTCTAACAACCTTTCACCTGGGTGGAATGTTGGGAGATGATTCAGTCTTCTCACAATTAGTTAAGACATAACTCAGTAGCCTTGTGCTCTGAATATTTACTAAAGATTTGAAGATCCCAAAACCCTATCTTGGCTGATGAACCATTCAGTTGTAACCTGTTCTGTTCTGTCTCTGAGGTCTCAGACTCAATAGACACTCTTCATCTGGTTCAGGCGCTCAGTAGATTAACCGCCCTCGAAATGTAAGTAGAAGACTCGGTGATCTTGGACTCGGCGGGAGCAAGATATGCGAAAGGAGTCGGTGGACCCGAACTCTGCGGGAGTAGTTCATCGAACTCGAGTTGATCTTCGATAGAGCCGACTCGGCGAGAGCATGCTTACTAAATAAAGATCGACTCAAGAACGGCCGGGACGATCTTCCGACCGTCAGGGATTCTCTAAAGTCAAATCAGCAGAGTCAATACGAGGAAGAGAGAAGTCAGCTTCAGATCTTCTTGAAGTCTGTTCTGCCTCACCTGCTTTCCTGAACCTCGACCAATGACAAGTAGCCAGCTGTCCATATTCTGATTAAAGCTGCAAGTCAACAACTTTCCAGAAATGGAGGAAAAGGACACTGCAACCATACTTCGAAAGAGCCGTTAGCTACCCAAAAGAGAGAGACACAAGGATCGTCGTCTCCAACGGATCTATCCTTGCCTCTACTCTATAAATAGAGGGATGTAATTCAAATTGAAGCTCACGAGTGAACCAACGAGCACACAAGCGAACTGCAAACACAGAGCATTCAAAGAGCAACTCCCAAACGTCTTAAGTCTTCCGCAAGTAGTTCAAAGAAGTAATCTCCGGCGAAAGACTACATACCTGCTCATAGGGAACCAAGCTGAACCAGAATTATATAGCCTCTAGTATTCAAGCGACTAAACACGAACCCAAGTCTATACTTAGCCGTTCGTCGCTCTAGAAGCCACTTTCTCGTTCCCTATCCCTCTAACCTAAGCTCAACTGACTATATCTATAGCTTAGACGAAGGAGTTCATAGTCGAACTGATCCTTATTGTAAAGGACTCCTTCATAGTTGGAGAGTTTTTCAAACACTTAGTTTGATAACCTGTAAACTGAGACTTGCTCAATATAAATCTCAAGACCAGTGTTTGTCCAGTGTACAAACCAACTGAGACTATCTCAGTATAATACATAGCCTCCTGATCTTTCGGGACAGTGGACGTAGGATTGTTGGATCCGAACCACTTTAAAAATCATCTGTGTTCTGTGTTCATTATTTACTGTTGCATTGATTACTGTGCATACTGAAAATATCCTTAAAATCATACAACTGAGTTTCAGCAAGCTTAATCGACTGCACTAACATACTGAAACTGTTTTGTTAAAAACGTTTTCTTAACTCAACTGAATTTGGGCCTACACATTTCCGCACTACTGAACTTTATCTGAACGGTACTGAATTCTGACTCTAGTCATTTAGCAGACCTCAGTAAAGTCAGTCACTCTGCCACGCGATTCAGAACAGCTTATTTGGTCTGCTGAACTCGTTCAGTACGCCACTCTCCTGAAAAAGACTGTTCGCGTTTAAAGTTGAGAAATCGGTTTTCACGTGTATTCACCCCCCCTCCCCCCCCCCTCTACACCTGAACGTTACTCTCGGGACCAACACGGAAGATGCCTATAAATAGGCAGTCTTCATTTGCATTTCAACACACATGCTTCATTCTCTCTGCATTAGCATTTTAAGTCCTAAACTGTCCAGAAACTCTAGTCCTCGCCGGAAGTCCAGTTCGTCGGAGCTCGTAGTTCTGCGGTGCTGCATACTTCGAGACGTTCGTCGTTTCATCTTTGGGGATAATATGCCTGAACCGAGAGCACTACCGGGGCGTTCCATTTCTTGACGAAGTTCCATTTCTACATTCTGTTTGTTTTATTTTTTGACTTTCCGGTTTACTTTGTAATAGCTGCTTGTACACAACAAAACAAAATATTGGTTGACATATTTTGCTCCATTATCAGTGATTATAGGATCTAAATATCTGTCCCATCAACCAACCAAAAAATAATAATAGCAGTAAATTAAGCATTCTTAATATCAAAAAGTATCAATTAGCTCCCTGTATTTCGTCATTATTAAATCTCAATTAATGTACCTATTGTTAGTTCATAAACCTTGTCAACACATGGGTGCTACCACATCAGAATGAACCCAAAAATCTATGTGACATTAATTAATTTGCCACACTATATGATTTACCAAAACAAGATCGAATATGTGGAGCTGCGCTTTTTTAGATTCCGACATTATTTTTTTTTATCTTAAATCTTATTGATTCTTGACCAATACGAGATTGCCGTTTGCTCATATTTTACTTGTAAAGAGTTAAACTAGTGGTATGTAAACTAAAATAAAATACGATCGAACCATAATCTTCTTCGACCCAAATTTCTAGGAGGTATCTCCCTCCTTGATACCTTAAGATTTGTTTTGATATTCAAGATTTGTTTTATTTGCTCATGAATTCTTGATATTAGATCTCAAGGCACCATCCATTATCATCAACTTCGGCCACTAAAATTTATTTTATTTGTCGCGTTACGCCATAGTATGAGAGTATATGCTATAGTTGTCGTCTTATTATGCCCATCATATTCGACAATCGCAAAATAAAATCTCATATACAGCAAAATAAAATACGAGACAAAATAATATTTACTCCAACCTTACCATCTATAAAATCTTGAATTAGACATAAATCTTCTCCAAACTCCTTCCTCCGATTGCTATTTTTTTTTTTTTTTCGGCTGTCCGAAAGTAATGGGATCGATCAATAAGCCTCATGCAGTGTTCGTTCCATACCCAGCACAAGGCCACATCACTCCCATGATGAGGCTGGCCAAGCTCGTCCACTCCAGAGGCTTCCACGTCACCTTCGTCAACACCGAATTCAACCACAGCCGTCTGATCAAGTCCAAGGGCCCGGATTCCGTGAAGGGCCTGCCGAATTTCAGGTTCGAAACGATCCCGGACGGCATGCCGCCGTCGGATCTGGATGTTACAAAAGATATTCCGTTGTTGTGTTACACTACCAAGAGAACTTGTCTTGAGCCTTTCAAGAAGCTGCTGGCGAGGCTCAACTCCGGCGGCGGCGTGCCGCCGGTTTCCTTCGTTGTTTCCGGTGGAGTTATGAGCTTCGGCAATAAGGCTGCTCAAGAGATGGGGATTCCGGATTTTCATTCAGTTCTAGACTGCTTCGGTCTGCTCTTTTATTGGTTACTTGAATTACCGCGAACTCATTAAAAGAGTAAGTTCAGTTTCTCAATCATATTATTTTGAAGGTATTAAATTTCCCTATCGGAAGCGGAACTGCGGAAGTAGTCAACTGTAATAACCGATCTAGGCTGTCTACAATAATTTTAACTTTTTTATTTTAAGTTATTAAATTAAGGAGAAATTGATAAATTGATTTATTAAAAAATTTGTGGGCATTTGCAAATAGTGAAAATATAATTTATCTTTAGTAATACTACTTCTGTTCCACTATTACTGTCTCACTTTTTCGAAATAGACGTCTCTTTTTCTCGCTTTACCATTTTCTCTCTTACTTTATCATATACTCTCATTCATCTACTTTATTATCTACATATCGCTCTTAATTTATCATCTATACGTATCTCATACTTTATCATCTACCTATCTCGCTTTTAATTTTCGTGTCGAAAATAAGTGAGACAGAAATAGTGTGACGGACTGAGACAGAAATAGTGTGACGGAAGTAGTATTATTTTTTTTAATAAAGTTTCATATTTTTTTAAAAGAATTGATTTGAGATGGATTATTTTTCGAAACTTACTACACTATTTAGGTGTTCGAAAATATGTTTTATTATTATTTTATAACGGTCCATATTTTTCAGAGCTCGAATTGGAGGATGAGAAGGTTTTTCTATTTAGGTATATATATGGATTTATTTTGGATTATTCAATTTGCACTGGGATAGAATTTGTCAAATTCCAACTTCTCAAAAATATCAAAGATTTTAAGTTTGGTTAGACCAACTTATTAAACTTATATTTGACTTTAATTTATAGAATTTTTGGATTTTAAAACATATCAAATAAGTTTTGCACTTTTCCTTAGATTAAGTTGTAAATTAGAAATTAAAAGCAATTACGCACCCACCTAGTTTGGATCGGGATTAGTTTAGTATCCGTTAGAGATTAATTCCCTAACAGACTCTAATATGGTTTCATTCCTCCAGCGGATACATTGCATAAGATTTTCTAATTCTGCAATTAATATTGCAGATGATAATTATTTGAGTGATGGAACACTCGACACTCCTTTGGATTGGGTAACCGGCATGGGGGAGATCCGTTTGAAGGATCTGCCGAGCTTCTTAAGGACAACCGATCCTAATGATATCATGTTCGATTTCTTGGGAGAAGAAGCGCAGAGTTGTCTGAAAGCCTCTGCTATCATCTTCAACACCTTCCGAGAGTTGGAAAAGGAGGCCTTAGAGACTGTGATCTCGAAACTCAACTACACCAACTTCTACACAGTAGGTCATCTTCTCCAGCTTCTTGGCAAACACGTTCCCGAAAGCGAAGTTAATCTCTCAACTTGAGTTTATGGAAGCCGAAATCACAAGTCTTCGACTGGCTCGAGAAGCAGAGACGTAATTCAGTTGTGTATGTTAATGATGACGCCGGAGAATTTCCAAGAATTTGCTTGGGGGCTGGTGGAGAGCAAGCAGCCTTTCTTGTGGATTGTTAGGCGTGACGTAGTGAAGGAGGATGAAGCAATGCTGTCTCCGGAGTTTGTGGAGGCAGTTAAGGAGAGAGGACAGCTGGCAAGTTGGGTTGCTTAGGACCAGGTGTTGGCCCACAAGGCCGTGGAACTCGAATTTGGAAAGCATATCGTACGGTGTGCCGGTCATCTGCTGGCCTTTTTTTTTTTTGCGGAATAGCCGACCAACTGTCACTATTCATGCGAGAAGTGAGGGATTGGAATCGAGATTGATCATGATGTGATGAGGGGTGAGAAGGGGAAGAAGATGAGAGGGAAAGGCTCAAGAATGGAAGAAGTTAGCAGAAGAAGCAACTGATGTTGGAGGGGAATCTTATGTTAATTTTGACCAGTTTATTGAAAAGGGTCTTGGCCATTTCTGATAATTGAATTCTGATGTTGATTAGTGTGTGCGTTTATGTAAGGCGATGAATCTGATGTTGGAAAAAATCGTACAAAATATATATATTATATACATATATATATTGTAACTATGGAAATTCAATTAGTACTAAATGCTAATTTGGTTTGGGCAAAATTCAACCCATTTCGATCGCATTTTCGAGCCTCGATATATATCCGATTGATGAATTGAGATATATCACATCGATCTACGTTTCGAGTAGATAATTATAGTGTGCTTAATTTCTCGATTCCGATTTTCGGTGAGTGAGAAATAGTGGCTCGAAGTTTGGGGGGACAAAACTAATATGTTACCTAAAGTGGAGGAACTTACCTTATTCGGGTTTTGGAGAGTATTACATTGATCAATGTCCCACATTGATAAATGAAATAACTTAAATGTGGTATTTAAGTCTCTACCACATTGTAAGAGATAACAAAGTGACATGTGGTGGGCTTGGGCCACACTCGAGCCTTTTCGCTGATCACCTCACACGCGGCGCAGCGCACCGCGCCGCGCCCCCGGCCCCGGCCCGGCTCCGGTTTCGGTTCGGTCCGTGTCCGTGTCCTTGGACTTGGATCTTGGATCTTGGCAATTGGTCCTTTGGGTGGTCCGTCGGGTTGGCTGCCGGGTCGGGCGGTGCAGTGGACCGGCTGCATTGGATTGCTCTCCGTGGTGCTGTGCTCCTGCCACACCCAAGTACTACTTTTGGATGGAACTCTCTGGAATGAGACTGCTCAGGTGCCTCCATCACTCCACTTACCATCCACGACCCTCCAGCATTGATGGCTCCAACACCTTTCACCTGGTGGAAGCTGCCTATAAATAGGGGCTTCAGTTCATTCCAAAAAACACACCAACATCTCGCTTCTGCATTCCATATTTAGCTCTTAGCCGCATTTCTTAGCTCATCTTAGCTCAAGTCCGGCCAGCTTCCGTCCTCGCCGTAAAAGTCCAGTTCGCCGGAGCTCGACGATCTTGCGGTGCTGCAATCTTCGAGACGTTCGTCGTTTCATCTTTGGGGACGATACGCCTACAACCGAGAGCACTACCGGGGCGTATTTCGTCTTGCGGAGAGAGGACTCCTCGACTCGACGGTTCTTTTTGTTCGTTTTATTTTTCGGCTTATAGTATTGTTTTGTAATAGCAGCTTTTGTTACCAACATCTGATTTGGCTATGCTAGATATTTGCTACTCTTCTAGTCTCAATAAAACTATTGATATTTTGTGTTTGAGGTTAATGCCAATAATGTATCTCGCACATTAGTGAAATTTGAATTCCTAAGGTTTGCTAATAAAGCAAACAATCCTCAACCACTATTTCATCCAACATAAATTGAATATTTTTATCACTAGCATGAAATGTATCGCCATGATGATGCATATCTATTAATATTATATTATTGAATATACGACAAGATTAGAAACATAAGTATTTTTATTATTTTACATAGTACATAATTGAAAGTATGTGTTTGCACATAAAACCAAGCAAACAAGAATCTCTAGCATTCCATTTTGGGCCATTCCAATCCATGATTATGTTAGCCTGTCCTCACTAGGAATGCATTAAACAGTAAATCATCAAAAGTGATCTAACGTACCCTTGCTGAATAATCATAGAAACTAATATTTGTAGAGATTAAGCATTTTCTTTCAGTTATTTCTTTATTAATAAATAAATAAAAAGACTATACTAGGAATAAACCAATATTTTTTTTTTCCAGCTTTATTTAATAACGTTCTCTCCCCAATAGAGTATTAGACCGAATTGAAAACTTGCTGATGTCTTGCTTTAGGCCGGTCGATTCACCTAAATAAATTAGTCATAAACGAGTCTGCGTCATCATCGGTACTTAATCAAAATCAGGGGCACATACATACATAGGGAGTCTAAATTAGAGAGTGAAATTAATAATTTTCTAAGTATATTTTTCCTTTAAAAATCACAGAAAAAAATAGAGGGCGAAATTAATAATCTTATAAATCTATTTTTCCTTTAAAAAAAAATACACACAAAAAAAATCGAAATTCGATATTATTTGAATCCGCCAGTGCTAAAAGCATACTATAATTTACTCCAAATCTATTTATAAATAAACGGATTGCATTCCAACGAGCACCTTCACTAAGAAAATGACGTAAAAACCCGCCAGCTCGAGATCCCGCAACTGCAAACATAAGGGGTATTATGGTAACATCGACTTGATACCAAAATGTAAGGTTGACAAGCACATAGGACAGAGAGAGATGCGATGGGAAATCCCAAGATGATAAGAAATTGCACGACGAATCAATCGAAACATCAACAAAATCAATCCTAATATTTTCTCAAACAGTTTTCTTCCCAAACTTTATCAAAACAGCTGCAAAACCTTGTTTTATTACCACAGAATTAAAGCAACAATCAAAATCAGAGTTAATAACTTCTGTACAAAGAAAACCTACATGCTAATTAATGCTGCAGATAAACATCTACGTAGTCCCTCTAAGAGCATCTCCAAGAGTTGCTTAGAGTTGCTGAATTGTGGCGTTAAATGGCACTTTTACGTGCCGGATTTCTCCAATCATCACCTGCAATTGACGGTTTTGAAGCATTCAGGCAATTTCACATGACACTACTATTATGTTACTGTTCACACGGTAGTAGTACCATTATATTATTTTTTTTAATTAGTTAATTTAGATTAGTTTTATAGATGGTGTTATATTTAATTAATGATATATTTAGTGAAATGTAATTTTATATTTTAATTAATTATTATTAATTAATTATATTTTATATTTTAATTAATTACTTTAGATTTATTAATTATTATTATATTGAAATAAAAATGTAATAATATAAGAACATAAAATTTAAAACAATAATCGTGTAGGAAAAACGTGGAACGGGCATTTGGAGTTCTTCAAAGCCGATTTGCAATTGTTGCAAATCCAGCTCGATATTGGAAGACGAAACATTTGGATCATATAATGAAAGCATGCATTATAATGCACAATATGATTATTGAGAATGAACGAGATTTGTCTGCACCAATTGAAGATGCAAGAGAAGTGTCAACTCCGGATATTGAAATGATATCAACTGAAACATGTCATTATCAAGCTTATTTTACACGTTATAAGAAAATAAAAGACAAAACGGCATATTTTGCTCTTCGTGATGCATTGATTGATTATATGAGGGAGGAGTATTCAAATTCAGAAAATTATGATATGTAATACTCCCTCCGTCCCATTGGAAGCGTCTTGTTTCCAATGGGCACGGATGTTAAGAAAATGATAATGTATTGTGTATATTGTTTGACTTTTGGATAGTTAAATCTTGTCCACATATTCTTGTCTTTTTTAGAAACAAGACGCTTCCAATGGGACGCCCAAAATGAAAAACAAGACGCTTCCAATGGGACGGAGGGATTATTAGTTTTTCTATTATATCATGTAATTTTTGGATTTGTATTTTTAAAAGTGTTGTATATCCTTAATTTTATTATTGTAGAAATAAATTAATTGTTTTACATTTATTTAAATAATTTTTTAATAATTTAATTTTTGTTTAAAATATATTTTTAGTGATTAAGTATAAAAATAAATAAATTTAAATATTTATAATATTAGATAATTAATAAAACATTAATAAACATATTAAATTAATAATAAAAAGTATAAAATAGAATATTCTATTGTAGAATTAAATATAGACTTAACGATTGAAGATGAATTCGAAAAAACTCTACATTCAACTCTAAATACTCTAATATCAGTCCCAATTCCCAGGGCCCCTACCCACCATTTCCAACCCAAAAAAAAAGCTTCTGCAATCATATAATTCTAGCGAAAAATGGAAAAAGAAAGAGACCCACTTCGTTAATCTCCAAGAAATCAATCTGGGATGAATAAAGATTCAATCTTGGAATTTCTCAAGGGTTGTACAAATGGCCGCCGCATCTGCATTTCCATCCGAGCGGCTTGTAATTGGAGTACCTGTTTGCGGCGGCCGACGGTGAAGAGTCGGAGTAACCCAGCGGCTTGACTCGGTTGTGACTCGCTAGCGTGGGGACTTGCACCGCCATGCAAGGGTGGCAGAGGTTGCATTTGTTGTGGCAGCTCGGCGGCGTTGACCCTAGCCTTGATTTCTCCGCCGCCACCAAATCCTAGACAAACAAAATGAGTTATAAAATCCCATCACGGATATACACGAGAATATGCAGGAAATGAGGAGAATTCAGACATGCATAAAGAGGTTGTACCCTGGAATTATCTGAGGGTTGTTGTCTATGGTACAAGCAATGGCAAGGGGGTAGAAGGAAGGGAAGGGCTAGAAGAATAATTAAGAGAGAAGTCATGGCCATGAGTGCATTTTTTTGTACTTGAATATTTATTAGCCCAAATTGATTCAGCAAATATAAGGAACTCAATGCAAGAATGCAGGAGAAAACCAAAAAAGATTGCATGAGTTCTTTTTTAGCAGTGGAGGAATAGATTTGAAAGATGATGAGAGAGAGTGGGAGATGTGAAAGGATTGAAGAGCGTAATTCTTTAAACTTGAAGGAAAGAAGAATACAAATTACCGGCGGAGGTGGGGGAGGGGTTGAAAACAACTACACATCTAAAAGAAAACAAAAATATGGGAGAAATAATGCTACTATATCAGAATGTGGGATGACGTGCGCGGGGGGGCGTAGGCCAAGTTCTATTTTTTACGCTATTCTGACCATGGCCATTTCTAGCTGTGTAGAAAGTGATATGTCTTCGCCCCTAACATGCTGTGCAGATTTAATTATGACCTATTTTTATTAACATCGAGGAACTCACAGTTGCTACTCGAAAAAAAAGGATGTAAATTAATAAATAGATTCGGCAAAAAAAGATTTAACCGAAAGTTCGGTTCTAATTCCACAGTTTCAAAAATTGGAATTGAATTTGAACCGTTTCCAGACCCCAATTTCGTGCACATTCTTTGGTTTAAAGTTCGAAGTCGGTGCTCGTGTGTGAAAAAGTGTGTGCATAGGGGAACCAAGAAGAGAAGTGAGCCCAAACGGTTCTTGTCAACGCACCCCACAAAAATAAATGCTCAAACGACTCAATCGCACGCAAATCACCATGACAACACACACACATAGACGCAAGATGACTACTCCGCCTCTGCCTATGAACATCCACCGGCAACCTCCTACGCAACCACCTCCAAATAAAAAAGGTGCACGACGGCCTCAAACAAGTGTTCCAAATAGACCAAAAAATAGCCCTTTTCCCCCCTCCGCCTCACCTGATGCCATGCAGAGGTCAAAGAGAACTCACCGTTTGGCGTGAGAGTCCATCGCAACACGTCCAGTTCATCCCACATCACAGGAGTTCAGAAGATGTCAACCACCCGCTCAGAAGGCAAGTGACAAGTATCACGCAAATGCAACAAGTAGCCATATAGCCATGTATGCAAGTGATCATGAAAACAATCGCGTACCTAGATAGTAGGTAGAACCGCATACAGATGAGCAAAGGAGGACAAAGGTTCATCGGTAGCCCATTTGTCATGCCAAAAACTAATCCTGTCACTACCCAAAGACCAACGAATAAACTCATGGGCCTGGATAACTCTCTTCGCATTTAGATTAGGATTCTGGCGGTCAGCCCTTTCGAGGGCCTCCGACACTCATATCTCGTTCATTATTCTGTGCTTAGTTGTTTGGCAGATTTGGCAGGCGAGGAATGATGCTATCTTCAGTGGCGTCCTTTGTCGACCCGACTCAGTTATTTGGCAGGTGGAGCGGGAGCTTAGGCTCCTTGTGGCGGCCGGAAGTATTCTTCCGGCTCAGTGGGCAGGGGCTCTGCCCAAGGTTCCTTTTATGCTACCGGACCCTCCCATCTCTCGAGCTTTACGCTCTACGATGGTTCGGTGGTTACCTTGGGTGAAGCTTGATACTGACGGTTCATTTGTGGCAGAGACAGACATGGCAGCAGGCGGTGGATTAGTCAGGGATCACAATGGGCGGCTCCTTACGGCGTTTTGTCTTCCCGTTGCGGCAGCTTCTAGTTTTGAGACTGAACTACAAGCTCTACACTAGGGTATCTTGCTAGCGGTTCAGCTCTCGTCAAACATTTGGATCGAGATGGATGCAGCGGTAGTGATCACTTTACTTTCTTCTGGACGACATGGCCCCGCGGTCATGAGGCACACGCTTTCGAGGATACAGCTTCTTCTTCGTGGATGTCGGGTTCGTTTAGGGATGACAATTTTGCGGGTCGGGGTCGAGTATTATTGGACCCAGACCCGCCCCGCGCCTTAAAAAATGGACCCGAACTCGCCCCGTGGACCCGCATGTGTCCAGAATTTAGGACACGGCCCCGGACCCGTGTGGACCCGTAAATATTTTAAGTATTAATAAATTTAAAATTATGTTTGCACAAGGATTCAAACTCAGGTCATCCGAAAATTTACAAACACTCTTGACCACTAGACCAACAACCTATTTGTTAAATTTGGATAAGCATAATATATATATAATTTTAAAGTGTTATTTTATTAATTTTAATTTAAAACATAAATAAAAATGTAGTAACTTTAATCAAATATAATGATTGTAGTAAACATGACTAATATTTCATGTGAAAAATAAAAATAAAACACAAAAACAAAATCATCTTTCAAATATATTTTGTAGCTTTTATTCATCATATTTCTTTAATTTTTTCAAATATACTTTCATATGTTATGATTCTTATTAAAATATGAATTTATTATGTATATATTATGATTCTTATGAACTTATGAATGAAGTTCATGAATAATAAGAGTGTAGTTTTTCATTTGTTATAAAAAAAAGAAAAAACTCAATTGTAAATTTGTAATTTTTTATTAGTCATAAAGAATTTTAAATTGTGAATTTATAATTTTTCATTAGTTGATGAATACTTATTTTTAATATAAATAATGTTAATCTCATTTTTGAAATACATTTTCATCATTAGATATTAGAAATTTGAATATAATATATTGAAATATAGAATGTTAATATTTATTGTATTTTTGTTAGATGTATTTTCACTTGTTATAAAAAGTTTTCAATTGTAATTGTTCATTAATCATAATTGTATTTATACATATAATCCATTTCAATTAAAGAATAGAAAATTGAAATAAAAAATAGTTTTAAATTTAAATTTTGGAAATAAAAATATTAATTTTATTTTCGAAATACATGCCCGTAATCAAAATTTGAATATAGTATATTGAAATCTAGAAAATTAATATTCATATTTTATAAGCTATTTTTTTGTTAGATGTATTAAATTTTTTTCATTTTAGTATGTCATATTCTTATATATAACTATATATGTGTAAAATATTAACAAATGTGAACATTAGATCAAACGACATAAGTACATGTAAAGAAATTATTAATGCGGGTTCGAATCTCACAAATAATACTTTTACACTTTTTAATTCTAATTTGTTACGGGACGGGTCCGGGCGGGGCGGGTCCGCGGCAGGAACCGAAACCGCCCCGAACCCGGTATGGGTCGGGTCCGGAACCGCCCCACACTCGTACGGGGCGGGTATTACCCGCCCCATTCCGTGCGGGTCCAGGACGGGTCCGGGTCCTTTTGCCATCGTTCGTTTCTCTCACATTAATGAGAGGGGAACAAGCCGCCAGATTACTTAGGCCGTCAGGGGCATCAGGCAGCAGAGTTTACACTATTTGACTCTTCGATGGCTCCGGTTTTTTTGCAGTCTTTGGTTAGGATGGATCAGCTGGAATATCCTAACTTCAGATTTAGATATCGTCCTCCTTGAGATTGGGGACTTTATAGTTTCAACAGTTTGAGGTCTATGTTGTTTTGATTTGGTTTATTTGTCATTTGTTAGCTTAGCTTGTTTACTTTTTGGGGAGAGGTCCATTTTTTACCTTTCCTCGCATTGTAACTTTTGGTATTTATGATATGGAACTCAATTTCTCTTTGGTTTAAAGTTAGTGGTTACTTCAATCTCGACCTTTAATTTGTGATGTCCATTTAATCTAGATTGTTATATATCAGTAAAAATTTCAGAAATTCACAAAATTAAAAGTTCTATAGTTGGGACTGTCGTTTGCACGATTGAACTGACGGCTTCGCCTTTTAAAAACTTTCAATCTCAACTGATCAAACACTAATTTAGAACTTTAAAACATAATTAAAAATTAATAATAAAAAGATAGAAATCCACCGGTTAATATTAAAATACGGTTGATGTTCCGGCCCAAACCGCGAACCGTGTTCGACGGTTTCAAAACAGTTGACTACGGTTCTGGCTTCAGCTCGCGTTTCCACTTGCCGGTTCCGTTCTTTTTGCCAGGTCTAGGTGTAAGGGTAGGTAGGGGAATAGTTAAGAACTTTATTTAATGAAGAGAATGACTCTTGTTACAGTTTTGGAGAGAGGCAAATTAAATGTGTACAAAATTAGGGTAAGTTTTAGCTTGAAATAGGCAAGTACGGTGCAACTCGAATTCCCAATTTGCACAAGCAGGGATGACTATTGGAAATCATTGTCTTGAATGTTGGTAGGTTTTGTAGTTTCACGAACAAGTCAAAGGCAGATTAATAATGATTGAAACGATTATACTTGGAGTGTAGCCATGGATTCAGCTAAAGCTTCATTCATTCACACAAGTACAATCCATAAAAGCCTGCCAATCGGAATGGGGCTTTATACCATTTTGAATCACATTCATAAAATTCAAACTCTTTGATTTCTGACTTGATTTCAATCAAATAAAGTAACAGAATTAAAATTGTATTTGAATCGTAATTCGTAATTTGCAAGCTACTCGTCTGTCATTGATTTGATTTCAATCGAATATGAATTTGAAAAGAAATATTAGACATTGTTTATAAATTGTGATCCATAAGTGATTAAAATAATAAAGTCAATTGGAGTTGAAAGAGGCAGCTTTGCAGGGGGCAGAGCTTACTTCCCTCACATGGGCATGGCTGCAGTATTCGTCAAACGTAAACACCTTTTTCGTACAAACTTTTTCGTCTCTTTCAATGCTTCTATTCTTCTCCTTGAACGGTTTCAACATAAGATTCCACCGATTCCTATTTGGCAGCATTGCTTGCTTACGTGGTCCGATTCCGGTTTGAAATCTTATTCAGACCGATTTTGTTTTAAAAATAGACAAGTTTAGTCTGATTCTATAAAAATAAGAACGGTAATCTGTAGTCCCGTGGGATGATAGAAATAAGAACGGTAATATGTAGTTCCCTCGAATTACATAGCGGTCAAAATAGGTAGTTTGTGACCAAAGATTATGGGTTCAAATTTTACTGGTTGCTATGTAGAGTTTATCATGTGCACACTAAAATAGGAATTATAAATTACTCATTATTAAAATAGGGACAACTCTCTTTCTAACCCTTTTTAACACCAAAAAAGGGGCTATAAATTACTCATTATTAAAATAAATAAGGGACAACTCTCTTTCTAACCCTTTTGAATAACTACATATGAATTTTAGCCACATGTGCAAAAAAAAAAATTAGTTATCTAGCCACTTCTGACAAGTGGATCCACAATTATACTTATCGTCTGACAACTAATTCAATCGTCATTATTGTCATCATTGTTATCTTATCCAAAAACTTTTATTTAATCGACAATGGTTATCGTCTACCCTAAAATCGCCTCAGACATATTACAAAATAACTTATAAAATTAATTTAAATCATCTTATCTATACAAAATTAAATTATTTTATTATAGATTATAAATCATAATGATTGTAGAAAACTAAATTTTAAACCATCTTATCCGATAAACATTATGAAGTTTATTCATAAAAGAGTTTTTTTTAAAAAAAAGAGAGACTGATAGTTAATATTTGTTACAGATACTTATAATAATTATAAAGAAATAAATAACTTGATAGATTTATTACTTCTGCTCAAATCGTCTATATATCTCCAAATTGCCTCTCCTTCTCCCTCTCGCCTCTCGCCTCTCCCGCTCCAATCGTCTCTCCCTCTCCAATCGCCTCTCCCTCTCTCCTCTTCCTCTCCACATCGGCTCTCCCTCTCCAAATCGCCTCTCCCACCTCCCCAAATTGGTGCCAAACTTCAAGCAGAGTTCATCCAAAAACCTGAAGTCATCTGCAAGCACTAAATCGTAGTGGAGATATGGACCTTCTTATCATGTACACAGTCTACACTTTTCGAAAAATAATATGTGTTACATGTTTGCATGTGTAAGATTAATTGAAAATCCCTAAGCATTTTGATTGAATTTTGAAATGTAAGTTTTACGAATATTTGATTTTCTTATGTGTGAACGGATGGATCGTAATTGTTAACCTCAATTATGCATTCAAGGTTCTTATAATCTGTTGATTATGTGATTTGTAACATAAAACATGCTTTTTATCAAACAATACATACGTAGAAGATAGATGTTGTGATGTTTCCGAATTACTTTTTAAAATTATAGAGTGAATGGACTTGGAAGAGACAATCTTTACAAGGGTTTAAAGGCACCTTGAAGTACTACTTTTAGACTGATACGATAAAGGATATAATTGGGATTTCGGAAAAAGTCAATTCGTTAGACAAATTTAAGTTGGGTTGCTTTGGTGATTTTTTGCCATTTAGCAGAGGAATTAATGCTCGTAAAGCATTAGTTGCTCAACTCACTCATGAGGTGTTGGTTCCTACTGCTTCGTAGCTCCGTATTGGTTCTATAAAAAATTCGCTTCTCGGCGAAGGAGTATGCATTGATTACAGGGCTACGTTTTGGCGTATTGGAGTTCGATCTCAATGATCTTGATCATTAGATTTTGGATGATAGTTTTGTGCACCGTCATTGATCATCCGGAATCTGATGATCAAGAATGTATATGAAGATTTTAAGGGGTTGAAATTACAAAGAGAAGATTACCTCAAGGCGGCCTACATTTTGATGTTTTATTTTATGATTGCTTGTTTTAATTTGATAAAAAAAGCGAACTATTGACGTTTGGTTGTGTGTCCTAATTGAGAACATCGATCAGTGTAATCGATTTCCATGGGGAATACTAACATATCAGATTTTATTGAATTTCGTGAAGAAAATCCCCACTACTTTAGACCAATGAGCGATGGGCTATCATATCATATCTAAGAATTTAGTACATTCGTCATGATGTATGTGGATAGATTCTTAGGTGATTTCCCACTGATAGAACACAATCAAGCAGAGTTTCTCGAATATAAAAAGTTCGTAAGTTTAAGGCTTTTTAGTCTGTTCTACCGTCCGCACTTAGTTTAGCTTGAATTTTGATATGGATCTATATTAGTTCGTGTTTTGTGGTATTTGTTTAGATTGAATTTGGATATGGATCTGTATTACTTGGTGTTTTGTGGTATTTGTCTAGTTTTAATTATAGATATATAGACCTATGTTACTAGCTATTTTGTGGTATTACCGTATTAGAAGGAGGTTAATGATCTTCTAAAATTAATTGCCTTGCGGTATATGATAATTGGCTAGCGGCAATGAAGGTGAAAGTTAATTAAAGTTAATCGTGTGGCGGTATTTGATAAACGGCTAGCGGTAGCGAAGGCGGAAGTTAATAGGAACAGTCCCTGAATGTTGGTCCGGAGACGATAGTCAGGTGTAGAGGTGGGGGGTGAATACACCTGATCACAGTTTCTTTTCTCAGCACGTGAAGGACAGCTGGGCTGTAGGTTGCGACTGATGAACAGTGCCAGATAGTAACCTTCGATCACGGGTCAGAGTGTGCCAACTACTGAACTCTCCTACTGACTTTTGTCAGTACTTGAAACTCAGTCGGAGACGTTGTGCGGATAAGTGTGTAGGGCCCGGAGATTCGTCTCAGTTTGAAAACGTGTTTTCGCAAGTTAAAGTCTTTTGGCTGGTGCCCTTTGAAAAAAAACGTTTTATGCAAAGATATGATTTTTAATCAGTTGTATGCAATGCAATAAAACTGTAAATAACACAAGCAATTTAACGCGGTTCGGATACGCAAGATCCTACGTCCACGGTCCTAAAGATCAGGAGAACTTGTTGATTATTCTGAGCAAGCCTCAGCAAGGAATCTGTACACTGGACAGACCCTTCTAAGTTATAGTCCTTAGCGACTTTACAATTCAAACCTAAGTTCGAAAGGGAGTGGATGATCTCCAACTAAGAAGGAGTTCTTACAGTAAGAACAATTCACAGAAAGTGAACTCCTTCGAATTTCTAAGCTATAAATTTGGCAATGAGCTTAGCTAGAGAAGAAGGGATCTAAATAACTCTAGAGAGAAGAACTAATGATATTCTATGAAGGCAAGTTCTTCGCTGGATGATCTTTAAGCTTGCTAGAGTTGTTTGTGAGCTTGAGCGTTTTCCCTTGTGAATCCCGTGCGTGGAGCTCGGTTTTCTTCTCTATTTATAGTTGTGAGTAGGCATATGTCCGTTGGAGAAGACGATGCCACGTGTCACAAACTTCCAAAGAAAACGGCCATATTTTTCGAATTGTTGCAGCAGGGCAGTTGACACTGTACATGAGAGCAGCTTTAGTTGGTCAGAGCAAGTAAAGCGTTGTCGGCTTCTCATTAGTCGAGGTTTGTGGTAGGTGAGAATGTGTCAGTGTTTAGAGTTGACTATTCCACATCCTCGTATGATCTTCTGCTGAACTTCGAAATGACTTTTACGACTGGGTCGTTTTTACGTCGGATCTGATAGATTCAAGACAATCTCTGTCTTCTTCGACTTAGTCGGCTGACAAGCTGATAAGGCTTTGGTGGGTCAGCTGATGACTGCGAAGGTACTGAGCTTTGCATTATGTTCTTCTGCTGATAACTATCAGCTGATGGGTTGTCTTCTACTGAAGGTAAAGATCAGCTACTGGCTGAAAAACGCAAGCTCTTACACTGATGACGTGGGGTTCTGGAAAGTAACTTCGACAGAAGATCAATCCAACATTTTACCCCGTACAAGACTTAGACAAAAAGATAATCAATCACAAAAAGTCTAACCTATACATCATCTAATCCTATCGAGACACTACACTACTGATATCAGCTGGGTTTTGGGATCTTCAATTCCATAGTACTACTATGATTTCCCCCAATATTATTTTAACCGCTAATCAGCTGAACACCATCTACTGACTCATAACCCAACAATTTCCCCCTAATTGATGATGTCAAAACCTCTACTTCTATAAAAACAAAGACAGGAATGCTAGACTACTGACTTAGAAAGACTTCAGTAAAACTGAAACCGATAACTTCAGTAAGTTCAGTAGGTGAGAGATAGGCAAAATCAGAGAAACGGTTATGTGGGTGTGAGTGTCAGATCACTTCAGTGATCAGTTGTGAAAGCACAAACAAAGGCCGTGAGACAATGAGTAATTGTCTGGCAAGCAATAGAAACTGATATATATGATCAGAGGATTACAAGGTTTCTATTACTATTACAACAACCTGAGATAAGAAGATCAAGGCGCGACGTCCCGAATCTCCGCGTTCGGCTCATGAAGTCTGCCGGACTGTCGTACCGGAGGATCCGCACAATAAAACTTGTAGATTCTTTTCCGCAGAGTCTGGATTTCCTTGAGATCCTCAGGTCGATCAGAACTGAGATTGTGATGATAAGCAGCTGCCTCGATCTCATCTTCTATCTCTTTTGTGCAAAGCACGCCACGAGCAAACCATAGGAGGAGGGATTCTTCCGAAGGTCGGAGCTCGATGGGTATCTTCTCTTTCTCCATGATTGGCGTAAGTTGCGAGTCGGGGAAAGTTATGATGAAGACATTCTTCGAATAGTTGATCGGCAGGTATCCCGAGACGGATGGAAGTCCCATACATGGTATCCCTTGATGAAAGATTCTTTGAGTTCCTCCCATAGCTCGTTCGGTTCGGGCCGGTACCCATTTGTCTATGTGAGGAGTAGGCGCCTTCTTGACATAAGGTGCTCGGGCGCTCTCCCGTAATATTTTGAAGCTCGGGTATCCGCCTTTTCAAGTCACCGGCTTATCGATAGACTAATCATTTTTGCCGTGTCGCCCAATCTTTTCTTTTCTCCGAGGGCATTGTTCTAGCATCTCCTCTTCGGAGACTGAGTCATTTCAGTGTGGCCTCCCAGGTAGCTTTGTCTTCGGCCTCTTGCTCAGGTGTAAGATTGGAAGGATAATAACTCTGAGCTGAAGACTGGACTGCAGTAGTGGAGACTTTAGCTAGCTCCTCCTGAGATTTCTTCTTTTGTTCGTCCACAATCTGCTTAGCCTTTTCTTTGGCAATCTTGCCAATAGGCTTCCTAGGCTTCTTCGCCTTTTAGCTTCTTCAAGCTGATGCTCATGATCTAGCTGGTCTTGCAGCTGTTGAGCAACTCTTAGATCGTACGCTTCCTGCTCCGCTTTAGTTTTGAATTTAGGCATCGGGGAAGATGGAGGAGTGGCTTCAGTTGTAATCTCCTTGCCCGGCCTTTGCGGTGTCAGTTGTTGTGGCTCGTCTTCGTCTCCTGATCGAGGAAACGAGTTACGTCCTCGATGTGCTGAGCAGATGAGATAGGTGCTGGCTCAGTTACAGTCGGTTGGAGTGGGACATACTCCAGGAGGAGTACAGCTGGACTGGTTCCAGCCTGGGCGGCTGAACCTTCTCCTTGGGGTACTGAGCTGGTTCCAGTCTGATGGTTCCTGCCTCAATATGTTGGACTTCGGGACTCTTTTGTACCTCAGCCTGTTCCGCCTCAGTATGTTCTTCTTTTACTTCTCCTTCCCCCTTTTTGGCATCATCAGCCTAGGAGAGGTGAGTGCGGATGGTTTTTACGTCCTTCTCCAAATTGTAGACGAGGTCCTTGATGCTAGAGGCAGTGGCTTCGAAATCCTTGACTAGGTCGTAATATTGCTCCCAGTCATTCTCTTGATCAGCTCTAAATGTTTTCAATTGAGCAGCTGACTCCTGTCGGAGTTTCAGCGAGACTGATCATGAGAGGTTGTCATTTCCTGCTGGATTTCTTTGAGTGCCTCCGCCTGTTGCTTAATTGCGGATTGGAGACCGGAGGTGGCCACTGCTCCTCTCATCCATGGTGGCTCGGATCGCCGCGAGACTCGAGTCGTTGCTCGCAGAGAATGACCTGGCCGAGCTAATAAGAGCCGCCGACTCTCGCGGCAAGGTCCACCTTCCCGAGCCGCAAGGGCGCCTCAATAGCTTCCCCGAATATTGATCGTGGAGTAGGAGCTGGTGAGACTTTCTCGACCCCGTTGCAAGTCGGTTGGCGCTTTCGGGCCAGGCTTTTGTATATTGAGCCCACTTGATGTGTACGTCTTTGGCGAGGAGACGATTCTTGTCCCCTTGGCGCCTGATGGCTTTGTTCACCGACTTGGAGGTCACGGAACCTATTGGTTGGATTTGATAGGAGCTGGTTCCGAGCCTCTGCTCAGATAACGCGAGTTGTTGCGCTCGACTTGGCTTCGAGGCAACTTGAGCTTCACCAGATTTAGAAGGTGGTGGTGATTGGCCCTTTTCGCGGGGAGTGGAGCCCTCAGCAGATCCTCCCAAATCTGCATCCTTGGGTGGCGCCTGTTCCATCTTGTCATCATCTTTGTCTTCGTTATCATCATCATGATGAGATGGAGGCGAAGGGCTGTTGCCAGGGACTAAGGAGCGCAGACTAAGGAGATAAAGCATCGCTGCCCTCAGGTCCTCAAATGAAGCAAGGTCAGCTGGTTCCCTGAACCCTATAGCTGACTGCAAGTCTTGCTCCTCGGCTAGTAAGGACAGAGTTGACTGAGTTCTGATAATATTTTCAAGAATATCCCAGCTGAGAAACCTCAGCAGCATCTGTGTCCTGGCCCTTATGGCAGTTTCCACCAAGTCTGAATGCTCAGCGATTTCAGGAATCTGAGCATGGATTTCTCAGGTAGCGCGAAGACGGGTGGAGTGTATCGTGGTCCACTCAGAGGATGTTTCCTCAGTTGGTACCCTGATGTCCGACTGAGTATCCTCGGAACTGATGCATTGAACCTTATCCTTTATCGTGGCACCCTTAATGCCGGTGTCAGAGTCTAAGATTTGTTCTTCCTGAGTGGGTGGGGGAGAGGCTTGTCTTGCTTGTTCTACTGAGACCTCAGAAGGTCCAGTCTTGGTTAGCCTCTTCCTCTTAGGCGGGTCGGCGCGAGGGGGTAAGTCGGAGACGACTCTCTTCTGATCAGGCGGCCCTCGCCCGATTGATTTTTCAGCAGCGGCTCTCGTTTTGAACTTTGTGAGCTTGCTGTCAAAATACCTGGAGTCAGCAAAGGCTGAACTCCTTGAGACTGACTGCTCGATCAGGACGGACTTCTTTGTCCCATACAATAGCTTACCCACACTAATAAGTTTTCTCTCACCAGTGGGTGTGGCCGCGAACTTCTGAGCCTGAGCCTTAAGCTCGGCTGCGTAGTAGTCCGTCCAGTTAACTTGG
This sequence comes from Lavandula angustifolia, assembly GCA_028984105.1. NCBI lineage: Eukaryota > Viridiplantae > Streptophyta > Magnoliopsida > Lamiales > Lamiaceae > Lavandula > Lavandula angustifolia. The sequence continues at coordinate 22,573,627 of CM054819.1, read as the reverse complement.
ACTCTATCGTCTATGACCATCATCAGCTGAATGCGTGGCTTTTAAAGCTGGTCATACGAACCGGCTGAGCTCGTGAGGATGTGAGAAACGATGTATGCGAGCGCCCGGTACTGTGGTAACAGCTGATTCTTCGGCAGAGCTGTCTTAAACGCAATATCCTTCCTGCCATAGAATTTCTATACGTATGCGTTGATCTCCTTCTCCTTATATCCAATAGGAGAAATTCCATCGGCTGGAAGATCAAATGCTAATTCCAGTGCATCTCGGATGTTGATGATATGTTGACTCGCATCCCATGAATTTGGTACAACCTCCTTCATGAATGCGAAGGATGCTTCCTCTACCCCTGAATCTAGGGTTCTCCAGTTGAAGTAGACTTCCGCCACTTGTCTGGGCAAAAACGCTCGGGGTTGCTTGGAGACAAGCAGTTCTAGTCCAGAGCTTTCAATGGCGTCGAAAACGGGCTCCAAGTATGGAAGATCAACTTGGCGTAGCGCCATTGTTGGTTCGAACTGGATGCGAGAGACGATGATCTCGTCAATATTTGTGGGAGTCTGTATCGTTGCCATAGATATCTACAAAAAACTTGTTAGCACTTGAAAATAAAGTAAGTTAGTATAAGCTTTAAGTAGAGAAAAATATATTACCGAAATATTTAGAGCTTTGAAATAAGCAGATGCAGAGCAGTTAATTTTTTAGAGAAACTGAATCGCAGAAAATGAGCTCTAAATGTTCGGAAATGGCGAAAAGTGAGGCGAGAGGTAGGAGATGAAAGATTTTGTAGAATCATGCGTATCAAGCCGTTTAGATCTGACGATTGGGTTTTAATCTTTCATTTTAATTGACGGCTGAGATTTAATGTTATAAGAGGAATGATTACATAGCCGCCTCTACCATAGACCCACGTAGGATAATGCGCAGTTAAAGTAAGTGAGAAGACGTGCATTAAATGCGCTGCAGGCAGCATTCAAGACTAAGTCATTTTAAATGAGAACGGTTTCCTACTGACTTATCCTTAAAAATTAATGGCGGGAAATAAATGCTCATTAACTACTGAATGCAAGCGACTGACTAATAAATGTGAGCATGCTTCAAAAGGAATTTATGTATGTAATACTACGCAAACCTCTTCAGCTGAACTTTTACGATCAGCTGGTTCCCGTTAAGACTAAGGAGGACGGTTGACGTGCTGATGACCACGTTCCCCCTTATTGTGTACAGTTTGATTCTCCCGACTGAATCAATGTACTGAGTCTTCTGACCTGTCATACTGATTCCTTACACTTGATACCAATTGTTGGTATATCAGTGGTTGGCTTCTACTGATACCAATTGATACCAACCAATTGTTGTGTTCTACTGACACGATTCAGTAGGATCCAGTAGACCTAGCTCAACTGACAATTCTCTGAATCTGTTCTCAGCTAGTGGTTTTGTCAGTATATATGCCCTTTGCTTGTCAGTATGGATTTTTTCCATTCTGATATCCTTCTTCTCGACATGGTCTCTGATGAAGTGGTGTCGAATATCCACGTGCTTGCATCTCGTATGGAGAACTGGATTCTGAGTTATTGCAATAGCACTGGTGGAGTCACAGTAGATGGGCACTTCATCCTGAATTATACCATAGTCTCTCAGTTGTTGTCGAAGCCAAAGGATCTGGGCACAGCAACTTTCAGTAGCCATGTATTCAGCTTCAGTAGTGGACGTTGCCACTGAATGTTGTTTCTTTGAAAACCAAGATATCAGCTTGCTGCCTAGGAACTGACATGTTCCAGAAGTTGACTTTCGATCTATCCTGCATCCTGCATAATCAGCATCAGAATAACCTGTCAGTATTAGATTATCATCAGCAGGATACCATAACCCTGCGTCAGGTGTTCCTCTTAGATATCGCAGAATCTTCTTTGCTGAGTCTAGATGACTTCGCTTGGGATCCACTTGAAATCTTGCACATACACCTACAGCATAAGTTATGTCGATGTCGGCTAGTCATTAAGTATAATAAAGAACCAATAATAGCTCTATAATCGGTAGAGTTAACGTAAGCTCCCTCTTTGTCTAGATCGATTTTGAAATTCGTGTTCATGGGGATCTTGGTACCGGTTTGCTTGAATCGCGGCCAAATCTTTTCAGAAGATCTCGAGTGTACTTGGCTTGATTGATGGAAAATTCCTCCGGTGATTGCTTCACTTGAAATCCAAGGAAATAGTTCATCTCTCCCATCATAGACATCTCGAATTTCTCCTTCATCATTTTCTCGAATTGCGACATATGGTTACGTTTACGCACGAAAAATGATGTCGTCCACGTAGATTTGCACCAGTAGGATGTCATCTCCTGACTTTATGTTGAATAGGGTGCAATCTACTGTCCCCTTCTGAAAACATTTCTGAAGTAGAAAGTCTGATAGGGTATGTTTTAACCCGTACAGAGCTTTCTGAAGTCTGTACACCTGATGTCCCTGCTGAAAGTCGGGCGGTTGTTCCACATAGACTTCTTCCTTCAGTATGCTGTTCAGAAAAGCTGACTTTACATCCATTTGATATACTTTGAATCCTTGATGCGTTGCGTAAGCTAGGAAAAGACGAATGGCTTCCAATCTTGCGACTGGAGCGAATGTTTCATCAAAGTCGATTCCCTCTGCTTGACAGTAACCCTTGGCAACTAGTCAAGCTTTATTTCTGACGATGACGTTGTTTTCATCACGCTTATTTTTGAAGACCCACTTAGTGTCAATAACGTGCTGATGTCTAGGTCTGTCAACAAGCTCCTAAACTTCATTTCTGACGAATTGGTTCAGCTCTTCTTGCATGGCGATGATCCAGTCAGCATCATTGAGTGCGTCCTCTATTGACTGAGGTTCATCTGTAGACAAGAAACAAGAATAGAGTGAGCTTTCTCCTTGACTTAATCTAGATCTTGTTCTTATCGTTGCTGACGGATCTCCTATAATGAGATCTGAAGAATGAGCGTCAAGAACGTCTGAGTCTGGCTTCTTCTTCTGATACTACTTCTGCACAGTCAGTAGGTGTGTTAGGCATTTTAGTCGTACTGTTCTGTGATTGCAGTAGTTCAGTAAGAAGGTTAGGATCTAGTGAGTTTCCAGGTTCAGGGGCATTTAGCTCAGGAACAATTTGTGTTCCCCCTGAGTTTATATTCTCAGTAGAGGTCTCAGTTACCACTGGGGCTTCCTTATCGACCGTTGTTACCTGTTGTTGATTCTCGTTCGGAGAATCAACCGAGTCGCCTACATCGCTTTGTTGGCTGAGTCTGAATTTCTTCATCGTCTGACTCATAATCCCTACAATGCTGGATCTTTTCAGCTTTATCATCTAGTGCGAGATCATGTAGCTTGATGCTGACATCTTCAGTATTTGTCTTTGTAGTTTTCCTGTCAGTAACAAACTCATCAAAAACAACATGAGGGCTTTCCTCCACGCAAAGGGTCCGATAGTTAAAGACTCTGAAGGCTTTACTAACTCGGGAGTATCCTAAGAATACTCCTTGATAAGATTTGCTATCAAAGACCTTCAACCGATCTTTCCCGTTATTGTGGATAAAGCAAGGACAGCCAAAAGTATGAAAATGAGAAATAGAAGGAATTCTCCCTTTCCATAATTCGTATGGTGTCTTCATGTGTTGCTGTGTAAGTAGTGAGCGATTATGAGTGTAGCAGGCGGTGTCATTAGCATCTGCCCAGAACTTTGAGGGTAGTCCAGAGTCTGCTAGGAGCGTTCTTGCTGCTTCTTTGAGTGTTCTGTTTTTGCGTTCAGCAAGTCCGTTCTGCTGAGGGGTACGAGCAGCTGATGTCTCGTGCTTAATTCCCTCCTTTTCGCAGTACTCTTTAACTACTGAGTTGAGAAATTTTGTTCCTCTGTCTGAGCGAATTCTCTGTATCTTGATGTCCTTTTCCACACTGAGCTTTTTCAGCAGTTTAGGCAACTCAGTCATGACATCAGATTTGTTGGCGATGAAGATGACCCATGTATATCTCGAGTAGTCGTCAATAACGACAAAGGCATACTTCTTGCCTCGTATAGTCACTGGAGAAACTGGCCCGAATAAATCCATGTACAGCAGCTGAAGAATTCCATCAGTGGAAGGTGAAGGAATAGGTGGATTGCTACTCTTTGTCTGCTTTCCCTTCAAGCATGCTTCACAATTTCTGTCTTTGATAAATGATTCGTTGGGCAGTCCTCTGACTTTAGAGTTCTTGGCGAGCTTGTTCATAGTCTTGAAGTTCGGTGGCCGAGTCTCTTGTGCCACGGCCCATCCCGCCTTGTCACTTGATTTAGTCTGTGCGAGCAAGCAAGCCTCAGGTTCTGCGATTTTCCAGTTTGCAACGTAGATATTCTTCCTCCGTGAACCTGATAACACTGGTTTCCCTGTAGATTTATCAACAATATCACAGAAATCAGCGTCAAAGATAACTCTGTTTAGATTATCACAGAATTGACTGACTGAAAGGAGATTATGTTGAAGTCCTTCAACATATGTTACTCTTAGGCGAACCGAAGGCCCCAATGTTCGGCGTTCCATATCCCCTTGTGTAGCCTTTTGAGTTGTCACCAAACTCACCTCGGGACCATCTTCTTGTACGTAGTTGGTCAGCAGGCTCTTCTGGTATGTCATGTGTCTCGAGCAGCCGTTGTCCATTATCCAAGGGTCCTTATGCACCTGCAAAACAGAAGCATTTTTAGGTACCCTTCGGTTCAGTTGGGTCCTTACATGTTAGTGGGTAATTTCAGAACCCAGATCTGTTCCGCCCACCTGACCTTCTTGATTCCCCCTGAGTTTGATCGTGGTGTCCTGGGGCTGGAACCTTTGGTCAGTTGCTTCTTGTTGCTCGGCTGAGGTGCTACTATTTTCTGTTTATTCTTCGTCTGAGGTGTGGTGTCAGCAGCTTGCACCTTTCCTCTGACGAACCTATCAGCCAGCACTTTTGAGCTTTTTGAAGTGGAAGCCTCGTGAGTATAGCCAAGTCCTTCTTTCATGATTGTTGGCCTTTGTGCTCTAAGCATACTTTCCAGCTTCTCCTTAGCTCCTAGGTACTGTTCAGTCATCAGTCCTCGCCAGACCCCGTCACTTCTTCTGAGTGAGTCATAATCTTTTTCCACGTCTGTGAGCTTCTGACTGAGTCGGGCTATTTCAGTCTCTTTCTCAGAATTGTCCTTAGTCAGAACTGAGATCTGAGTCTCTTGAAGCTGAGATTTAGTCATAAGAGATTCAATCTCTTCCTTGAGTCTCGCTACCAGATTCTCTGACTCAGTAGAGACCTGACAATCAGAAGAAAGTCTCTGATTCTCAGCCTTTACCTGTTCCAGTTCCTGAATCGTTCTGCTGAATTCTCTGCTCCTCTAGCAGATCGTCGTAGGCTTGTACCACATCTAGAGGATCATCTGTGACCGAGCACGTGTCGTGTGTGCTGTGTGAAGAAGAGGGTATGTTAAGTTTAGAATTTACCTCAGCCTCTTCTCCGGCCATCAGACAATATTCAGCTGTTTCTTCAGGAATTGTTTCTTCGGTCTCAATTGCAACGAATGCAGCTTCGTCCTCAGAGGAATACATAAATGTATCCTCCTCGATTGAGTTGTTGGATATCTCTCTGGCTATGTAGGTCTGCCTCCTACGGGCAAATTTCTCGCGTCTGGCCTGCCGTTCTGCTCGTTGAGCAGCTGAGAGTTCGGGACAGTCGTATTGATAATGTCCCTCCTTCTTGCAGTTATAACAGGTAGATGTTCTGCTGCTTTTTCCAGCTGAGTCTTTGGATGGACTAGCAGCAGGCTCTGTGTTCCTGCATTCAGTAGAAGGTTTAGATTCTTCCCTTTTCTGATAATCTTTCTTACCTGAGGGAGAATCTCTGTTGTATTTCCTCAGCTTTCTGACTCTCTCCTTCTCTCTCTGATATTTGAGAGCCATCAATGCTAGTTGGTCAAGGCCTGAAGTCTCAGAGGACTTTGCTACTGTCGTGGCCACTGCCTTGCTTGAGGAAATAGGTTTGGCTCCAATTTTGCTGACTGTTGCTTCGAAAGCATGGTCAATCTGAGTGTCAGCTGGAGCGCTTGAACATCGTTGGGGTAGGCTATGCTCAAATTCCTCCGTTTTCAGTTCTGAAAATATAACATCAGGGGTTAGAGCATTAAGATCAGAGCGTCGTAAATAAGTAGCAAATGGAAGCCACTTCTGCCGAGGTAGCGCTCTTAAGATCTTGGTGTTCATCTCTTTGTTGGTGAACATCTTCCCCAGCCCGTTGATCACATTGACTTGATTTGTGAATCTGACGCTAAGCTCGTCAATGGTTTCACTGGGCTCCATTGCAAAGGCATCGAACTTCTGTAGCTCTAATTCGAGCTTGTTTTCCTTGATCTGCATGGTTCCTTGGCTCAGTACAGCCAGGGCATCCCAGAGTTCTTTTGCCGTTTTGTAGTCCTGCACTCTCCCGAGGTGAGAGTCACTGAGTGTAGTCAGTATAGCATTTCGCGCAACTCGGTCGAGGTTGTGCATCTTTTTCTCTTCCGGTGTGAAGGCAGATTTTTCTTTGGAGATCTTAGCACCAGTTTGTGCTCCTACACCTCCCACAGCGGCAAACTGAACGCTGTCAATCATGGGAATGATGGGTCCTATTTCAAGAACGTCCGTCATGCTGTCATACAGCGATGTAAGGTGTGCCTCCATCCTCACACGCCATACCGTGTAGTTCTCTATAGAGAACATCGGTACCATCCGAATACCTGATATATCAGACATATTGTGAACGAGTATACGGATGATAGAAGAGATGCTTGTGCAGTGAAAACGTTTTCAGGATCTATTCGAGAAGACCAGTAGTACAGAACCGGCGATCAGAAGAACACCGTTGCTCTGATACCAATTGTTGGTCCGGAGACGATAGTCAGGTGTAGAGGGGGGGGGGTGAATACACCTGATCACAGTTTCTTTTCTCAGAACGTGAAGGACAGCTGAGCTGTAGGTTGCGACTGATGAACAGTGCTAGATAGTAACCTCCGATCACGGGTCAAAGTGTGCCAACTACTGAGCTCTCCTACTGACTTTTGTCAGTACTTGAAACTCAGTCGGAGACGTTGTGCGGATAAGTGTGTAGGGCCCGGAGATTCGTCTCAGTTTGAAAATGTGTTATCGCAAATTAAAGTCTTTTGGCTGGTGCGCTTTGAAAAAAAACGTTTTATGCAAAGATATGATTTTTAATCAGTTGTATGCAATGCAATAAAACAGTAAATAACACAAGCAAGTTAACGTGGTTCGGATACGAAAGATCCTACGTCCACGGTCCTGAAGATCAGGAGAACTTGTTGATTATTCTGAGCAAGCCTCAGCAAGGAATCTGTACACTGGGCAGACCCTTCTAAGTTATAGTCCTTAGTGACTTTACAATTCAAACCTAAGTTCGAAAGGGAGGGGATGATCTCCAACTAAGAAGGAGTTCTTACAATAAGAACAATTCACAGAAAGTGAACTCCTTCGAATTTCTAAGCTATAAATTTGGCAATGAGCTTAGCTAGAGAAGAAGGGATCTAAATAACTCTAGAGAGAAGAACTAATGGTATTCTATGAAGGCAAGTTCTTCGCTGGATGATCTTTAAGCTTGCTAGAGTTGTTTGTGAGCTTGAGCGTTTTCCCTTGTGAATCCCGTGCGTGGAGCTCGGTTTTCTTCTCTATTTATAGTTGTGAGCAGGCATATGTCCGTTGGAGAAGACGATGCCACGTGTCACAAACTTCCAAAGAAAATGGCCATATTTTTCGAATTGTTGCAGCAGGGCAGTTGACACTGTACATGAGAGCAACTTTAGTTGGTCAGAGCAAGTAAAGCGTTGTCGGCTTCTCATTGGTCGAGGTTTGTGGTAGGTGAGAATGTGTCAGTGTTCAGAGTTGACTATTCCACATCCTCGTATGATCTTCTGCTGAACTTCGAAATGACTTTTACGACTGGGTCATTTTCTGTCGGATACAGTAGATTCAAGACAATCTCTGTCTTCTTCGACTTAGTCGGCTGACAAGCTGATAAGGCTTTGGTGGGTCAGCTGATGACTGTGAAGGTACTGAGCTTTGCATTATGTTCTTCTGTTGATAACTATCAGCTGATGGGTTGTCTTCTACTGAAGGTAAAGATCAGCTGCTTGCTGAAAAACGCAAGCTCTTACACTGATGACGTGGGGTTCTGGAAAGTAACTTCGACAGAAGATCAATCCAGCATTTTACCCCGTACAGGACTTAGACAAAGTGATAATCAATCACAAAAAGTCTAACCTATACATCATCTAATCCTATCGAGACACTACACTGCTGATATCAGCTGAGTTTTGGGATCTTCAATTCCATAGTACTACTATGATTTCCCCCAATATTATTTTAACCGCTAATCAGCTGAACACCATCTACTGACTCATAACCCAATACTGAACCCAAACTCAGAACCCTTATTTAGGGTTTGAACCCCAGACCCTTATTTGGGGTTTGAGCTGTAAACTACCCTAAACTATATTAGCTAAATTATATATACTCCTCTGTTCCATAGAAAGTGTCTCCTTTCTATGGAAATTTCTACCCTAGACCTGGTCTTGTAGACCTTGTGGTGTGGAGCAATGCAACGTCATATTTCGAATTTTATAAGTGTTTCTTATTTTGAAAAACAAGTGAGGTGTCTTATTTTACCCCGGTCTAGGGTAAAATTTTCCCTTTTCTATGGGGCACGGAGATTAAGAAAATGAGATTGTGTAGTGTATATTGTTTAACTTTTTGTCTTGTTAATTTTGGTCCATATATTGTTTGCCTTTTTAAGAAACAAGACACTTTCTATGGGACGACTCGAAAAGGATAACAAGACACTTTCTATGGGATGGAAGGAGTATTATATTTTAAATGAAAACATATAATTTGATTATAATAATATGAATTATAAGATATATAATCTTAAAACGCAATTTAGTGAAACATGATTCCATAATAATCTCAAAGTATAAGACTTGTTTTCAAAAAAGTGTACTCAAGTTACTTGATCACTTCAATTATTGAGTGATCTACCATTGAGATTAAGTGATCTAAAATGTAATGATTCATAATGTTTACAGTGATGCAAAATATTTATACTTAACATAAAGATGGATGTAAAATAAAGTATAATAATATAATTTAATTAAAAACTAGTGTTATCTTTATATATAAAGTAACCGTATAGCGGTATTTGGTAATCGGCTAACGGTAGCGGTAATAGATTAGCGTCCAACGATAATCTATTACCACCAGGCGATAAATTCAAAGTTATAGATTTATTTCTTTCTTCACAGATCCAAAATCACAATTCACAAAAAATGTAAATATTACATATATCATATAAATCCTAACAAAGCCATACAGAAAATAGATTCATTAACATTACATAAAAGTCTACGAGTCAAAATTCATCGGACACTTTCTTATTGTATGATCAATCTGATGACAGTTGCTGCATTTCCTTGGTGCTCGTGGTCTACACGTATTTGTATCTGTATCTTGTGGAAATGTATTAAGGTCCATGTTTGTTATTAAAGAAATACAAGTATTACCATATAGAAAATAAAAAGGTCAACTTTAATTCAATTTTGACACATACCTTCAACAGGAATATTTGAAGTACATGTTGCACTATTATGACCGTCACTAATGTTATGACATTTAGTGTACTTTTGTCGGCGCCTATTAGAGCTTTCAACTACAGATCGAGCTTGACTCATCCTTGGCCTACCAGCTTGACGATTAATCACAGGATCACATACCATGAAGGCGGAATTCTCAGGAGGTATAATCCAATGATTTGGACGTGGCATTGGCATGATTGTCGATGAATACGTTTGCACTAGATTATCTATTTTCTAGTATGACGCAACAAATTCAATTACGGATCGACCAGCAAAGTTGTTGATCAAATTAGTTAGTATACATCATCAAATAATGACACTATTAAATAATTATGCAACTATATAATTACTTACCGGATAGTTGTTGCAACGTGCCAACACGGGATCAAATCAAAGTTGAACTTTCGGCAATCACATGTACACTGATGAAGGTCAACCATGTAACACATTCTCTCATCGTCCACCCGATACACATCTGGGGTGGCACCACGTACGGTCAAAAGAATAATATTGTTGGGTTATGAGTCAGTAGATGATACTCAGCAGTTAGTGGGTTAAAATAATATTGGGGGAAATCGTAGTAGTACTATGGAATTGAAGATCCTAAAACCCAGCTGATATCAGTAGTGTAGTGTCTTGATAGGATTAACCGATGTATAAGCTGGGACCGTTTTTGTTTTGTTTATCCTTGTGTCTATGTCCCGTACGGGGTAAAATGTTGGATTGATCTTCCGTCGAAGTTACTTTCCGTAACCCCACGTCATTAGTGTAAGAGCTCGCGTTCTTGAGTCATCACCGATCTTCGCCTCGTAGAAGACATCTCATCAACCGACGTACATCGGCGGAAGAACTCTATGCAAGCTCGGTACCTTCGCAGCCATCACCGACCACACTCAAGAGAATATCTCTTGTCGGCCGACTCGTAGGAAGAAGACAGAGATCGCTTTCAAGTCTATCAGATCCGACAGAAACGACCCAAATTATTAAAGTCTTTTCGAAAGTCGGCAGAAGACCATACGAGGATTAGGGAGAGTCAATTCCGATGTCTGACACAATCTCACCTACCACAAACCTCGACCAATGAGAAGCCGTCAACACGATATCTGCTCTGACCAACTAAAGCTGCTCTCATGTACAGTATCAACAACTCTGTTGCAACAATTCGAATTTATGGCCGTTTTCTTTGGAAAGTTGTGACACGTGGCATCGTCGTCTCCAACGAACATATGCATGTTTCACGACTATAAATAGAGAAGAAAATCCGAGCTCCACGCACGTGATATCAGGGGAAAACGCTCAAGCTTTCAAACAACTCTAGCGCATTCAAGATCAATCCAGCGAAGAACTTGCTTAATAGAATATCATTAGTTCTTCTCTCTAGAGTTCTTTAGATCCCTCTTCTCTAGCTAAGCTCATTGCCAAATCTATAGCTTAGAAATTCGAAGGAGTTCACATTTAGTGATTGTTCTTATTGTAAGAACTCCTTCCTAGTTGGAGATTATCCCCTCCCCTTCAAACCTCGGTTTGATTTGTAAAGTCGCTAAGGACTATAACTTAGAAGAGTCTGTCCAGTGCACAGATTCCTTGTTGAGGCTTGCTCAAATAAATCAACAAGACCTCCTGTTCAGCAGGACCGTGGACGTAGGATCTTGCGTATCCGAACCACGTTAAAAATTGCTAGTGTTATTTACTGTTTTATTGCATCGCAAACAAACTGATTACAAAATCATATCCTTGCATAAAACGTATTCTTAAAAACGCACTAGCCAAAACTACTTGTGAAAATCACGTTTTCAAACTGAGACGAATCTCCGGGCCCCACACTATTCCACACTAAGGTTTTCGACTGAGTCTCAACGACTGACAAAGTCAGTAGGAGAGCTCAATAGTTAACTCACTCTGACCCGAGATCGAAGGTTCTTACTTGGCACTGTTCATCAGTCGCACCAAACGACTCTCATGTCCCTTCGGTTTGAGAAAAGAGCGTGCTCAGGTGTATTCACCCCCCCCCCTCTACACCTGACTCTCGTCTCCGGACCAACAAATATGTTGCCACCTAATCTGTAATAAGATGAAATATAAATTAATAATAATTAAATAATAAAATTAAGAATAAATTACGAGATCAAATTAAACTAGTTACACGATTATGAACTAACAATAAGTAGCGACGACGATATGATTTATAATCGTCATCGCCTAGTTACACGGTTCTGAACTAACATCGCCTAGCTTCGTCAGGCGATAAAACTCAATCGCCTGGTCATGAACTGGTCATGAACAACATAACATTCCAAAAAAATCTCATAAGTGAAGATATTTAAAGTGAAGATAACTTAGATAAACACATTAGCCCTACTAAATCGCATAAAATATGAAATTAACAGTGAACAACGACCATTTTTGAACTAAATCGCATAAAATATTAAATTTTGTAGAAACGTGAATATGATAACTTACAGGATCCATCTTCTGTGTGATGCAACTAACAGGACTTTGGCCGAGATTCTATAGTATATTTATTTTCAAGAAAATGAGACTCATGTCGATTTTCCCATATGAGAAGCACGAAAGGCAACTAGTAAAGTAGTTGTTACAGAAATAAATGACAGTCAATAAGTTCTTACTTTTTAAGATGGGTAGTTGTAAGTGGCGGAGAGACGATTTGGGAGTAGCGAGAAAAAATTACGGGAAGAGAGTTTTTTTTTCAATTTTTGATATTTTTAATAATTTATATCCTATTTCTTATTGAGCATGATAAAAAATAGAACTTAAAAATAAAGACTTTCAAATTTAAATAATTAAAATATAATTAAGTTACATAGAAATACCTAAAAGTATATTTTCATGCATTTTATGGGGTAGGCGATGACATGATAATTTAATAATGCTGGCTAGGCGAAAGACAATGGTGATGACAATGGCGATTAAAAAAATCAGCTATTAAATAAATAAACTATTAAATAATGTGGGCTAAGCGATGAACAATGGCGATGACAATGACGATTAAATAATTGTGGACCCCACTAACTAAAGTTGTCAAAAGTTGCTAGATAATTAATTTTTTTATATTGGTGGCTAAAATTCATGTCTTTAATCAAAATGGTTCTTTTTTGCATATTATCCAATAAATAATGGTAATATGTGTTATAACCATTTGAGAAAACATAGCCAAGTTTGAATGAACTTATCGATTTAACGGTCACACTACATCATGACTTTGTAATGGGGCAGACTATGTGTCTCCTTACAATCAAACGATCAAAATTATTTTTATGTTTATGATCTAGACTTTATCGTGAGTCGTGACTTCATGATTGAGACCGATATATTTTACCTATCAAATTCAAATATTGTAAATGAAAAAAAAAAGGTGTAAAAATAAGGATATTTTAGTCGGTGAATATTTTTTATGAAATAAGTTGTTTTATGTTTTTCTTATCCCAAACGGCAAAAGTTATCAAACTATTTAAAAATAGTTTTATTATGATATTGCAATTAAGAAAATAAAGTGTTTTCTTATGTGTTTTTTTTTAGTTAATACTTTTAGTAATTCCAAACAAGATCTTTAATTCTCAATCTAATGGGCTTGATGGTCTATGCATTAATAGGCTTTGTCATCCATTTGCTATGGGCTGGAAGTACAAACAAATATGGGCTATTTTTATTCTATAGTTCATTAATTAATTAGTTAAAAATCCTATTTTATGATGGTGAATCTGTTCAAATTTAAGACATAATAATTAATACATAAACATTGAATTCTTTTTGTAAAATATATCCAATCACACACAGGTAGGCAGGTGGCTAGGTTTGTAGGATAAAATTTTGACAACTCATTATTTAATATTTATAGTGTCTTTAAAAAGCTAAGTTTCTCAACATTGGAAGAAAAGCCCATTTTTATTGCCAAAAGACTAAAAAAGTTGAGCCCCTACTATCAACATTTAGTTTTCGACATTAAAGGTGTTCTGTTGCCTTCGGGAAACCAAAACATTTCCATTTCAACTTCTTCCCTCATCCATTTAGAGGATATCATAAATGTAAATATAACGTGTATAGTTTATCCAAGATACAAATTTAAAAGGAGCTTAGTTGAAAAGTTCTAATTTAAGGGGATAATCTAATAATTTTTAACAAAATACTTAAATTTTGAATTGGGAGCAAGATCCGCCTCTCCTTCTAAATCCGCCTCTAATTACTAAAATAGATTCATCCAAATCTAAAAGGACACTTCTACCATTTTGATTTTGGATACTGTAGACCAGTTGGATAGATAAATTGATATTGATTAAATATTCAATTAAGATTAATTAAAAAAATTTATTAAATTAAATATATGTCACTAATAAAAATAAATGGATCAAAAATTTCATGATTGACCATATTAATAAATTAGACCGTAGTTAATTTCACCCTAAATGAATCATCCTAAACTAATAAACTATTATCTTTTATGTTCTCCATATCAAATATGTATGTCGAGCCGCTGCAAAAATCAAAAGAAAAATTAAAAGAAAGAAGAAATGTAGGTCAAGCCGCTCCAAAAATCAAAAGAAAAATTAAAATAAAGAAGAAAATATTGTAAAAGGACTTGAACCTAAAACCTTTTAGATAGGTGTTAACTAACTATTGAACTAAAGTACTTCATTTGTCTCACTATTCTTATCTTTGTTCTTTTTTGGGTGTCTTGTTATTCTTGTCTTCGTTCGAAAAAGAAAAAAACTTTTAGACCACAATCAATTAAACAGTGAATCCCACCACTTTTACACACTTTCCACCCATTTCAACACACATCCACCCACTTTCTTAAACTCCGTGCCGAACATCACTAAGACAAGACTAGCGAGACGGAGAGAGTATATTATCTATTCTAATTACTAATACTATACTTCATTCATCCCATTATTTATGTCCCATTTGCTATATTTGTTTGTCCCACTATTTATGTCTCATATCAAAAGTCAACAAGTGGTCCACAATCATCTAAATAGATGGACCCACCACTATTTATACATTTCCACAACTCGTCTTAATCTCCGTGTTAAGTCTCTATGGGACATAAACATTGGGAAAGAGGGAGTATATAGTAGGAGTTGATTCTATACACTCCTATGCGAAAATTTGTGGTCGGGGTGGGTCTGTCGAACCTCCCGACTCCTTCTAAATCCGCCTTGCCTCAATTAAAGAAGATAAAGTTTTCAGCATGCACATCTAATAATAAAAACTAGATTAATACATACATCACTAATATTTGAACTAAATGTTTGACAATAAGACAAGCTTATTAACCTCTATGTCATTAGGGCGATTAACAAATCGAGTTTTATTCGAATAACATGGGGTCAAACTTGATAATACTTGACTCAAGTTCAAAAATTTCAAGCTCGAATATGGACCTCGTTTAATATTCGTCAAATCTTTCAAGCCGAATTCAAAGCAGCGAATATTCATCATCATTTTAGAGCAGAATTATTGCCGGAGACTAATAAGAGAAAATAAGAATTATTTTAAAAATATTTTCTAAACTAGTTTCATTTTTTAACAAATTCACTTATTCGATGCATAATTTTACTATATGGAAATTATTTTCTAATTTTTCTTGTACTTACAAAATAAATTAGATTTAAAGAGTTTATCCTTTAAGATAAATATTTATTTTCTTCAACATAAAATAAATATATATTTCAATTCTACGAATTTAACTTTCTTCCGATTCTTTTTCAGCGATTGTATTTTATTATTTTGTAATTATTTTACAAGTAAATTAAAGAAATATAAATAAAGTAATACAGTAATATTTATAAGGCTTCCTATTGAGAATTTTCTTGTATTGTTTATAAAATAATGATACTAAAGAATATTCTTTTTAATTTTTTTGTAGATTTATTCCCATCTAAATAAAATATATGCATTTTTTTATTTTTTGAGTTTGATTTTCCTTTCAAATTTATTACAATTATTTTATTTAATATAATTAGATATTATAGAAATAAAAAATAAAAACCAAAATAAAAGTGGTCAATATGCTTTATAAGCAATTGTCACATGTCTCTTAAGCTAGCAATGTATTTTTTTATTTATTTAATAAAATCATATACCTAAATTTCAAATATTCAAAAAAAAAGTAATTCTACATACTTATCCAAAGTCAAGAGAGTAAAAAAAAATGAAAATGAAAAGTTAAATTTTATATTTGACATGAAAAATTAATAGATAAAAACTTTTGGGTTGTAATTACTAAATTTTGTATTAAATTCTTTATAAGTTTATAATATTTATTATATATCTAAAGTAAATAAAACTTAGAATTCAAATTATAAAGGACAAAGTACAAAGTTAACTTTTTATTCATTAAAGTTATTTATGGAAATTGAGCTGGATCAATTATATTCTACAAAGGTTATGTGTACCGTATATTCTTGTGTGTACCAGGATATTGACATGTATTAAATATGACCCATATTTTTTAATAAGAAATGATACATATCAATATCGTTGTGGTGTGATATATACAAGAGTATACGAAAGTGCATACAAACCGCTCGGATTTGATCCATATAACTTTATTGTAATTAAAAATAATACTTGATTCATTCCGATTCCTCTCGAGATTTTCTCTTAACACGCAAACGCGTAGACCAGCTCCACAATCCAGAGTAATTTTCCATGCTGCGGTTAAAAAGTGGAATATATCTGGTAAAAGTTGTTGATTTTTCATCTGTAAATCATGCTAGTGACTCTTGATGTGTCGTGTATCATGATCTAATCAATTGGGCCTACATAAAAGCTCAATTTCAATTTAGGCATTTGTCGCGCTAATTACATTTTTTGTCTTCAATTTCAAGATTTCTGAGTTTTAGCAGAAAATGATGAAATTGGGAATACTTCTGAATAACTCCAGACGAATTTGGGAAATTGATATGGATCTATGAAAAGAGGGATTAAATTTGTTTTAATTCCTTAATAGTTTTTTTTTTGGATTGACGAGGATAATTCACGTGCGTAAACGCGTTGATTGAGGCTCTGAGATAAGGAAGGTAACGTACTGACGTCTCTTTCGTAAATTTTTGGATTATTTTAAGAGTAAAAATTTACTCTTTCACTGCGTAGTGATGGCGTCACGGTTATTCTCTGTGGTGTCACTCCATCAATCTTGAAACGCTACCCTTCACTGCTGGCCAAAAGTTACTGAAGAGCGCCAAGGATCGAGAAACGGAAGTACTCCACCTTAAATAATTTGAAGTTTTAACCTCAAGGAGGAGGTAGTTAATAAAGAAAAGAAGAATCTTGATTCTTGATGTATGTTACACGCAGACAAGATACGGTATTGCCTTTGCTTCTCTTCTTGTTTTCTTCTGTTGCTTTTCAACATTCACATACTCCTCTCTCTCTCTCTCTCTCTCTCATCAGTGGACGAGAGAGTGCAAGCTCTAGGACCCTTCATTTCAGGCGGAGAAACCGGTGTCTTTTCACAGATCCGAGAGTAGTTGAAAAATCTTAGGTAATTTCTGCTGCTCTACCTTTTTCTTCTTTGCTTTTTGTTTTGGGTCCCTGATTAGATGAGACACTCTAAAGTTTTTAAACATCACATTTTTCCACTGCATTTTCCATCTGTCGGCTTTGTTTTTGCTGGTGCGAATTTCTTGCTTGGTGGGCTACCTCTCCCTCTCTCTTTCCCCTCTCTCTCTCTCTCTCTCTCTCTCTCTCTCTCTCCACCTCTCCCCAACTTGGGTGCTCTTTGTATTACACCTTCGTTTTTGTTTCTCTGTGTGATAAGGTTGTCATATTTTTGATTTGGGCGTTATTTGTTTGGATTGTTTGGAAAATTTGAGCTGCATAAAGATGTGGGCTAATCTCATTTCAGCTGTTCTTTCTTCTAACCCCTACTGTGCTGCCAATCTCATTTTAGCTGAGATTTCGCCATGAAATTGTTTCTCTTCGTTTTCATTTTTCTTCTTTTTGGTAGATTATATTCAAATGCGTACTCTGGATGTGTGGCAATTCTTATTATCATTTGAAATACTTATAATTTTCTGAGATCGAGTGGGCAATTTCTGAAGAAATTATCTTGATTCTTGAAGAATGAAGGAAATCATAATCAGCTTCTAGTAACACTGAAAATTTAGGATTTTGTATTGAGTTTGATCCAAATTTCCTTTTCTTCTGATCTGAACTGGATTTCTTGGATACTGTTTACACAGTTATAAATCTTGATTCTATCTAAATAAAGGAGTCTTGATTTTATCAAATTTTCTTGCATAATCATTCTTATATGCTATTCACCAACTGGGCAGAGATAGAATCTAGATGTAAATGGAGGAGGGTGAAGATTCAAGGAAATGGGATGAATTACTACCTGATGCCCTAGGGCTAATATTCAAGAATCTCTCATTATCTGAGGTTCTGACAGTAGTGCCAAGAGTTTGCAAATCTTGGGGAAGAGCAGTTATGGGGCCTTACTGCTGGCAAGAGATAGACATTGAGGATTGGAGTCGGTTTACCAAGCCCGACAAGCCTGAACTCATCGATCAAATGCTCCGCTTGCTGATCACAAGAAGCTGCGGTTCTCTCCGTAAACTCGCTGTTTCTGGTCTTTCCTGCGAAAAAAGCATGTTGTTCATAGCAAAAAAGTGAGTACAGTGGTGAATTTTGGGTATTCGGTTTGATTTATCATTACTTATGGTTTGTCTTTCTTGATACTTGTTAGTGCTCAATCTTTACAATCTTTGCGGCTGCCAAGAAGTGAAATCAATGATGCAGCAGTGGGGAAGGCTGCTGGGATGCTGTTCGCTCTTACATTTCTTGATTTGAGCTACTGCATCAACTTGGGAGCTCAAGCCCTCCAAGCGATAGGGAAGAACTGCAAGTCTCTCGCTAGCTTGAGGCGAATAATGCACCCGTTGGAGGTGATTGATAAACTCTCGCAAGATGATGAAGCACTTGCCATAGCTGCTACAATGCCTAAACTCAAGAATCTTGAGATTGCCTACTTGCTTGTGAGCACGGCCAGTATCATCGAGATTCTGAAGAACTGCAAGCAGCTCGAGTTGCTAGATGTGCGCGGGTGTTGGAATGTGAATTTAGATGAAAAGTTTGTGAAGATGTTTCCCAAGTTGAAGGTGGTTGGCCCGCTTGTTGTGGATCGCTACGACATAAATAATTGGGAGAACTGCTCTGATTATTCAGGCTCTTCCGGCTACCTTGCTTGGGACTTTGTTGCAGGTGATTTGGATGATGATGATGACGACTATCCTGATATACTCGATAATTTCTGGGAGGACGAGAACCCGATTGATGATGTTGAGATGTGGTTTTATGATGATGTTGATGCAGTAGATGCTGGTTATGATTGGCCACAATCTCCTTAAGGTATGATCACTTTGGTTCTCATCAAATTGGAAGAACTGCAATAGGTATTCTTCTGTGTTTGGTTTCTTGTGTTGATGATACATGTAAGGTTTGAGGTTTTCTGAGGCATAAATATGTAAGAAATTTGGTTTGTGTATGAACACTATGTGCAAGTTTCTAATGCCTAACGCACAAGAATCATTTGCAACTACTGAAATAAAGGCATTCTTGCTGATTCCTGCTACTGTTTTATGATATTGCACTCTGTTTGGCCTTTCTGTGCGTTTGTGTGTGCAGAGAGAGAGAGAGAGAGAGAGAGAGAGAGAGAGAACAGTTACAATTGCTATGTTGCCAGAACAAGTGATTTTCTAGAATTTGTAAAATGAGAGTAACACAAAATAATCTTTGTACAAGTTTTATGAACTTTACTACAAAATTACACTGAGGAAAACATGTCAAAACCATCTGTACTTGGGAAAACAGAGGCGATATATTTCCGCTTGCCAGACTTAACAGCAGTGAAGAGAAAAATTCCAGTCAAGTTGGCCGGAGCAAGGGGCGTCTATTTCTGCTCTCCGGCGATTGATGATGAAAGTTGGG
This sequence comes from Lavandula angustifolia, assembly GCA_028984105.1. Lineage (NCBI taxonomy): Eukaryota > Viridiplantae > Streptophyta > Magnoliopsida > Lamiales > Lamiaceae > Lavandula > Lavandula angustifolia. The sequence continues at coordinate 22,554,041 of CM054819.1, read as the reverse complement.
TTTTCTTGATCAGAATCTACAGTCTATCGTTGTTGCCTTCTTTCTGCCATGCCGGCCTTTTGATTTGGTTTATTTCCTTATTCGATTCATCGACTGGTTTTGAAGGATCTTGAGTCTTTACACGTTCAGGATTAAATAGCTTCCCAGCTTTCCCAATGGCAAGAATGAGCTCAAGCTGTTTCTGCTGTTGCTCCTACATAAAAACTCAGAAAGACAATGGACATAAGGACGACACGAGACGTCTAACTTCAACATTCTTGTTTAGCACTTGAAGCCAATTTTCCAAGTAAGACTGCTAAATATATTCAAGAGTTTGTAACAAGAACATTCAAGTGGTAATGCAAACTAAAGCATATTATACATATATTCAAGACTTGTAACAAGAACATTCATTTGAATGTGTAGAATGTTGAAGAACCATCAGAAATATTATAAGTAGAGAATACCTGCATAGAAAGTAGAACCTTCTGAATTTCACCAAGTTCCTTCTCCAGAATATTTCCCTGTGCAGCCAATGCTTGGGTGGCCTCCGAGTTCTTCTGGACCAATGCTGCCGTCTGATACAAAACACATTACGACTTCAACTTTCTTGAAAGCAAAACCAACCAAACAACCACACGCTAAAGAATCGGCGTGATTGTGCAAAATTTCACAGTTCAGACATTCATCTAAGGAAAACTTTGGGAGTGAAACGAATATCGAGCAAGTCCTTATCATATTCTCCAACATCTACATATCAACAATGCCAAGTAAAGAGTAACAAAGATTGAATATCCCCTAGAGTATACCAACAGAATTTCCTTTGATGAATAACCACTATATTACTCAAACTGCTAGTAAGCATCATCTAATTGCAACTGAGCTTCATTCTTCTAGCATTCATTGCACTCTCCAAGTAGTCCATTATACAATCATGCAAAGCCGGCATCCCACGATAAATCTAATTCAATTGAAAAGGAACATTAACAAATTCACCATCTCATCAAATTTGCAGAAACCTGCTATGGTTCTGGTTCAACTAGTCCACTTCCCAGCTATGAATTCAAACAAGAAATCCCATTCAATTGAAAAGGAGCAAATCTCCAATGCCATCAACATCTCAAGAAAAGCTACCATGATCCAAGCAATCTACTCTACATTCCAAATACGAACGCAAACATGAAAAAGAAAAGCAAATTACCTCAGCAATTGGCTCCTTGAGAGTCTTTCGAGTCAGCCTAAAGCGAATCCCCAGCTTCTCAAGCCGCCTCGACAACGCCTGAACGATCGTCGTGGCGCTGCGCAAATCCTCCTCCATTTTCTCTACCCTCTCCAGTAAATTAACCCCAATCGGAACCAGCCCTCTCGAGACTCCAACGCCAGAAATCCTCCTCCACTGCCGCCGCCGTATCACCGCCCCAGCCACCAATCCGCTCACCAGAACCACGCATTGCCACGCCAAAATCCTGCTCCCCAACCACCCCAGACCTCCGCCCTTTTGCAGTCCGCATCTCACTGCGGCATAAACACAAACACCTGCCGATGAAGCTAGGCTGATGAACTCTACAACGGATAGAAAAGCATCGAAACTGGCATTTCCGTTTCCATTAGCTCGTTGCTCCGAGGCTCCATACGGTTCTTCGGAAACACCGCCGATTCTTGCAGCGGAGAGAAGGCGGGGTTGGGATGTGAAAAGTCTTCGATTCGGGAATTGGATTTTTGAATATGAGGATGGAAAGTTCAATTTTGGGGATTCCAAGAAATATGTCGGAGAGATAGGAAGATGTGTGCGAGTAGATTTCTTGCTGGTGTAGATGGTGCGAAGTGTGAGCGCCATTGAGCTATTGCTCAAGCAAATATTTGATCAGTGGCCTGTCAAACATAAATTGGGTTACGATTCAGAACTAACAGCATTGCAATGGCTAAGGATTCGAGGTCTTTCACTAGACAACTCATTCAGAGAGAGAAAAATGATAAAAGGAGCGATGCTTTCTATGGTTGGAGGGGGGAGGGAGGGGAGAAGAGGAGAGGCCGCGCAAAATAGCATTTTACACCTAAAATATTTAAGATGCGCCCTATAAAAAAAAAGAGTAAATTTTCATTTTGATGTCTTTCAATTTTTTTCAGTTTTAAAGTCTTTATTTTAAATATTGTAAATTAAGTTTTTAAACTTAAGAAATTCCTACTTTGGTGTCTTATGTTAATTAAATAATTAAATAATATCAATGATGATTTAAAGAAGAGTAGAATCGTAAAATGTGCGTAATATTTTCTTTACATACAATTAATAATTGAATATTATTAAGAATTAAAAATTGAATATTGTAAAAAAATTTAATACAATTTATTTTACTAAGAACAAAATATTTATTATATGATTTAATTTATATAAAGACATAACTTTTAAACCTCAGTTTAGTATTTTAGAATGTGTAACATAAAAAAAATATTATTTATAAAAATTAAATAAAAATTAAAATAAATTATTAAATTATTTAAACCCTATTATTTTAATAGTTTAAAATCATTTTAATTATTAAAATAAAACTATATTATAAAAAATCATGTTTTAAAAAAAATTCACATAATCTTACAGTTTTACCCTTCTTTAAATCACCATTGATTATTAAAATAATAAATGACATCAAACTTGCTAATATTTTTTAGGCACCAAATATACAATTTTTGAAGTAAAGACACCAAAATTCAAAAAAGTTGAAAGTTTAGACACCAAAATGGTTATTCACTCAAAAAAATTGTATTAATATATGATATTAGCCAAACTCACTAAAAAACAAAAATCTTGAACTGACGATTTTACAGGTTAAGAAATTGGAATCGGAACCGGTCCGTTGAGACACAATTGACGGGTCACAATTTTTGTTCGAAACCATTGACCACAGTTAAAAAACCATTTACCAGGTTTATGAATCGGAACGGACTGACAGTTCCGATTTTTTTTATCACCACTACAACATCGTAAATGAAGTAGTTGGACGTAAGACAATAAGCAACTAGCATCTTTTTAATATTCTACTAGAAATATGCAAGAAATATATTGTCTGAATGAATGTAAACCATGAATTCATGAGCACCGACATAATTCAACTAATGATAGAACTCGTTGTTGAGTTTGACAATAATAGGTCGAAATTTTTCCATTTTTTCGAAATGAGTAAGGAGAATTGAGAAAGGAATGAAGTTAAGGGTAATTTGGAAATTTTGTTATGAAGGAGAAAGCTTTGATATGAAGTTCGTCATTCTTATAAGCAAAAATTTTCCCGTATTCTGTAGTGCAATTAGCAATAAGTTCTGCATGAAAAAGCAGTGTAAGCACACCATTACCACTCACAGGGACGCCATAAGCACTCGACCAAATAAAGGGGATAGACTGAACATGACTGTAAGCTAACATATAGGCGCAAGAAAGACATGTCCTCTCAACCATAGACACTCCTTTAGCACCCTACAGTACCCTTTGCTATCGAGGACGGGCATAGGCACTGGAAAGTTGGTAGGTAAGTAGCTTTTTCAGACAAGTCATCTCAGCAAAAAAAATTGCATAGGTACTACACACCCTAACCATTCCCTCAACACTCATATATCACTCCATAGACAATGTATTTGTGGTTTATATTCATGTGCATTTAGCCAATAATTTAGTGGCATGCCATTTGAAGGATGGGGAGGACGATATACCTACGTCTTTAAATAGCCTCTGATTCTTGCTCGTGTTTGGAGCTTTTGGACTGTGTCCCGACCCTTTTCTTTCCTCCGCGTGGATAGAGATCTGGAGGAAAATAATTATGCTCTTACTAACGTTCTCACGTATTCTCACGAATGTAAATGAATAGTGGCGTGAATAATCATATTCTGAACATGTCATTCTACTTATAATATAATGTATAAAATATTATATTATAATTGTGGCCCATTAATAATTATATTGTTAATGGGCTTCTAATAAATTCATATTCAGCCCATAATATAATTATTCATAACTGGGCCACATATTTATCAATTAATTGGCTCAATCAATTAATTCTAGATAAATAATTTTTATATTATTAAATAATGTATAAATATGTTAATCTATTAATAATAAATTCCTAGAGGGCAGAATAAATATTGGCAGCTAATTAGACAAACCAGGAATCCAATACAAGAAATAAAGTCAGACCTCAAATTAATTAATTGTCTATGCTCAGCCCAGAGCAAAATTAATTAAACACAGATTTATTCCACTACAGAATCCGTGTTGACGTTATCCCAACTTGAGGATGAACTTGTATTTTAGACTTAACAGATCTCCGTATTTAAGAAATAAATATTCATTAATTAATTAAGTTCACTGACAGCTTAAATTAATTAACATGTTATTGTATTCTTGAGTAGTACCACTCGACCTTATTAACACATCTGAACTTAATCAACCGACTGAGTTTAGTTTGCTAGTCCTTATGAGTTCCTAAGGGGATATTATCAACCAATTTAATAAGGATACGGATGCCAGATACAGACAACCATCATGAGCCACAAATAACTACTAACACCCAAGATACGTAGATCTAGTCGCGATGACGTTCACCATAGTAGGTGATAGCTTGCTAAATGCAATCAGCTGAACCAAGCTTAAGATCAGCTAAGTCATTGAGATCTTGGTTTTCCACTAAGGTCAGTTAGTAGAACACATCTCAGTGTGATCCATCAATACACCACCTTAAGTGTACCAATATAGACAAGCAGCCAAGACAAGCCACTTCTTATCTAATTTGCAGCTTAAACCGACAACTTATCCTTAAGTTGTCTCAGCTGTGATAACTGTTTATATCTTGTCAGTTCAACCAATTGTGTAGTCTTCTATGATACCCGACACACTATACAATCTAACGTTTATACGAGATAAAGGACTACATGCGCGAATATATCAGATAGAAGAATTAAAACAGTGGAAAGAAAAACACATTTTATACAAGCAAAAAAATTGCTTCCAGTATACAAATATCCAACACCATTTTGTCAGAAAACCCATTGGTATTCCTAGGCACGCCATCAACACTTGACCGAATTTCAAGGATAAAGTCTTCCTAATTGGGTCTTGTCTGTCTCGAAACTTGGGGCCGCGTATAGGCACTCTAAGGTACTGGGTGCATTTTCAAAATTAAGTGCCCAATATCTTCATTGAGAAAAAGTTGTAGGCACCCGATGGCTCCCTTAGACATTCCATCAAGACTCAAGGTTTTACAAATATATATATATATATATATATATATATATATATATATACATATATATATATATTTCACACGAAAATCAATCATTTGTGGTACAAACTACTATAAAAACTCTTGAAATTATTAGATAATTTAAGTTTCAGAAGAAAAAGTGAGTTTTCCAACGGATTTAACAATTAGCAAGATTTGTGTTTTATTTAATAGCTTTGGCTATTGAAGCAAACTCTTTGTAGGGATATAAGTCAGTGGTCTTGTAGATCATTGCTAGGGGGTACTTAGAGCTTGACTCAGTAGTTGCGTTGAAACTGAAGTCAATATTTCGTGTACTTAGGACAATATTTGTAATATTCATCATTGGGGGAAATTGTAGTGATGCTGAATTACATCGATAATTGATTTTCTTCATAAATCTGTAACTAACTTACTCTATTTTCAAGTGCTAACATCTTTTTTGCAGATTTCTGTTGAAAAATGGTGTCTCACTCTACCATTGTTCAGACTCCTGCCAACATAGAGGACATCATTCAGAGCAGGGTTCTGTTTGAACCTACCATGGAGTTCCATCTTGCGGAACTGCCGTTTCTGGAGGCGGTTTTCTCCGCCCTTGAAGCTTCGGGACTGAAGACGCTTCTGACGAAGCATCCTCAGGCTTGCCTTCCACGACAGGTGGTGGAATTCTACTACAATATGCGTCCAGTGGAGGATACTGACGCTGAAGTCACTGTTGTGAGATATATGAGGGAGGTTTCCCCTCAGACATGGGAGGAGAGTCTTGCCGATATCAACATTCTTGAAGGGCTGGAGGTTGTATTTGATCTTCCTGACAATGACATCTCCCCCATTGGCTATAAAGACGCAGAGCTCAACTCCTATACTAGGCGTTTCTGCGGAAGGGACGACGTTTCCTTCAAGGCTGCGTTTTCAAAGAGCCAGCTTTTGCCGGAGTACAGAGGCCTGGCGTACGTCATGATTCACATACTCACGAGCGCTGCTGGATCATTCGACCAGCTATCTAAACCAAGACTCCAAATTATGATGGCAATTATGGATGGAGTCAAGGTTAACTGGGCTCAGTTCTTCTTATCCGAACTGAAAGCTCAGTCGCAGAAGTTTGTTGCCACATAAGCTGGAGAGAGAAGACTAATTAGTGTGGGCAAGCTTCTGTATGGGACAAAGGTTTCAGCGCTGATCGAAGCCTCAGTAACATCTCATGCGCGTTTGGTGACATGAAGTATTTTGACAAGAAGCTGATTAAGTTCAGGTCAAAATAAGTTGCTGAAAAGTCCATCGGCCATGAAGCCGAACTTAAAAGGACTTCTACTGATCTGCCTCCACGCACCGAACAACCCAAGAAAAAGAAGCTGACCAAAACAGGGGCTTCTAAGGCTGTCTCTCCACCTCCCCCTCAGGAGGAAGACTTACTCGATGCGGACACAAGCATTGAAGGTGCCACTCTGAAAGATAAAGTCCAGCGAGTAAGTACTGAGGAAACTCAGCTGGAAGATGAAGATGAACCAGCTGCTAAAGTTTCTTCAGAACTACCATCTACAGTTCAACAGACCAGACTCGGGGATGAAGCCGAGGTCGCTGAACAGATCCCTGAGATTGCTCAGCATCAGAATCTGGTAGATGTAGCCATCAGGGCAAGGACTCAGATGCTGCTGAGGTTCCTTAACTGGGACATCCTCGCTGACCTTGTTCAGTAGCATTCTGTTGATTCCCTTATGGCAGAGGAGCAGCTCATTCAGTCTGTGATTGGGTTTGGGGAACCCGCAGATATCGCCTCCTTCGAGGACTTAAGGTCTGCCTTGCTCTACCTTCTAGAGCTTAAGTCCTCCTCCTCTCCCGCCAGAGGACCTTCGCCATCAGATCACCAGGATGAAGGTGATGACTCGATTCCCAAGGATGAAGAGAAGAAGGGAGACTCTGCAGAGGGCAAGACTCCCGGTGAGAAGGGCGACTCACCACCACCTCCTCCAGAATCTGGTGCTGCCCCTATTGCGTCTTCTTCAAGATAGCAACAACTCGCCGCCTCTGAGCAGAGGATCGATACCTCTTCTTATCAGATAAAATCCATCGGTACCATATCCTCGAGGTCTGTCAACCGAGCGATAAGGAAGTAAGGAGACAAGAATCGTCTCCTAGCTAAGGATGTGCACCTGAAATGGTCACAGTACACCAAGACTCAGACAGAGCGAGTTGATAACCTCACCGGCGAAGTCAAAAAGATCTCAGAAGCTACTCCTCCAAATTTCAAAGAGATCATCGAGACTGCGTTGGCCGCTCAGAAGATGGACTTGGCCGCTCAGTGCCAACAGTTGCTAGAAGTTCAACAGAAACTATTCTCAGAGCAACTGACTGCAGCACTGGCCAATGTTCAGACTATTATGGATGAGAGGAACAGATTTGCCAGCTCCAGTGTTTCAAATTCACTCGAAACTCAGGCGACAGCTCTAAAGATCATCCAGCAAGAGATGAAGGACTCTCTCGACGCATCACTCCTGCAGCAGAGAAATCAAACAGATGCCCAGATCAAACAAATTAAGAAAGATCATGAGGATGAATGGGTACAATAGTGTGATGCGGTCGGAGACTTCAACACTACTTCCAAGCAAATAAAGAAGTCTGTCTACACCCTCCAGCAGGACGTAGTAGCGATCAAATCCTTACTGACCTCGGCATATGATGCCAAAAAGGGGGGAGGAAAAGGGAAGGAAGTGTTGAAGGAGTCAGCAGAGAAGAAAGGGGATCAGTCCAAGGGGGAAGGTTCATCACTTGCTGAAACTAGTTCTCTCCCCCTCCCCTCTGTACAAGAAGAAGCTCAGGTTAAAGCCTCAGCTGAAAGGCCAGCAGAGCTACAGCTGACAGTGCAGGCTGGAGGATCTGGAGAAGGATCCTCAGCCCAAGCACACATTGAGGATATAGCCAAGTTCGTCGAGGGTTCAGAAGAGGACAAAGAACCTCAGCCGCCGAAGAGGCCTGTGTTGGATGATGATTCTATCCTCAGCACTGTTTCACTCAGTGGGAAATGATTCTATCTTCTATACTGAACCAAGCTCAGTAGCCTATGTACTCTGAACTGTTGAGAAGATTTGAAGATCCCAAAACCCTATCTGATTAGTGAACCATTCCGTTGTATATGTTGTTTGTCTCTGAGGTTTCAGACTCAGTAGACACTCTGCTCTGGTCAAGGCGCTCAGTAGCTTATTTGCCTCAGCACCAGTGTAGAAGACTCAGTGATACTTGGACTCGAGCGGGAGCAAGATATGCGAGAGAGTCGGTCCGAACCGAACTCGGCGGGAGCGATTCCACCGGACTCGGAGCCGATCTTCGATAGACTTATCTCATTGTCTATCTACCGAATACAAGGTCAGACTCAGCATCGGCAGATAGTCTTCAGGACTGTCAGAATCTTTTGAAAGACAATCAGCATTGTCATATACGAGGATGAGAGAAGTCAGCTTCAGCTTGTCTCGAAGTCTGTGCTGTCTCAACCGCTCTATCCGCCTCAACAAATGACAAACATACATGTGTCATCCTACCTACTAAAGCTGCAAGTCAACACTTTCCGAAAAAGGAGGAAAAGGCACTGTTACCTACGCCAAAAGAGCCGTTTGCTACCAAAAAGAGAGAGAGAGAAGAAGATCGTCTCCAACGGATCTTTCTCAATCTCTTCTCTATAAATAGAGGGATCATTCAAAAAAAAATGAGTTCACGAGCTAACGAAGAAACGAACACACACACAAACTTTCAAACGAGCGAATTCCAAAAGCCTAAGTCTTCCGCAAGAATCGAAAGAGTTATATCCGGCGAAAGACTACCTTTAAGCTCATAAGGGAACCAAGCTGAACCGTCAACAAAGCATCTAGTATCCAAGCGACGTGACACGAACTTAAAGCTAAACCTCAGCCGTTCGTCGCTCTAGAAGCTACATTCTTGTTCCCCGTCTCTCTAACCCTAAGCTCAACCGATATATCCATAGCTTAGACGAAGGAGTTCACTTTTGAACCCAATCCTTCTTGTATAAGGACTCCTTCACTGTTGGAGAAGTTTGTCAAACACTTTAAGTTTGATAGAAGTGTAAACTGAGACTTGCTCAGTATAATCCCCAAGCCACGGCTTTGTCCTGTGCACAAGCTGACTGAGACTAACTCAGTATAATAAATAGCCTCCTGATCTATCGGGACAGTGGACGTAGGATTGTTGATATCCGAACCACTTTAAAAATCTCTGTGTCGTTTACTTACGTTCTTTTACTGTTACATTGATTTTACTGTGCATACTGAACATCTTATTTAAAATCAATTAACTGTCTCAGTATACTGAACTTCTTATCTACTGAACTGAGACTTAAAACGTTTTCTCATAAAAACTGATTTGGGCCTACACTATTCCGCGCACCGAACTCTTGCCGATCGATGCCGAATTCGACCTAGTCGGTTAGCGAGATCTCGGCCGAGTCGACTTTTAGCCTTTAACACGATTCGTAACGGTTGTGCTGGTCCATCGAATCATTTCGACGGCATCTTCCCCGAATAGGACTGTTCGTGTTCGAAGTTGAGAAATTTGGATTCGGTGTATTCACCACCCCCCCTCTACACCTGAACTCACTCTCGGGACCAACAATTGGTATCAGAGCGGGAGTTCCTTAAGACTCTTGTCACTTTGAGACCGGGTCTATTCGAACGGATTCGGAGGAAAATGTTTTTCACTGCATATCACTCTACATTCATATCATTATTCTTCATGGCTGATATGTCAGGTATAAGAATGGTACCCACAATTGGTATCAGAGCGGGAGTTCCTTAAGACTCTTGTCACTTTGAGACTGGTCTATTCGAACGGATCCGGAGGAAAACGTTTTTCACTGCATATCACTCTACATTCATATCATTATTCTTCATGGCTGATATGTCGGTATAAGAATGGTACCCATGTTCTCGGTGGAGAATTATGGAGTGTGGCGAGTCGAATGGAAGCACATCCGACATCCCTCCATGACAAGATGATGAAGTGCTTGAAGATGGACCTATCGTTCCCATGATCGATAGTGTTGTAACTCAAGTCGAAGGAGGAGGAATGGTGACCGGGAAGAAGATCCCTAAAGACGTAAGTCTCTTCACTCCCGAAGAGAAGAAGCTTCACAATCTAGACCGAGTCGCCGGGGAATGCCATACTAACCACTCTTAGCGATTCTTATCTTGGCGGGGTTCGGGGAATGCAAAATCGCTAAAGAACTGCGGGATGCTCTAGCGCTACCGAGTCGAGGGACTCGAAGATTAAAGCGAATAAACTAGCGCTAGAACTACAAAAGCCGGAAAGCTTGTCTCTCATGCTCGGTGACAAAATCGAAGATCTCGAACGTCGATTTACCAATCTGATGAACTCAATCAACGGGCCGGGAAAGACATTCAAAGAACCGAGAAATGAATCTAAAGATACCGAGGGCACTTGCCGGACGGACACTCGGACACCTTTTGCCACTCTATTGCGACATTCCGATTTAGATATTGTCTCTCCCGACCATATCTTTTCGTAATTACAAAGTGCATGAGTTTGAGTTCGACGGACCTCAAAGAAAGCCGAGAGCCGAAGCCGACACAAAGATCGACCATGCTTTCAAAGAAACATGCCAAGACAAAGATCTCCCGTGATGAGCAAGACGACGAGTAAGACCGAGCCTTCACTCAATGATCTACAAGAAGGAAGTCTCGCTCGAAGTATGCGCGCTCGCGTGTAAAGTATCAGAAAGGAGAAAGAGAGGCGTAGAAGGCTGACTAAAGCGTACCGAGACACAAAAGGTAAGTCATAATATACACCAAAACGCTCTCCTGACTCACAATCTTCTGAATGCAGAAAGAAAGATGACTCAGCACCCTCAAGGGATAGTGCAACCAAAGAAGAAAAAGTCATCACTTGCTACAACTGCAAAAAGTCGGGACATTATCAATATGATTGTCCTGAGCTCAGTAGTGCTGAACGCGCAGCACGTAAGGCAAGGAGAGAGAAATTCGCCCAGAAAAGACAATCCTACATAGCTGGCGAAATCTCAGACGACTCAGAAGAGGTCGACTCCTTTATGGATTCATCTGACGATGAAGCAACCTTCATGGCCTTAGAGCATGAAGCAGATGAATCGACTGAAATGTGCATGATGGCAGGCGAAGAGGATGAGGTAAATTCTCATGAACCAGTCAACTCCTCTTCACACTGCACACACGACACTGTTTCAGGTGCAGATGGGAATTTGGACATCACAACCGCATATGAAGATCTACTAGATGAACAAATTCAATTGAGTGCACAGCTCAAAGAAGACTCTTCGGGAGTTGGATACCCCGAAAGTGGAGAATCGGGAGACTTTCTCGGGAGAGTCGGGTTACTACGAGGCCGAAGGACTTGTGGTGAGACTCGGGGGAGGAGATAAACTCTCCGATGGCCAAGTCTCAGCATCAAGAAGATCGGATTTCAGTTTTGACCAATATGACTTGACTCAGAAAGATACTGAACTGAGTCTGCTGAAGCAAAAATTGTCGGGACTTCGACCAACATGATGCACTGAAGAAAAGTGATGATGTCTGGAGGAACCTGATGACTGAGAGGTACATGGGCGCTGAAAAGAAATTGGAGGTTATGCTAGCAAGCAACAAGCCAAAGCACTGCAAGGAAGGACTTGGATTCAGCCAGGGAGCTTCCTCGTCTGCTCCAGTACACTCAGAAGGACGGCTTGCTGATAGGTTTGTTCGAGGAAAGACCATCAATGCTGATATACTGAACCCCCTCGCAAAGAACAAACAAAAGATGAAAGCACTTCATCCTACTCAGCAGCATTTTGACAACAAGATCAAAGCCAAAGTACCCCAGTTCAGTCAAGGGGGAACCAACAAATCAAAATTGGCCGATCAGTATGTACCTCCAAAACTGACACATCCAGCTCAGTATGGGTCATATTATTATGAACCTATAGTCAGAAGAGGATCCAAAAGTCAGGAAAGGAAACAGAAAGCCGCACGTAAGGCAAAGGTCGGCGATCCACCACTCGAAGATTAGGACTCCCGAACCTCGAAGCCTCGAAGTCACCCGTGACCGAGTCCGAGTGGTCGAATATGTTGACTCTAGTGGAAAGAAGATGTCCGAAACCACCGGGGTTGTTAGACGAGATTTGGGTTATTAAAACTAACACCTAAGGACCCAAAATCAAAAATAAAGGGTACCTGAATATAATTCTATTTTGCAGGTGCGCAGAGACCCATGGTATGTGGACAGCGGATGCTCAAGACATATGACATACCAAAGGAGTCTACTGAAGAATTATATCACTGAAGGACCCAAAATTGAGTTCGGAGACAATGCAAAAGGCTATACTAGAGGATATGGAACACTCAGCATTGGAACTGCCAAAGTTCCAAGAGTATCATATGTTGAAGGACTTCAAAGATAACCTTCTCTCTCGTTAGTCAATTTTGTGACAACTCAAATAGAGTGGTATTTGACGCTGGTTTCTGTGATGTTATTGATAAATCTACAGGGAAAACAGTGTTATCAGGTTCGCGTAGAAAGAACATATATGTTGCTGACTGGAACTCAGCAGAACCTGAAGCTTGTTTGTTGGCGAAGAACGATAATCGAACAGGGTGGCTATGGCATAGAAGACTCAGCCATCTGAACTTCAAGACGCTCAACAAACTAGCAAGAGACACTCTAGCAAGGGGACCGCCGAATGAAATATTCAAAAAAGACACTCGGTGTGAAGCATGTACCGAAGGGAAAGCAAACAAAGAATCAAAATCCAGCAGTTCCATCTCCTTCCACCGATGGAATCCTTCGTACGCTACATATGGATTTGTTCGGTCCGGTCTCCCCGATGACGATCGGAGGCGGGAAATATGCATTAGTGGTCATAGATGACTACTCGCGCTACACATGGGTCATATTCATTGCCAACAAGTCTGACGTCAAAACAGAGTTACCAACGCTTCTGAAAAGGCTCAGTGTCGAGAAGAACACCAAGATCGAAAAAATACGTTCGGACAGGAACCGAGTTCCTTAATTCCATGGTAGAGGAGTTACGCGGGCGAAGGAATAGAGCATGAGACATCGGCCGCCCGCACACCTCAGCAAAATGGAGTTGCTGAACGAAAGAACAGAACTCTCAAAGAAGCAGCTAGAACTCTACTCGCAGATTCAGGACTCCCATCCAAATTCTGGGCAGAAGCAACGGATACTGCGTGTTACACTCAGAATAGATCTCTACTGACAAAGCAGCATAAGAGGACACCATATGAACTATGGAACGGCAGGAAGCCTTCTCTATCTTATTTCCATATCTTTGGTTGTTCATGCTTTATCCACAATAATGGGAAAGATCAGCTGAAGACTTTTGATAGCAAGTCAGATCAGGGAGTATTCTTAGGATACTCTTGGGTCAGCAAAGCTTTCAGAGTATTCAACTATCGGACTCTTTGCGTGGAGAAAAGCCCTCATGTTGTTTTTAACGAGTTTGCTACTGAAGACAGGAGCAATAACTCAAATTCTGAATCTGAGGACATCAGTAGACAGCTACATGATCTAAGCTTAAAGGACAAACCTGAAAAGATCCAGCTATGTTGGGATGATGATTCAGACGAAGAAACTGAAGACAAATCTACTGAATCTCAACCAGCAGAGCAAGTAGCTGAGCAGATTGATTCTCCCGAACAGAATCAATCCCAGTGTAACTCAGTCGATGAAGAAACCCAAGAGGTAACTGAGACCACTACTGAGAATAACAACTCGGGGGAACATCTAGTAATGTTCCCGAGTCGAATGCCCACCGAACACGGTGACTCGAAGAGACCATACTCTTATCACTGAATTTCTTCAATCTCAGAATAGTACAACTGAAATACCTAACTCACCTACTATCTGTGTTGAACAAATTTCAGATGAAGAGCTGAAACTTCGTAGATCGTGGCTCGATGCTCACACTGCTGATCTAATCATTGGAGATCCCTCAGCTAATGTCAAGACAAGATCCAGATTCTGTCAAGGAGAAAGCGCATTATTTTCCTGCTTCTTGTCTACTGAAGAGCCTCAGACCATTGAGGATGCATTAAAGGATGCTGACTGGATCATAGCTATGCAGGAGGAGCTGAATCAGTTTACGAGAAACGAAGTGTGGGAGCTTGTAGATAGACCCCGACATCAACATGTCATTGGAACCAAATGGGTCTTCAAAAACAAGCGAGATGAAAACAACGTTATAGTAAGGAACAAAGCAAGGCTCGTGGCTAAAGGCTACTGTCAAGCTGAAGGAATAGATTTCGATGAAACTTTTGCTCCAGTTGCAAGATTGGAGGCAATTAGACTATTTCTAGCCTACGCAACACATCAAAGATTCAGAGTTTATCAAATGGATGTGAAGTCTGCGTTCCTGAATGGCGTGCTGAAAGAAGAAGTCTATGTGGAACAACCGCCCAGCTTTCAGCAGGGACATCAAGTATATAGACTCAGAAAGGCTCTGTATGGGTTAAAACAAGCACCCAGGGCTTGGTACGATACCCTGTCTGAGTTTCTTCTTCAGAAAGGTTTTCGAAAAGGCACGATGGACCGCACTCTATTCAAAGATTCGACCGGAAGAAGACTTATTACTTGTGCGGATCTACGTGGATGACATCATATTCGGATCAAAGAATGTCATCATGTGTCAACAATTTGAAAAGATGATGAAGGATAAGTTCAAGATGTCAATGATGGGAGAAATGAACTACTTCCTTGGTTTTCAAGTCAAGCAATCGAAGAGGGAACGTTCATCAACCAAGGCAAATACACTCGAGACCTCATCAAAAGATTCGGTGCACATCCAAGCAAATCTATCAAGATCCCGATGAATACGAATATGAAGATAGATCTTGATAAAGAGGGAGTATCAGAGACCAAACCGAATATCGTGCTATAATTGGTTCATTATTATATTTAACGGCTACTCGTCCCGACATAACTTATGCTGTAGGTGTGCGTGCTCGATTTCGGAGCGAATCCGAGCGAGCCATATGGACTCAAGCAAAGAAGATTCTCCGCTATCTCCGAGGAACACCCGACATGGGTTTATGGTATCCAACGATGATAATATTGAATTAACTGGCTATTCCGATGCCGACTATGCAGGATGTAGAATTGACCGAAAATCAACTTCGGGGAACATGTCGGTTCCTTGGCGAAGCAAGCCGATCTCATGGTTTTCAAAGAAACGAGCACTCGGTAGCTACGTCGACTACCGAAGCCGAATACATGGCTGCCGGAAGTTGTTGCACCCAAATCCTTTGGTCGAGACAAGAACGAGAGACTATGACGTCATTCGGAATGAAGTGCCGATCTTCTCGCGATAGTACCGAGTGCCATTGCAATCACTCGAATCTCGTACTACACACGAGATGCAAGCACGTGGACATCGACATCACTTCATTCGTGACCATGTCGAAAAGAAGGATATCGGGATGGAAAAGATCCATACCGACAAGCAACGGGCCGACATGCCGACCAAGCCTCTAGGCCGAATCCGTATTCGAGAGAACTTTCGAGTAGAGCTAGGTCTGCTGGACCCTACTGACCCCAGTCAGTAAAAGGTTTCGTGGAGAGGACCATTTCAAGAAGGGGGAATGTTCACTTTCAGTCCTGAATGTATTCAGTACATAGAGATTCAGAAACCATCTACACGGGGTATCAGCTGACTACTATGTTCAGCTGACAGGTTTGCGTATCTTTACTCAGTAGTAATTTATATTACAGAATCTTGCATTTATGGCAAAGATTCAGCATGATATTAATATCTCTTGGTTTGTCCTTATTATTAACGGATTTCATTTAATGCACGACATTCCATACATAAGCTTGCTGAACTCTGCGCGCATTTAATGCATGTCTTTTCACAGTTACTACTTAGGCTATTTTTACAACTGGCTTTGACTTAGGCGGCATATGCGATCATTACCTATAATATATCTTCTAATCTTGACCGTCCATTCTATAAAGCAGTTTAAACTCAACCTTTGATCAAATAACTGTTCATCTTCCTGTTTGATATATATATTTGATCATATCTTCTCAAACCGCCATTAGCATACTTCAAATCTTTCAAGTCCGAAAAATCCGAGATTTGCAAAAGCAATCCTTACTTACAACTTCATCTTCATATCTTATCTCGATTTTATTGGTATGCTTATTAAAACATTCTTGTATTCTCTGTTTCTTCAATATCAATATATATAAACTGTTGTATCTAAAACTGATACTAATAAGATTCTTATGTAACAGGTACTATGGCGAACATAACTGTAGATGCCCCTCATAACATGGAGGACATTCTTGCAAAAGGCCGTGTCTGGTGCAAACCAGTCATGGAATTCGATGCGTGCGACCTAGACTACATGGATGAGATCTTCGCATCTCTACGGGAGTCCGGTCTGGAGAAGTTTCTATCGAGGAAGCCAACGTTCTTCCTTCCTCGACAGTGGCTCGAAATATACCTCAATTCGAACTCCATCTCTCGGAGACATCATTGGGAGGTTCAGAACTTACTCCATCAACAATGCTTCCCAACTGTTTAAACGTATATCTATCAAGGAAGCACTGAAGAACAACTTTGACTTGTCATCTGAAGGAATCAGCACCGTAGGCTACAATGACGACTCAGTAGACGAGTACCTATCCATATTCTGCGGAAAGCTAACAACCTTCAGAGCTGCTTTTCCCAAGAACGCCATGCTACCACAATACGAGCCTTGGCTTACATTGTCACTCGGTGGCGACAAGCCAAGCCGGCTCATTCGATCAGGTCTCCCGACCTAAGATCCAATTAATGATGGCGATATATGATGGCGCTAAGATCAATCGGGACGATTTCTTCATCCGAGAATTCATGATCCAAGCGGCCAAGTTTGACAAGTCAACACGCATCCTGAGCGCGAAGGGGAAATTACTGTATGGGCTGAAGCTCTCAGTAATGATTGAAGACCACTGTGGTTCAGATCAAGTCACCTTTGATGATAAAGAGTACTTCAATGTGAAAAAGGTGCGCTTCCATAACCGATCTCGCTTGCCCTTCGCAGATAGGGTCGAGTCCCCAAGCTCAACCGACTAAGCCTCGAGCAGTCGCACCTTCAAAGAAGAGAACACCTCCAACAAAAATATCTAAGGCACCGGCTAAGAAACGATGAAAGCCATCCCGGGACGTGCCTGCTGAATCCGAGGTATCTCCTGAAACTCCTGGCCGAACGGGCTACTCGGCAAACCTATTCAGCCTTTGCGGCTAATAGATGAGCCGAGTCTTCCGAGAAGACTCAATCGGTGGAGAAGGGAGTCTCCACTCGAAGAACCAATAGAGATGGAACAAGGGGAGGCTACTGAAGCTCACGGTGAAGAAATTCAACGCCTGAGACGGCCCCCTCACGGTTCCTCCACTCGGCGATATGCCACTCTGCTGAACATCGACGTCTCCAATCGACTTGGAATGCCGAGACGGCGTCCGAAGAAGAAACAATCGGGATGGAAGCGTCGGTGATTCTATCCAGAGCATCCCGAGAAATTCTTCAACCGATTCGGGAGCTTGCCGACTACTCCGATCCGATGCTTATTGCCAAATCGGCAAGACTCTACATGTTGCTTTGCGACATCGGGAGTGGCCTCGTCTACAACGCCTAGTTCTCCACTTTTCCCCGTCGCCAGCCTTCATGAAGAAGAACCGAGATTGAGGGAACAAATAGGCTATTCGAGCACGAAGACCTCAGCTTCAATGGAAAATTTGAGGGCTGCAATGCTGGCAATGGTACATGATCGACAACTTACCTCAGGCCCAGCACCCTCAGATGGGTCAGACCATAACGACCCACCCAGTGATTCAGCCCTGGAAAGCCCGATGAGGGAAATCCCAGGACAAGGATAAACATATCGAAGAAGCTCGGCGTCCGCTCGGTATCCTTGGACTGCGAAGTCGACGGGCTGGTACCTCGAGCATCCACGCGAGCCCGCTCGGCTCTTGTTGGAGTCCGCATTCGAGGTAGCGCCCGGCCCGCATCGTCGACGTTCCAAGTATGTGGCGAGGGCTATTAAAAGCCAAGGCACTCAGAACCGTGCCCTCGCCAAGGCAGTCCACAACGTGTGGAAGAAGACTGCTTGAAGCCACCACTACTGAGCTTCGGGGGCCGAAATCCTCAATGTCCCAATCGGCCCGCCCCCGATGTCTCCGCCATTGTCACTCAAGCCCCGGCTCGGCCAGCGAGATGAAATTTGATGATCGGCTCGGGATCTTCCGGAAGGACAAGCTAAGCTTCTTGCGAGTTCAAGGCATCTTTGTCTACTCATTCCGAGTCCTTTTTGACAACAAGCCCGGGCCACTGAGATCGAGATTAGACAACATTCGGTTGGTCATGGAAGATAAGATCTCGACAAGGCGAAAGAGTTCAAGGAAGCGGCCGACCTCTCACACCAGCGGCATAAGGAAGATCTTGCCACCGAGAGGAACGAGCCGCATGAGGCTCGACTAAGATCAATAATCGTCTTGATGATCCGTCAACCTCTTACAAAAGTCCGGAAAGGTCGGTACTCATCCCAACCCCGGCCGCAATTGATGATGCCAAAAAGGGGGAAGGAAAAGAGAAGGAAAGAAAAGAGGAGAGTACCTGGAAAGAAGAGTACCGAGAAGCTAACCCCCACCAAAACTGAAAAATCCAAAACTGAAAAATCTAAGGGTACAAAGAACTCGAAAGAAGACTCGGATCGAAATGGGTGAGGCCCGTGGGTGTCCCAGTGCGAGCACAATCGAGACCGGCCCAAGTGGCTCAGGAACCCAAGCTGCTCATGCGACTCAGACTCCCACTGATATCATTAAGGAAGTTGCGGGTATGCTGAGGGGGCTGCCGAAGATTCCAGATGAAGAGGAAACACCTCTCCCTCCACCTGTTCGGGGCAAAGGCAAAAAGATACTGAAACTCCCAGCCCTCCAAAGAAAGAAAACGAAACGATACATCTCAGCGAAGAGGAGGCTCGGATTGCCGCCGATGAAAAGGCGGCAAGGGAGATTCTTGAAGCGAAGGCCGCAAACAAGCCTAAGCCTTAAGCCTCGTGAAAAGAAAATCTAAAGCTCCAAGCAGAGGAGGAAGAAAGCCCGCCAGGCTACCTCCAAGGAAGCTCGGGATCGAAGACGATGAGGACAGGGAAAAGGAGAAGGAGCGAGAAGCGGCGAGTGCCGAGAAGCGTGGGTACATCAAAAGAAAAATCAAGTACCCCTGTCGACTCGGAAGATGCCTCCCGAAAACCTAAAGAGCTAGATGATGAAACCGAAGCCATATTCGCCCGGATGGACGGTACTTATATAGAGGCGAAGAGGCGAGACAGATCGAGGCTACGAGAAACGAATCCACTTAGCCGATCTCGGAAGCTCGAGGAAGCGTGCGAGGAAGAAGCCGGCACGTAACTCCCGCTAAAGCCGACATTCCCTATCGTTACGGGAAGTTCGAAAGAAGGCCACCGATCCGAAATCTCACGGATGGCCGAGAACAGATGAGTGGATGCCGGCTCAATTCACTCAGAGATGGGAAAATTCGAAGATTGAGTTCATCAAACGCTATTATTTCCGGAGATTCTGGCCGAACAAGTCTAGAGTTGAAGCTTATGCTTGAATGGATGATGCTTACTGAAGCGGATCTCTACATCCACTTGTATAATGCCATTTCAGAAGGGAAAGAGATTCAGATTCCGGACCCAGAATCATTCCACCTCCAAGAAGAATGGATGACTCAATTCATGTTGCGACTATTGAAGCTGAAGTGAAGGACGCTGCTGATCAAAGATTCTTACAAGATGATAACCCAGCTGACTTCGCGGAATACTTGAAGCTGAGAAAGACCACGTACCGAATGTATGGTGTGCCACTGCCTGAGACACAATCGCAAGGATTCATGGACCGATTCGGCCAGTTTAAGCGCCCATAGTCTTAGTATTCTCTCTTCATAGTCTAGCAAGATTTGTAATGTACTAAACTGAATCACTCTTATATATACAAATCTTCTTTTGGCTCTGACAACAACTTGTTGTCTAAATAGCCGTGTTTGTCTTATGCTTTAACACTCAGAATCACTAAAGTGATTACTGACACACACTCACTTTCTTTATTACTTGTCAGTTTATTGCTTTGTTAGATTCTGCTAGTATTGCTTCTATGTAATGGGGGAAATTATTTTTGCCCTGTTTTTCAGTAGTCTAGAACTGATGGAACATCTCCTCTGATCTTACTTGTAAAATTGTAAGGAGATTTGTTTCTGTCTGTTTAGTGTTAGCATAGATGATAGGTTTTGGCATCATCAAATGGGGGAAATTGTTGGGTGATGATTCTATCCTCAAGCCTTTGTTTCACTCGGATGGGAAATGATTCTATCTTCTATACTGAACCAAGCTCAGTAGCCTATGTACTCTGAACTGTTGAGAAGATTTGAAGATCCCAAAACCCTATCTGATTGGTGAACCATTCCGTTGTCTATGTTGTTTGTCTCTGAGGTTTCAGACTCAGTAGACACTCTGCTCTGGTCAAGGCGCTCAGTAGCTTATTTGCCTCAGCACCAGTGTAGAAGACTCAATGATCTTGGACTCGGCGGGAGCGATATGCGAGAGAGTCGATCGAACCGAACTCGGCAGAGTAGTTCATTGGACTCGTAGCCGATCTTGGTAGACTTATCTCATTGTCCTATCTACTGAATACAAGGTCGACTCCAGCATCGGCAAATAGTCTTCAGGACTATCAGAATCTTTTGAAAGACAATCAGCATTGTCATATACGAGGATGAGAGAAGTCAGCTTCAGCTTGTCTCGAAGTCTGTGCTGTCTCAACCGCTCTATCCGCCTCGACAAATGACAAACATACATGTGTCATCCTACCTACTAAAGCTGCAAGTCAACACTTTCCGAAAAAGGAGGAAAAGGCACTGTTACCTACGCCAAAAGAGCCGTTTGCTACCAAAAAGAGAGAGAGAGAAGAAGATCGTCTCCAACGGATCTTTCTCAATCTCTTCTCTATAAATAGAGGGATCATTCAAAAAAAAATGAGTTCACGAGCTAACGAAGAAACGAACACACACACAAACTTTCAAACGAGCGAATTCCAAAAGCCTAAGTCTTCCGCAAGAATCGAAAGAGTTATATCCGGTGAAAGACTACCTTTAAGCTCATAAGGGAACCAAGCTGAACCGTCAACAAAGCATCTAGTATCCAAGCGACGTGACACGAACTTAAAGCTAAACCTCAGCCGTTCGTCGCTCTAGAAGCTACATTCTTGTTCCCCGTCTCTCTAACCCTAAGCTCAACCGATATATCCATAGCTTAGACGAAGGAGTTCACTTTTGAACCCAATCCTTCTTGTATAAGGACTCCTTCACTGTTGGAGAAGTTTGTCAAACACTTTAAGTTTGATAGAAGTGTAACCGAGACTTGCTCGAGATAATCCCCAAGCCACGGCTTTGTCCTGTGCACAAGCTGACTGAGACTAACTCAGTATAATAAATAGCCTCCTGATCTATCGGGACAGTGGACGTAGGATTGTTGATATCCGAACCACTTTAAAAATCTCTGTGTCGTTTACTTACGTTCTTTTACTGTTACATTGACTTTACTGTGCATACTGAACATCTTATTTAAAATCAATTAACTGTCTCAGTATACTGAACTTCTTATCTACCGAATCGAGACTTAAAAACGTTTTCTCATAAAAACCGATTTGGGGCCTACACTATTCCGCGCACCGAACTCTTGCCGATCGATACCGAATTCGACCTAGTCGGTTAGCGAGATCTCGGCCGAGTCGACTTTTTAGCCTTTAACACGATTCGAACGGTTATGCAGTCTGCCTGAATCATTTCAGTACGGCATCTTCCTAAATAGGACTGTTCGTGTTCGAAGTTGAGAAATTTGGATTCAGGTGTATTCACCCCCCCCCTCTACACCCGAACTCACTCTCGGGACCAACAGCCTGGCAAGGAGATTGCTACTGAGAGCACTCCCACTCCCCCTCCGTCACTGAAATTTAAAAGGAGAGAAGAACAAGAGGCGCACGACGAACTTGTGGCTCAGCAGCTGCAAGCTCGACTGGACCATGAAGCCCGAATGGAGGAATAGGCTCTACTGAAGAGAAAACCTAATGTTCCAAAGGCAAGAAGAAATCAGTGAAGAAATCTACTTCTGAGCCTACAGAGGACTCCGTCACTGACAATCTCCCTCTTGCTCAAAGGCTGAAGAATCTTCCTAAACTAACAGCAGAGCAAGAAGCTGAGGATAAAGCCACTTGAGATGCAGTAGAAAAAGGCCTCAACCTCAGGTCAAGGGATAGGCGTGCAGCTGAACTCAGGGAGAAGAAGAGATAGGATGATCTGGCTAAGATCATCGAACTTACTAAGAAAGCAGCCAGAGAGCCAGTCTCAGACTTCAGCAGGCAGATCCCCAGGACTTCTAAATTCTACATGCGCGGTGGTCAGAAGCCACATCTGAAGAAAACTCCACACCGCCACGTCGACAAGTGGATCCCCTGGAACCTGAATGAGGAATGGGAAGAGCTAAAGGAAGACTTCATCCAGGCATATTATGTATAGCAGTGTTACCCGAGTGAAGTTCTGGCGGTCGATATGTTTGATCAGTTCTTATATAGTCATGACCCCAACTTCAGAGCTCAGATTAAGCTGCTGCTCTTCAAAGAAAAACTGTCATTCACTGCTCCTGCATATCGCCAAATGAATCCTCCCAAGACTCTTCAAGGTGCCATCTGCACGAAGGAGATTGAAGAAGAAGTGGAGACAGCCGTGCGACACAACAATCTTGATCTTCAGTCGATAAATGACCTTGCACCCATCAAAATGCTGAGAGAAGCAATTTACAGGTCGTATGGGCTCGATCCTCCTGCTGCCAGATCTACTGACTTCAAGGCCAAGATTCAGAAATTCAGATAACGGAAGTAGCACTCTCAGCTTTTCTTCTTTTTCTTTTCTCACCCTTTTGTAATAGCTTATTGGTTGTATCTCTTGGCACATTTATAAAATCAGTATTGATGTTGGCCGGACAACCACTCATTGTCTTTTGGCTGTGTTATTTTTTATCTTAACACTTTCCGATCACTAAAGTGATCTAACTCACACACTCACATGTCCTGATTTCTTCTGATCTGCATATCTTTCGTAAGCTGTTAACCTATGTCCTCATGGTCAGTTGATACTGAGTCGTTTTGGGGTTAGTAGTTTAGTACTTAGTGGTTTTGACATCATCAATTAGGGGAAAATTGTAGGGATATGAGTCAGTGGTCTTATGGATCATTGCTAAGGGGTACTTAGAGCTTGACTCAGTAGTTACGTTGAAACTGAAGTCAGTAGTTCGTGTACTTAGGACAATATTTGTAATATTCATTATTGGGGGAAATTGTAGTGATACTGAATTACATCGCTATAGAATTGAAGATCCCAAAACCTGTCCTGAATCCGATGTGTGTTTTTGAACCTTGATGATGTAATAGGCTAGACTCGTTCTTATCATTATTGATTATTTTGTCTAAGTCCTGTAAGGGGTGTTATTGGACTGAACTTCAATAGAGAAGTTAAATTCCATAACCCCAAGTCATCGGTTCGTAGAGCTCGTGTCTTCAGGATCATCCGCTGACTGTTCTCAGTAGAAGATTCCCTTCAGCAGACCTCAGAAGAAGACTCAGTATGATCCTTGATCTACTGGACATGTGAAGAGCTCAGTGTCTTCAGAGTCACCAGCTGACTACCCTTTAGTAGAATATCCTTATCAGCCGACTCAGATGAAGAATCAGTATGATCGGTCCAGATCTAATGAGCGCATGCAATTCAGTTGCAAGTCCGACAAGGAAACAACTGCCCAACTCTTATCATTCGAATGTCAACAGAGATTATTCAGTATACGAGGTTCAGAGAGTCAACTCAGATGGAAGACTGATGTCCGACAAGTCTCACCTACCACAAACCTCGACCAATGAGAAGCAACCTAAGCTTACCTGCTATGACATTAAAGCTACTCTCATGGACAGAAAGCTAACCTCTGCGGCGCGTTTTAGAAAATATATGGCCGTTTTCCTTGGAACTTTGTGACACGTGGCATCGTCCTCTCCAACGGATACATGCCTAGATCACGATTATAAATAGAGAAGAGTCTCCAAGCTCAACTCACGAGACAAAAAGGGAACACAAGCTCACTGCATACAACTCTCTAGTGCAATAAAAGCATATCTTGCGAAGAACTTGCGTAGTTGAATATCCTTAGTTCTTCTTTCTAGAGATTCTCTAGTCCCCCCTTTTCTATCTAAGCTCCATTGTTGTATCTTTAGCTTAGAACCTTCGAAGGAGTTCACTTTCTGTGAATTGTTCTTATAGTAAGAACTCCTTCATTCTTGAAGATCATCCCCTCCCCTTCAAACTTCGATTTGATTTGTGAAAGTCGCTAAGAACTATAACTTATAGATTCATTGTTGAGGCTTGCTCAGATTAATCAACAAGAACTCCTGTTCTGCAAGACCGTGGACGTAGGATCTTGCGTATCCGAACCACGTTAAAAACTGCTTGTGTCATTTACTGTTTTATTGCATTGTGCTCAATCCTTTTTACAAACTCATCCTTCGCATAAAACGTACTTAAAAAGTGCATCAGCCAAAACGATTTTGGTTTGCAAAAACACGTTTTCAAAAGAGACGAAGTCTTACGGGCCCCAACTTATCCGCACTATATTCAACAACTGAAATCTTTATACTGACACAAGTCAGTAGAACAGACTCAGCTGCTGAATCACCCTGACCCGCGATCAGAAGGTTTATATCTGACACTGTTCATTCAGTTGCAAAACTTAGCTCAGCTGACTTCGCGTTTGAGAAAAAACTTGCAATCAAGTGTATTCACCCCCCCCCCCTACACCTGATACTCGTCTCCGAACTAACAATAAATCTATAACTAACTTACTCTATTTTCTTCATAAATCTGTAACTAACTTACTGATAAAATTTCTAACAAAAAAGTGAGGAGTTTTTGATAAAATTAGACTATTTTGTGTATATAGATTTAACACTAAATTTGTGTTCTAGTATTTAGTAGCTTTGGCTACTTGGGTAACCTCCAATGGAGATTTTTAGCAACTTTTAAGTTTGCTAAAAAAAATTTCCAACTTTTTAGCATTGAAGCAAAATTTTAAAATTTGGAAAAAGGTGTTCAAACTTTTTAGTTAAGAAGTTGGCTTTTATCTTGTGGTGGGATTTGTATATATGAATCGATATAATTGTGTGTATATTTTAGTTATGCAGCTTTTATTGGAACCCATTTAAAAGTTGATTTTGTAATTCTAAAATTAAAATGAAAAATATTAAAAAGTTGATGAATTTTAAAAATTGATATGGTGATAAATTTATTATTATTATTATTATTATTATTATTATTATTATTATTATTATTATTATTATTATTTATTTTTTTTTCATAGTTGGAGGCACGCAGCAACCCCTCAAAAAATTACTTTACTAAATTGTCGATTTTATGTCGGACGGTTCAATTTAATATACCCTTTGATTTCGGTCTATGCAGTCTGTACTAGTCCAAAAAATCTCTCCCCCTCTCTCTCTAAGCACACATACTCGGCCAAGCAAAGATTGAAATGGCTGGGAGCGGAGGATACAGCAACAGCCAGAAAACAGACTACGTGTTCAAAGTGGTGTTGATCGGCGATTCAGCCGTCGGAAAATCTCAAATACTGTCGCGTTTCGCCCGCAATGAGTTCAGCTTGGATTCGAAGGCTACAATCGGCGTCGAATTCCAGACGCGCACTTTGGTTATACAGCACAAGTCCGTCAAGGCTCAGATCTGGGACACCGCTGGTCAAGAGAGGTATATAGATGTAGATATAGAAATGTATGTGATTTAAGTGTTGCCTTTTGAGACTTGAGGTGGTACTTGTGTTTATGACTGTTTGCATGCGGTTTTTTGCTGGATCGATTTGATTTTCTGAGTTTTGTTGGCTTAAATTGTGTTTTTGCTGCGGAATCAGCTTGGTTAGATGCATGAGTTGAAATTCAGTTAGGATTTGGAATTCTTGGTTTTAGCTTATGAGATTCTGAATCTGGCTTTGTATTTATAATTCTGAAGAATTTAGATTCATAGCCATGATTTGTAAGTGTGGAGTCGCCACTGTCGATTGCGTAAGTTGGGAAGATATGGTTTCCTTTGTAGTTAGTTTTGCAGTCTACTTTTTGTTGATTACTGTTTAGAAAGATGTTTGGTGTTGCGAATAGCGAAGTGAGTGATTAGGACTTGAGATTGTTCATCGAATCTCACCAAATCCTCAAAATCAAGTTTATTCTGAGAGTGTTTGGTTGGAAGAAATTAATTGACGGGGTTGGTAAAGAGTCTGGCATAGTCAATTGTTTGGTTAAAACAAGTGTCAATGGTCTTTATCAGGCTAATGATTGTGACAACCTAAGTAATTAGGTTAAAACTGCAAACTAATGGATGCATGTTGACGTTGTTGCTTTGACTAGACTTGGCAATGGGGGCTGTAATCGCCATCCCGCCTGTATTTCCCTGTAGCTGATTGGGGAGTCCAACAACGAGAGGAATGGGGACAAGGAGCATACTGCCCCGGCCCACTCTCAAACTGTTTTGTGTATATAATTTATATTCGTAAATAAGTATCAATATTTATGTATTCTACAAATACAAGAATGTGGATCTATGGGTATTTTTATTTTTATAATCTATAAAATTCATATGTTAGAAGCTATGTGACAGGATGACTAATTAGCTTGTGATTAGATCTTGTGTGATCATCTTCTTTCCAAGCCTACTTTTGACTCATTTGTAATGAGATCTTGTGTACATCATCCTGAAAGTTGAGTAGTGACAGGATGGCTAATTAGCTCTATATTCTAGTGCTTTGTTTGTAGGCTATGACCCGGTTTTTGTTTTGAACTTGACCAATTTGGATGGCGTACTTGACATTAATAAGTATTAGAATGTAGTATTTGTCTCACATTCGCAGTTGTTATCGGTAAATGGCTGAATCTTCCTTTAAGTAGCATCTGAGGATAAGTTCTACACAAGGTTCATTTATCAATCTACCAATTAGCGAATTGTAATATAAAATTCCAATAGCATATCTTTTATTTGCCTGCCATGGCATATTGACCTATTTCTTTTTACATAGATGATGTTTCAATAGGATTTTGGGGAGGGCTGTAATCCTCTCATGTATATGTATATATACATATATAGGTTGTGTTGTGATGTTTACAGTTGTTGATAAACAATTGAACCTAAATCATACTTTTGCTTCAAAATTGCCTCATATGTCACGTAACTACTCTATTTTCTACTATAGTATTTGGTGAAAAATGGAAAAGAATTGTTCATCTATAGGTATGCTCTTTCGTGCTATTCCCCGGGCTTATGTCATGAGTCATGCCAGCTGGTTGTGTTATTTTCTAAGTGGAATTTTCATATCCCTTTTATTTGTTTGTGCTTACTCTTCCTAATCTTTGTTAGGTCAGGTATGCCGATGATGTTTAAGCACTTATGTCATTGTGAATTTAAATTCATTAACTGATGCACCCCTGGTAAAAGTGATACTGTGTTTATGTTGTGATATCAATTTTACGAACCTAATATCTCAGTATCACGAACAGATGCAGAGCTGTCACGAGTGCATATTATGTTTGATTTTTTATATCAATGTGATTATAACATCTTGTGTGATAAACAGATACAGAGCTGTTACAAGTGCATACTACAGGGGTGCTGTGGGGGCTATGCTGGTTTATGATGTAACTAAGCGGCAAACCTTCGACCACATCCCGCGTTGGTTAGAAGAGTTACGTGCTCATGCAGATAAAAACATAGTAATTATCCTGATCGGGAACAAAATTGATCTAGAAGACGATCGAGCAGTGCCAACAGAGGATGCTAAGGAATTTGCTGAAAAAGAAGGCCTGTTTTTCTTAGAAACTTCAGCATTGCAATCAACCAATGTGGAGGAAGCGTTTCTGACGGTGCTAACTGAGATTTTCAACATCGTTAACAAGAAAAACCTTGTTGCTACTGATGATCAAGCAAATAGCAATCCAGCGTCTTTATCAAGCAAGAAGATCGTTGTTCCTGGCCCGGGTCAAGTGATCCCAGAAAAGAATAGCATGTGTTGTAGATCGTGATTTCTTGGCTTTGAGATTTTCCAGTCTGAGATCATTCTTTTTGTGTGGGGTGTACCCATTTACGTTTTATCATGTTAATTGTTACAGCAACTGGCGGTAAGTATATGGTTATTTGTTGGTGAGGTTATACAGGAGAAGATTTGAGATTTGTTTGGATATTATCAAATCCCCAGTGTTAAGGACTACCTCCCACATTTGGATGTTTTCATAAGTTTTTGATGAGTGTGTAATCCTTTTTATTAATACATTTAAGTTTGGATTTTATCAAATTCCTAGTGTTATGGACTACCTTCCCACATTTGGATGTTTTCATACAAATCTTATATATGTAATCCTCTCTATTAATAATTTTAATGTTGGACTTCCGTAGCGGCTCCAGGTTATTGTTGACATACAAAAATCTTGAGGTTGGAATCCATAAAAAAATTAAAAAAAGAATATTTTTACTTGCCGTACCACTAATTTTTATGATGCGATTTGACAATTTATAAGCTTAATGTTTGTAAAATATAGGTTATTAGTTTGAACATATTCAAATGTTGGGCGAATATCAATTTTATATATAATTTTTAAAATACTCACTTAAACACAACTTTTAATTAGCTACAGTTGTACATTAGCTCAAACTTTGTCGAAATTTAATTATCAAAGGATGATATTGCATGAGAAAAAAATGACATTGATTATTTCAATAATAAATAATCTTGCACTATATATACATGACAGTTTTTTAAAAATCTCAAAATTTATGTATTTACAAATTAATAAACTGAAAAAAAAACAATTTCTAAAATTCGTCCAAATTCAAAAAAATAAATAAAATACAATAATAAAATTCGTCCAAAATTTGGTTATATGTACAAACTAATAAAGAGGATTTTTTAATTTTTTTTATAATACTAAAAGTATAAGATACTGACTTATTGGTTATACTGACTTATACTACCCGTTGTTATCCCATTAAAATGATATCATACACAAAATTTGCCAAATTGAACGCTTTCAAGAATCATTCGATTTCACTTTTAAGAAAGATTCATTTGATTTCACTAATAAGAAAATAGGCTTATATGCAAATTAACTTACCCCTATGTACATACTAAATAGAGTTGGAAAAATTCACAAAAAAACAACTAAAAGAGCATTTAAAGACCTTCTCAGAGCCATAAACAAAGTTTATAATTCCAATAAAAAAGTGACGGATGTATTCATAAGTTGAGCATTCACCAAAACAGGCACCCAAAAATCTTCTCAGAAGCGAAGTTGCTATTACAGGACATAGAAAAGCTCCATACATAACTAAAACCAGCAAAATACCAAGGCCAAAAAAGGTACATGGACCATACGCGACTCACCAAAGGTACGAATCCCAGAAGACATCCTCAAGCAGCAATGGATGGCTTTGAGGCCGCAGAGAGTCTAGACCTCTTCTTAGCCAAACTCTCACTACGCCTTTCCCTCTGCTCCTTCAACCGCATTGCAAGAAGCTTCTGGTAATCAGCGGCTTCTGACTTTGCCTTGGCAATCCTCTTCTTCTTCTCAGCAATTCTACCTCTCTTCCTCTGCAAGGTGAGTGGAGTGACCAGCCTTTGAATCTTAGGTGCTTTGCTTACTTTCTTACCTGAATTCAGAAAAGTAGATGCAAACATAAGAACGTCAAAATACATTTAGATCAATATGCAAAGATCCTTGTATTAGATGATAAACTCACCTGCTTTGGTGGTGAATGTGCGACGGTAGGTGTTGACATACTTCCTAACGTCATCTTCCTTAGAAAGGTTAAAGAGCTTGCGGATCTTCGAAGCCCTCTTTGGCCCTCTCATCCTTGGTTTTTCGGTATCAGTGAGACCAGGAAGATCATTCTCACCCTTCTTAACGATAACCAAGTTAAGAACAGAGAGATCAGGGCTAACAATGCAACCACGAACAGACTTCCTTCGGCGCTCTCCATTTCTCCTGCCATATCCACGGAAGCAAGGGGTACCTGTTCAAACAGGTGAAAATAACTAAAATCAGGAAATTCTAGATAGATTGAAGTCCTTCATTTGGGATCAAGCACAGCATTCTACATACCTCGGTGCAGAAGGAGTCTCACACGACCAGGGGTCAAGACACCCTGCTTCATTGGGAAACCCTGCTTATCGCAACCACCCATAATCTTGAAGACATAACCTTTGAACTCCTGATTATAAACACGTTAGCAAAAAATACCACAGAAAGAAGTTTCTATAGAACAAATCAAATAATACCTCTCCAAGTGCATCTCCACTAACTTCCTGGGAGATCCTCTTGTCCCAGAACACACGACTGCAATGGATAGAAACACAGTAAGTTATGATTAAGGAATATTGACAACTCAAAAAAGCTATGACAAAGAAAAGCTAAAAGTTTAAACGTGAGACTTGAAACAGGTCTGTATAGTTCAAAAAAAAACGTAGAGATAAAAAGAATTAGATAGTGAGCTTAAACACGTAAATTGTCAAAAAACAAACAAACTATAAGTCAAAAGTAATAGAGTGGTGGCCAAAATGAGAAAGACATTAAGTTCAGATAAAGCTTCAATAAAAGCAAATACAAATTACCGCTAAAACTACAATTTTTGAGTCGAGATAATATATCTAAGGGTCCAACCAATAAAATGTCTGACATTCAGCAGTTTGAAATGATAACTCGCTAAAATAAGTCTGCTACAGACCATGCTACTGTAAAATTTTACACTTCAAACTGACAAAACTTGCTAAATTGCTGGGTTTAAACACGTCCGTATTTTTTAAGTTCTACTTTATGAACATAAATCAGTTTTAAATTAAGAGCTGATTAAACAAATCGTTTCTAAAACTGGAAAATTAAACCACAAACTAATAGCAACAAATCTACAACTAGAAGAACATCTCGAATTGCGATGAACAATTGATCGGACAGAATCGAAGTAAACTAAAAAAATGTCAAATTAGTGAAAATCAAATTAAGAAGAACATACAGTTTCAGGTCATCGTCGATTTCCAGCTTCTTCTGGCAACCGGTGGTCGGATTGGCAATGTTGAACTACAATATTTAAACAAAAACAAAAACTGAATCTTCAGTACGAGATATACACATTTTTCTCAAACCATTACGTGTGCGAGTGAGTAATAGATGGATAATGAGTGAACCTTCATCTTCGATTGGAAGCGGCAGAGGCAGCAAAGATGTGAGAATCACTCTGAAAACGCTAACAGCCTCCCTTCAAAAACTAGGGTTTCGGAGGTGGGTTTAAAAGCGTTTATATACTTCAGCCACTCTCACAACTATGCTTATTGGGCCACCAAGATATGGGCCCAAGCCCAACTAGAGTGGTTTTGAAAATTCTCAAAATAATTACCTCTATAATAATAATAGCCCAAAGGTCTATTTGCTTTACAAAGCTAAAATTTCAACTTAGAATTTATCAGTACTGCGCACTCTCTCTCTCTCTCTAAATCTTCTCCTCTCTCTAGCAAGTAGTAGCAGCAGTCAACAAAGAAACCTGAATGGCGTCCCTACGCGAGGAGACCGTGTACATGGCCAAGCTGGCCGAGCAAGCGGAGCGGTACGAGGAGATGGTGGAGTTCATGGAGAAGGTCATCGGCACCGCTAACGGCGACGAGCTCACCGTCGAGGAGCGCAACCTCCTCTCCGT